>JAQOOD010000008.1:4338504-4705375 GCA_029633175.1 Citrus glauca | reverse complement strand
AGAATGGGCAATTGTGCAGCTCCTCAATACAAAAACCATGGTGCCAATTATCTAAATTGGCCAGCCACAGCAAAAATTATTCACTTAGATGGAAGGATGCAAGAATTCAAGCAACCCACCAAAGCCAAAAGAATTCTTTTTGATAATCCAAATTGCTTCATTTGTAGCTCAGAATCAATGTTCATCGGCTTCCAAGTGCCCCCCTTTGCCGGAAGATGAA
Source organism: Citrus glauca (assembly GCA_029633175.1). Lineage (NCBI taxonomy): Eukaryota > Viridiplantae > Streptophyta > Magnoliopsida > Sapindales > Rutaceae > Citrus > Citrus glauca. The sequence continues at coordinate 4,705,155 of JAQOOD010000008.1, read as the reverse complement.
GAACTTCAAGTGGGTCAAATTTACTTTCTCATGCCGCTATCAAAGTTGCAAGCAACATTAACGCTTCAGGAGTTATGTTCACTAGCTATAAAGGCAAGTTCAGCAATGTCTCATGCGACCGGCAAGAATGGTTTAAAGTATCCGGCGGCCACAAGTAACGGCTTCTGTGAAGTTCCGATAGAATTTCAGGCTCCGGCGAGGCAGAATGATCGGTTAATTGAGTATTGACTTTTAGGTTTGGCAAAACGGTTGAAATGGACCACAGAGAAACGTGTGCTGTCCATATATGTTGTTATTAATTATACTTTATAAAGTATCTTTTGAAATTGTAGGTAAGAAAATAGCGAAAAAGGCCAACTTAAGCTTAATTAAATTCTAAGAGTTAGCTAGCCTTGTGTTCGCACTATGTATACACAACAGGGTTGTCAAAGCTTTTGGAAATAAAGATGATAATAGATAGTGAGGCTTTTCTTTCTTTTTTTTTCCCCTTCATTTTTTTTTTATATTTGCACTTCATGATCACATATAAATATTCAAAATGGGAAATATTCTTATTATATGTATATTTATCAAATTTCAAAATCCAAATTATTTGCATCTTTAGCATGATCCAAACTCCAGTGATTAGTTATATAATTCACCCAATATGTAGCCTTATTATCACAGTATTATTAAATATTAACACAAATAATTATTTTTATTTTATGAGGTTAAGGATTCAATTACATTAAATAACAGGATAAAATAGGAATATAAAAGAACTAAGAAATTTCCTGCGTTAGAGCTTCTCGTGCTGATAGCACGCTGTGAATCAGGATGAATTCATAAAGAAACTAAAACAACTATAGATATTGCATACACACCAATCATATTTTGCCACCTGTAGCAATAATTGATCACTTACAGGTATGACCGTATGCTCATCTCAAAAAAGGCAGAAAATGAGATGAGAAACGTCGCGTCAAATTTTATTTATTTATTTATTATTTTAACTGATTAAACATTAAGCTATTGTATTATATAAAGATATATACAGCTATTATAATAAGAAGTTATTATATTGATATTTATAATTAAATATATACATAAAATTTATATTATTATATTTTTATTGTATGAAGTACATGTCTAGTTAAATACTCCTCATAAAAAAAAAGATATCTCTACTTCACTCACATTTCGTAAAAATAAAAACGTCACTCACATTTTACAAGAAGAAAAACGTTATAAAAAATTTACACACAATTATATTTATGTATATAAATTTTTTTTCCTCCAAAAAAAAGTATGCGAATAGTTTGTTATCATTATTATTCCACTTTTTTTCTTTTTGACCTGAATGCTTCCCAGAAACAAAACATTAATTAAAAAAAAACTTATTTGCGACGGACAAACGATATTACCTATTTTACTGTGTGTCCATTAATAATATTTGGACATGTATGTCTTTTTTTCTCTTATAAACCACTCATCAATTATTAGACAATGGACAGTTCGTTAGAAATATATTATATAAGTTGTTGGAATTTTATTGATATTGTAAAATATTAATTTTCCACATTTGAGAAAAGTGAGAGTAATTATTTTTATGTTATTTTAATTTTTTAATATTTATTTATTTTCTTTGAAAAATGTGAAAGATGTGTCACATGAATTTGAATAAATAGTGTACTAGAGTTACATCTTACATGCTGCATTACTCATAAATTAATTCTCGATTTGCTTCAAATGAGGCATGCAGCTGGCAGTTAATTAAAAAAAATAGCAACTCTAGTGTCTTACAACTGGATCCACTTGTGACATTTGTGAAGTATTAGATTCAAAATGAGCAACTTCGCAAGTGAACAAAACAGGAGCAGCCATGCATAAAACAGAAATTATTAGGTTTCAATATCTTTCAAATGTCTGTCAATTCTGGTTGATCCTGTTAGCATTAATGACGCTGTCTCTGATGACCTCAATTAGCAACCCAGATGGAACAAATTTTTGATCCACTTGATGGGCAAGATATTTGTTATGATTATGACCATTATTGATCAATAAATTAATCAAATTGTCATAATTTATATTAAACGGTAAAAAGATTTGCATTCGTGATACTTTTATATGAAATCTTTTGCATATCTTTAATTAGTTTGCTTAGCCGCTGCATTATTGTTGCATATGTACGTTGAAAATCTTGTTTACACACGTAAATTTATGATCTATAAAGTGCTTTAAAAAAAAAATCTATACTACATGAGCTTACATTGGAAACCACTGTTGGGAAGTCAAATCTTTCCATCTTCTAATAAAATAATCCGTTGATTGCTATGCTTTTTTTCTCCTTTTATATATCACAATCCTCTTCAACATACACACAATTCATCATTCTGATCAAGTTCTCTCAATATCTCAAAATTACAAATACAAAACCACATTGATGCACAAAAATGGGCAATTGTACAGCTCCACAGTACAAAAACAATGGTGCCGATATTGATTATCTAAATTATTGGCCAGCCGCAGCAAATATAATTCACTTAGATGGAAGGCTACAAGAGTTCAAGCAACCGATCAAAGCCATAGACATTCTTTCTCAGAATCCCAATTGCTTCCTTTGTAGCTCGGAATCAATGTTCATCGGCTCTCAAGTGCCACGGCTGCCGGAAGATGAAGAACTTCAAGTGGGTCAAATTTACTTTCTCATGCCACTATCAAAATCTCAAGCAACACTAACTCTTCAGGAATTATGTTCACTAGCTATAAAGGCAAGTTCAGCAATTTCTCATGTGAACAATATAAATTGGTGTTGAGTATCCGGTGGCCAAATGTCACCGCTATGAAGTTCCGATGGGATTTCAAGCTCCGATGAGACAGAGTGATCGGCGAATTGAGTAAATATTTTTTTTTTTTTATTAAGGGGGGCTCATGAAGAGCTAATGAATAACAAGGCGGGGATAGACAACCCCATAATTATCTTGGGACATAATTTGTATCAATCCTCTAGGAGGAGATTCCAATACATGGAGCCCTAGCGGGAATGAACACGCTAAAGTAGCCAGATAATCCGCAGCAAAATTAGCCTCCCTGTACACATGAGAAATCTCTACCCACCAATTTCGTCCGATAAGGTCATGAATAGCATGAATGAGTGTAGAACATTCATTGGTACTCATCGTTTTATTTTTCACAAGCTGAGTTACACAGCGGCTATCAACCTCCGCATGAAGCCAACGAATTGAGTAAATATTTTTAACGTTTGCACAAGGAAAAAAAAAAAAAAGAACTGGACACAAGAAAAATATGTGTTGTGACCATAGCTGGAAGCTTTTGGATTATTATTTTTTTAATTATGTTTGATTTTAGTGTGTAACGCGTACTGTTTTAATTAGTATATACTACTATATATACTTATATATGGTATCGTTTTTGAAAATATTGTGGCTCTTGATATATAAAAAGAGGCCAGGCTTAGCTAGCTCGATGTAAACACAAAAGAGTAGTCAAATTAAGCTTTGGAATTAGCTAGAGACAACATTAAGAAATCATAATTAACCGAGTGGATATTATTATTTTTAGTTCTCGCACTTCCTGTATTTTATTATATATAAAGATTCCGCATAATATTGGCAATATTCTAATAATATTTATCTATTAAATTAATTCCACGCTCCAAATGATATATTACATATGTACCTTTATATTAAATTAGCATAAGAACATTATGTGATTCATCGATCATGTATTCATGAAGATGTTAAATCTGTGACCTGATCAAAAATCTAATTGATTGAGCTTGAATATATATCTTGACGCGAATTAAAATCTCTTATCGATTATGGGAACTTGGAATAAAACCTTTGCATTAATGGTCTCGTTGTTGTAATGAATTTAATTACTTAAGAACAAAAGATTCTATGGTTGTCAATTCAATTTTCTTAATAGTCAGGTAAAATTTTAGAATAATGATATAACGATAAACTCTTATAAATTTATTTTGTACAAATTGATGTGGGTAATTAGACATAGATAATTTTTAAGAAATTTTATTTAATTGATCATTTGAGTTTGAATTCTACAAAGATCGAAATTAAAAAAAATTAATATAGACTATTTCAGTGTCTCTATTTTTTTTATAAAGAATAATAAAATAATTAATAATAGTTCCATTAGGACATCAGTCTTGGTCCTCTTGGATTCTTCTTCTCCAGAGTTGGAAGCTACAAGAATTCAAGCTGCCAATCAAAGCTGGCTACGCCCTCGCCTGGAATTAATCACTGGAATCACAAAGCTTCTTAGCTCATAATCCATGCGTAATATTGTATATAAAACTCTCACTTGCCCTTCATAGATAATTGTTAGAATACTAGTTTGGCCATACTAGATGGCATGAAATAAAAGTTGTTGACATACTTGGTCACACTAGATATTACGAATTCATGTAAGTTTACAAGTACAAAAAAGTTTATATAAGTTTCTTTTTCCTTTAGTTTTGTCTCGTTCGACCTACTCGTTAGGTAGCAGTTGATCTTCTTATAGAGTTTGGTCTGCCTCATTCTCTCTATCTCGTGTTCCAATTATTTTCGATCTGCACCTCTACTTTGGACACCTCGATATGTCCACTTTGGTACTCTCTAAATCAAGGTATTTTCCCAACAACAAATCGAGTGCAAACTCTAGCCCAGGTAAAATATTTTCATCATGCTTAACTTGGCTTTCCTTCTTCAACTAATCAACCATCTTTCCCTTATCTGCAATCATTTTGTCTTTTTCCTCGATCACTACATATCACGACGAGCAACCTCCTCATCCAACTCTTTTGCCTTCTGTTTCGAGCTCTCCTTCTCAGCCTCATCAGTTTTAGCCCTCTCTTTATATATATATATATAGCAAGTGACGTTGCTCCTTGTTTAATTACCTGGTCATTGTGTTTCTTAAACCGACACCTTGGGTAATTGGCCTAACAACATATACGGATTTCACCTTTTCTTTTCTTGGTATTTTAAATAAAATGAAAAGACATTAGAACATTATAGGTCTGTTAGCGAAATATTAACTTTTCGTTAAGTTGCATATGTTTAAATTATATTTTCATTTCTTAGATAAATTAAAATAAGTAAATTAATTTTTTTCTCTATGAATCAACCTCGGATTCACTGAGATATATTATAACTAAATAATCTTTATTTGCAAGAAAATTAAACACTTTTGAATCGTGTCAAGTTTTTTATTTACAAATAAGTAAAAGGAACGAAAAGTAAAAAAAATGCAAAATCAAAATAAAAAGTAAATTTTTTTCTCTAGCAACGGCGCCAAAAACTTGACACAGCTCAAAAATATTTAATTTACTCTCAAGTATAAGAGTGTTTTATTATAATATAAATCGGTGAGTCTGAGATCGATCTACAAAAAAAATTAATTTTTTATTTTAATTTATCTAAGAAATGAAAATAGAATTTAAATATATGCAAGTTAATTTAAGTGAAACTATGAAATTAAATTAGTTAAGGTTATTGATCCACTTTTACTAGTAAATATAATTTAATAATTTCTTTGTATTTTTATTTTATGCCCAAAAGATTAATTGTATAAATTACAATTCTTTTTCTATTAATTTTATCATGGATTAAGTACTTAATGTGCTAAAATTTAACTTGTCTACAATAAGTCAAAATATCATTTTACGAAACTTTGTTCTAAGATGTTAAGAATTTATTGTGCCAAAATCCTATGTTTGCCAACAATAAACCAAAATTTTAAAATATAAAAATATAGATAAATTAGATAGAAAATAACTTAATTTATAAATTAAAAATAGAATTTGATTAAAATAATTTTTTTTACTAAGAGTTTCACTTTACCCTAACAATTAGTAGTTACCTCAACATAATTGCAATAAGGTAATTATTAAAATTAAATTATAGATAATTAAAAAAATGGTACTTGAAAGTTGAAATAAAACTAATTTTATTTATTGAACATATATTACAAAATATTAAAACATAATTAAGATAGAGAGAAGAGAAGAATTTGGGAAAAAAGAAGTGAAGATAGGTGTAGAGAGGTATGTTCTCACCCTCTCTATTTATACTGATTCATAATCAATCCATACCACACACATAAATAAAGTCAATTATATTATGACCATACATTTATCCTACTAACAAAACATAAACTTAACTTAATGTCGGTTTTTTAGTATATTGTCATTAGGTGTCTACTAGCTTTGAACCTGATCGTGTCAAATTTCCTTTTTATTCTCGTTAATTTGTGAATGCTCGCTCTTAAATCTTAATTCAGTGTTTATGAATGTTTGTCAATGTTTTACACCTTAATTTGTGTACATTATCGCAATAAACAAGCACATGCTGTATACGACAGTTAAATTGCCTTCGAATAGTTTTCTATGGCTAAAATGTGTTGATGAGATTTGATCAAACCAAATGGTAACAGTATTGATTTCTCATATTACATGTATATCGATTAATAATGACTGACTTATGATTTTTCTCCATTAATTTTAAGATTCAACTCGCATTTAGTCCGGATCGTTAATATGTTCTGGTTTTAATATCAAAGCATGAGGGTACTTGCATAACCAATTGACATCACGATGGCCTTGTTTCATTCATGAGAACCATATGCTTCAATTTTAGACTCTTGAATCTTGTAGTGTCTGGGATTTTCTTTCAACCAAGGAATCCAAATTAAGAACATAAACTACTGGGGGGTTTACAAATTTATATATCGATCCATACACAGAGTAACAGTTAGGAGAAATTGGAAACTGATTTTAGATATGGTAAGAGTTTTCTCTGATCCTGACACAAGTTGGCTGACATAACCAAGCATCGATACAAGTGAGTCGATACTTGGGCAATCATGGTGATTCCGTCAACATGAAGTCAGCATCGTGATCCTTCCACAGTATATTTGGTGATTTTAAAGATCTGCATGGTGGTGGGGAATCGAGATCACTGAACCGATCATATTTCCAAGGAGATGGATCTTCAAGCTGCTCCTCTGGCAGCTCTTGCAATTCCAAGTATCTTGGAGGACTCACAGGCTGAAACAGAAGGAAACAAGCATTTATTTGAACAATCCCAAAGCTACGGAAATTTACCATAACAAAGAAGCAGCCAAAATGAAATGAAAACTTGTGAAGAGGGAAAAAGATTCAAACTGACCATCAGTTCACTCAACTGCAGAGGCTCTGCCTGCTTCAGAAAACCTAGAATAAAAGAACAAACGAAGAAAAACTCAGTGGCAAGGCCACACATATGGGGCACCACAAAAGGCTTTGAGATACTAATCAAACTTGTTTATACCATTATCTACTCCCACTGTCCTCAAAATTTCATCAATGTCCACAGCTTTAGTCTGGGCTTTGATGCATTCTTGATGATTGTGTAGAAACCCTTCCCCTGCAATATCACTGACATCTTCCTCAGTCGCAATATTTAGTTTTGCATTTAGATTCTTCTTTGGTGCCTCATGCAGATGTGGCTTCTCCCAATTCGAAATATCAGAAAGTGCTTTTCGGCCACTGGTCTGCAGCTTCTCAAGTGCTTTGGAGAAACTTTTCTTTTCACTTCCATCAATTCTGATTTTAGATTTAGAAGCACCAATCACTCTGTCAGCAAAATTGTTGGAGTTCTGCTTTTTCAGTGACTGATTCAGAGTAAGATTCACAGAATTTGATAAATCGGCGAGAGGCTTCCTTCCACCAAGCCCTCCTTTCTTAGAAGCTTTAGAGACAGTGCTCTTGGCCCCAGCAGCCGCTCCTATAGTGATTATCAAAGTAAGACCACAAAAACCTTGAAAATCAAAGAAAAATCCATCAAACACTAAACAGCAAGCATCAGTGGAGTACCATTGGAGCGAATATTCAAATTCTGATCATGGATGATCGGACCACCATGTTGTGAAGCCATCGACTATGTGTCTTCGGAAACCCAGACTAATACTCAGCAAGGATAGAAACTATTACCCAGTATAATAGCAGAATTTAAGAATTAATATAGCTCATTCAAATTCTTCACACAAAAGGAAATTGCACCCAGCAAAGCGAATCAGACGAGGTGACTTCACAAAATGCTAAGTGGTGAGGGAACTCACTGCAATCTTAACCACCCATGCAATCAATTCTCAGTTTTTCACTCTATTTGAGAAAGTAACAAAGGCAACCATATACAAAATCCAAGATGGAAAGACAATGTATTATGTACTTCATATATTATACACCCGAAGTATGAGATATATCTTACCATTTTAGCATAAGGCTTTTATACCCTAAACTATGAATAAATGGCTTAATAAGGGTACTCTATCAATGCAAATTGTTTCTCCAATCTTCTAAATACAAGAACACGATTTCTTATTTTACAGAATTTCATTTCAAACAACATTACATGGCTGCATCATCAAGACACTAAAAAGAAATAGAGATATTTTTTTTTCCAATCAGCAGTATCTGGAATGAAAATTTCAAAACGACCGACAAATTTCTTTAGTTATTTGCAAAACCTAGTTGATTTTCTGAGAAAACCCAGAAAGAAAAAACGAAAGGGGACTCGAAATTAGAGGAAACTGTTAATATAAAAGGAATTTCTTGAACCCTAGATCAACAAAATCTCCAAAATTTACAGTTAATTTCTAAATTATCCCAAATTTTCGTCAGAAATTGAAAGCAAAAATAACTGAAATTTTTTTTTTAAAAAGTAATGTTGAAGAGGAAAGACACTCACAAGAAAGAAGGATATTGATAGAAAGATCTTGATTTTCTCGGTGTTTCCAGTAAATTTTTCTTGCGTTTTTGATATGCAAAATCACTCTATTCAGTTTTTACAACAGCGTTCGCAGTTCTGCTCAGTGTTCACCATAAAGCAAATGGGGTTTCCAACTCCCAACGGTAACTTACTCTTTCTTTTACATTACTACCCTCGGTTTCGTACAAATTCGCTATAACGCCATTTTCAAATTCAGCCGTCTGATCCCTTCCAATTTTCATCCTTATTAGTCTATGAGTGCTGCTATTTACCATGAATTTACTCTCCGAATCTGCACCCCCGACAAACAAAACACACCGTTTGGTTTCTTTCTCCACACGTGTTGCTTCATTTACTTTCTACTTAACTTTCACTTTTTCTTTCACTTTCCATTTTCTTCATTTGCTTTCACTTTCCCTTTTCCAGTTAGCCCAGAAAAGCAAGGTAAATGCGAACAGCAAAACACAAATAGCACTATGGACAGCACAACGGCTCCAATTTTCTTTAGACTTTCCCTTTTCCACTTAACCCCGAAAAACTAAACACGAACGGGACCACGGCTCAAATTTTCTTCAGACCACGGCTTCGATTTTTTCCTTGGTTCTTAACACTGTTGGTAACGTGCTGTGTGTGCTTCTGTCTTCTGTGATTACTTACTCATCCCTAATTCATTAAGTTTATAAATAAATAAAAATATAAATTAATTACTTATCCCTAGTTCATTAAGTTTACAAACAAATAAAAATATAAATAGATATTATTAATTAATGATTCAACAAATTAATTATTATTAATTAGTTATCCCTAATTTATTAAGTTTACAAACAAATAAAAATATAAATAGATATTATTAATTAACGATTCAACAAATTAATTATACAAATGCTCATGGTTAAGTAAATTTAAATACAAATACTCATGGTTGAACTCACAATTTAAAATAAAACATCTCAAGATTCATAAATTAAAATGAAATAACTCAACATTCATAAATTAAAATGAAACAACTCTGTTTGAGGAAAAAATAGGATGAACAGTAAAGTGCCACGTGTCGATTAAAGGAACGAGTCCAGAGCGGAGTACTTCACGTGAATTGGGGTACCCCCTATAAAATAAGATACTCCGTATGGGAAGGGGTACCCTAACTACAAATGGGGTACCCAAAGTACTCCGTATGAAAAAGGGCACCTTAAGTAGCAAGGGGTACCCCAAGTCATGAGGGGTACCCCTATATCCTGGGATATCCTACGAAATGGTGTAAGAGAATCCTCCGAAATATCCGCCATGCGCAACGCCTCCGCCTCCTACAAGATTTTCTTTGATTTTGTCAGAAAACGAAATGAAAAACGATACGCAAAAGGGGGGACAGCCGCCAGCCACAGTGCAGAATATTACACCAAGGACAGTGGTCCCCAACCGCCTACCCGACAACTACTGCAGAGCTATCCCAGGACCACGCACCAGCGCGCGTCACGTCTCCAAATGATGAGATACGCCGCGGGCATGCATATAACGGCCCAAAAATCATGAAAACACCAGAGGGACATGAGCCAAAGAGGGTACGCCACGTGGCAAGGAGGTACACCATATATAAAGACACCTAGGGTTTACTCTCCAGAAGTTTTGGACACAAGCTTTTCTCTTTCCTCTAATTTTCGCCACTCACACTCTCACTCCAAAAATCAGGTTCTCCCCATCCTAAAACCCTAATTTACAGAGAGCTTGCTAGCTCTCTTCGCCTAAAAATCTCGAGTTTGCTAACTTGAGCGTCGGAGTGTGAACGCCAAGGTACCCCCCCCTCGGCTTCACCTCTAACCCTCCTTTCACTGTTTTGCAGGTACGAAGCCCACTTCAAAGAATATCTTGTGCGTCGCTGACCGTCCTCCATAGCTATCTCTCACTCCCTCCTTTCTACCTCCCTAGCCCTAGGATACCCCACGTCCCACACGACAAACCAGTGAGGTACCCCATTTTCCCCAAAATAATAAATTCATTGTCTTAGATTGGTTTTGGATTTCCTCATCCCAAAATCAGTTGAAAACAATTGGCGCCGTCTGTGGGGATCGAACAAAAAGCCTACATTGTGGTTACCTAGCTGGTTGTTGTGGGTGCATTAACACATGGCACCTGACGTACCTCCCGAAGGTTTAATGGGGGTTCCCGCAAGGACGAGGGAGGACAGGGGTAGTGACGATAGTGACCCTGCCAGAAGGGTAGCTCGTACCAACAAAGGCAAGGGCGTCAAGCAATCTACCGGGGTTCGCCAAGAGGAAGAGCCGATCGCGAACCAGTGTTTTGAAGACCTCGCCTACGCCATACTTCGGGCCGTTAGATCTCGAGCACTGGAAAGTTCCTTTCCTCCGGTGACACCAGAAGCTCCGTTACCTCAAGCGGACACTCAAGTTGTGGTGAAAAAAGCGGTACCCGAGTCCAGCAAGCTAAAGCCTGGGCTTTCGGGTACTCGCTCCAAGTTTCGAACCTTGGGTACCCGCGACGAGCGTTCCACTGCTTTCTGTAACTCCCGTAGCAGCCAGGGTACGAGGCGTATAAAGCGTTCCCATGAGGACCTCTGCGAGAAACTAAATGCCAAAAGGGCCTCCCAAGTGACAGCGACCTCTTCCGGTGCCCCAGGAGTACCCCTTGACATTGTGGAAAAAATGGAACACTTGGAAGCCCAATTGAAACTCCTCTCTGAGAGGCAAAACCTCACGGTTGCGCCAGCACCACTGACCTACCAATCACCGTTCACAATGAAGATTCGGAAGGCAGCCCTCCCCAAGGGGTTCACCATGCCACAGGTACCCCAATACTCGGGTACCACTGACCCCTCGGAGCATGCGGAATTATATCGCGACCAGATGCTGATCAAGGGTGTAGGCGAGGGCGCCATGTGCAGGATGTTTACCCACACACTCACAGGCCCCGCGAAGTCTTGGTTTCGTTCCTTGAAAGCGGGTAGCATATCTTCCTTAAATCAATTGTTGTCTGAATTTACTAAAGAATTTTCCTATGCTTCTTCTCAAGACAGGGTAGCCTCCAAGCTTGCTTTTATCAAGCAAGAGGAAGTTGAATCTTTGGCGGATTACGTAACTCGTTTCCACCAAGAGGTGCTACGAACCGGGGCATTCGGAGATCAACATACACTGACCCATTTCGAGAAGAATTTGCGGTTGGGAAAATTGTGGCGCTCCTTTCAAAAGAAGCGTCCACTTTCGTATGGGGAAGACCGTTCTCGGGCATTGCAGCAAGTGGAGATAGACGAGAGATGTCAGTTGAAGCGCCAAGAAGAGAAGGCTGACACCTCAAGGGACAAGGAAAAGCCCAAAAGGGTGGAGGCCCCGGTACCGCAGGTACCCCGACAGCGCAGCCCGCCAAGGGTTATCCCACGCGGACGAGGGCATAACCCTCATCTTACCGCGGGGGTACCCCATCATCTAAGACCGTCATTACCTGATCATCGGGAACCACCCCCAAAACCACGGCATGAGTCTTTCCACCCATTAAATCGATCCCCGGACCAGATCTTCTACCACATTCGGGACAATGGCCTCCTCCGTCCTCCAAAGCCTATGAGGAAGTACCCCAACATGAGGCGCAGTTTGAAGTATTGCGAGTTCCACGAAAACTTTGGCCACAGCACTGCTGAATGCTTCACTTTGAGGGAGGAGATCGAATATTTGATTCTCAGTGGGTACCTTAAAGAGTTTGTCGCTGACATGAGAGAGCCTCGGAAAACCGCAGAGCACGATAAAGGCAAGCGGATAGCTGAGGGTAGTCCTGAACGAGAGGTACCCCCTGGGCACAAGAAAGGTGTGTATGTGCGGATGATAATGGGTGGACCTACATTGGCTGGCCAATCTCGGAGGGCTATCAAAGGTTATGGTAGATCGCTGTCGGTGACCACTAACATGGGCAAAAAAGTCAACCTTAGTGAATGGGGTACACTAAGGATACCCCACCATCCCCCACCGATCCTCTTTACGGAAAAAGATGCGGAGGGCATCTCATATCCACAAGATGACGCCTTTGTAATTACTTTGAAGGTGCCACTGGAAAGGTGGCAAGAACTCTTGTGGACACCGGTAGCTTTGTCGACATCATCTTCAAGAGCGCCTTGGACCAGTTGTTAATTGAATCGCCAAAGATCACTCTGTATGCTACGCCTCTCATTGGCTTCGCCGGCGATATGGTTATACCAAAGGGCATCATCACACTGTCGGTCACACTTGGTAAGGTACCCCACCGTATTGTTCATATGATTGACTTTTTGATTGTGGATCATCCAGGTGCATACAATATTATATTGGGTAGGCCGTTTTTAGTAGCAACTAAAGCGGTAGTATCCATGCATTATCTTGCCATGAAAGTCCCAGCCGCCCAAGAAGTTATCACTATCAAGGGAGACCAACAATCTGCCCGTGGGTGTTATTCCGTGGCTTCCAGGGTAACCTACCAAATAGCTTCTGATTTGGGAGTAAAGGGGTACCCCAGCGGCGGCCAATCCAAACTTACCCCCTCCAGGAGAGCACTTGCTAAGCAGCAAAGGGCTACACTCAAGAAATCCCCTCAAGTGATCCCCTTACCAAAATAGTTGGAGTCTTCACCAATGGTAGAGAAAGAAGTTACCGGGGGTAGTTCGGGGGTATGCCAAGGGGAGATGGATGAGCTCCATTGTGAGGTAGAGACACCTTTGGATCCCCGCATATCGGAAGGTGACAAATGGGGTACCCCAGCTGAAGACCTCGTCTCAGTGCCGATTTCAGCTACCGACCCAGCAAAGACCGTGAAGGTAGGCTCCAGCCTTACGGAGAAACAAAGGGAGGAGCTCATTGCCTTCCTACGTGGGTACCTGGATGTATTCGCCTGGTCCCATTCGGATATGCCGGGTATCCCACCAGCCCTTTCTTGTCACCAGCTCAATGTCAGCCCGCATAATAAGCCAGTCAAGCAGAAGCGTCACGCCTTTAACCAAGAGAGGTATGACGCAATTGAGCAAGAGGTAGACCACCTCTTAGCAGCAAAGTTTATACGGGAGGCGGTATACCCTGATTGGGTATCCAACGTGGTTCTCGTAAAAAAATCAAATGGAAAGTGGCGCATGTGCGTGGACTTCACCGATTTGAATAAAGCCTGCCCCAAGGACAGCTTCCCACTTCCCCGGGTGGACCAGCTTGTTGATGCCACAGCGGGGCATGAAATGCTAAGCTTTATGGACGCTTTCTCCGGCTACAATCAAATTGCGATCCACGAACCCGATCAAGAGAAAACAGCATTTATCACCAACCGATGATTATACTGTTACAAGGTGATGCCGTTTGGCTTGAAGAACGCCGGGGCCACCTATCAGCGGCGGGTAAACAAAATTTTCAAGGAGCAGATTGGGCGCACCATGGAGGTCTACATCGACGATATGATCACTAAATCAGTGCGTGCGGGGGAGCGCCTCGGGCACCTCAGGGATACCTTCACCGTTTTAAGGAAACACCAAATGCGGCTCAATCCAGAAAAGTGTGCGTTCGGGGTTACCTCGGGCAAGTTTCTTGGGTTCATGGTACAACAACGGGGGATTGAAGCCAACCCTGATAAGATCCGTGCAGTTCTTGATATGAAATCACCAAACACCATCAAGGAAGTTCAAAGCTTGGCAGGCCGGGTAGCTGCCCTGAGCCGCTTCATATCCAAGGCTACCGATCGGTGTAAGCCATCTTTCAAGGCTCTGAAGGCCGGAAAGAAACTCCAATAGACTCCCGATTGTGAGGAGGCCTTCCAAGAGCTGAAGGGGTACCTCATTAATGCTCCACTGCTCGCCAAACCCGAGTTGGGAGAGGTACTTCTGTTGTATCTCGCTGTATCCAAGCATGCCACCAGCTCAGTGTTACTCCGAGAAGATGAAAAGGGGGTATAACGACCTATTTACTACACCAGTAAGGCTATGGTTGGTTGTCTCCGCACGGGAGCTTAGACCGTATTTTCATGCTCACACCATTGCGGTCGTCACCAATCTTCCCCTCCGGCAAATCCTTCAAAAGCTGGACATGTCCGGTAGGCTTCTCCGATGGTCCCTTGAATTAAGTGAATTCGACATCATCTTCAAGCCTCGCTCGGCGATTAAAGCCCAAGCGGTCGCCGACTTCATTGCGGAGTTTGCCAGTGACTCAAGTGGTGAAGGCGAGCTAAAGTACCTATCGGATACCCCGTCTACCGATGAAGTGGGACAGGTCTTGGAGATATATGTAGATGGCTCCTCCAATTCACATGGGAGTGGTGCAGGAGTTATTATAATTGACCCGAATAAGGTGAAAATATGTTACGCTCTGCAGTTCGGGTTCAAGGCCTCAAACAACGAGGCCGAATATGAGGCCATCATAGCGGGGTTGAGGATGTCCAAGGCCTTAGGAGCAGGAAGGGTGCACGTCAAGAGCGACTCCCAGCTGGTAGTAAGCCAGATTACGGCAGAATACCAAGCGAAAGAAGAAGAACATGAAGGGGTACCTCGTGAAAACTAGGGAGCTGATGTCCCAGTTTTGCGAGGTTAAGGTGGAAAGGGTACCCCGACTTGAGAACAGCGAGGCCGACACCCTGGCAAAAATGGCGTCCCTTGGGGTAGCCCAATCATCCGGACCCATCACCACCGAACACCTACCCGCACCCAGCTTTAGGCTCATCGAGCCATCGGAAGTAGGATCACTTTCCAATACGGTCTTGTGGATGGAGCCTATTACGAGGTACCTCAAAGACGGAGGCCTCCCCTCGGATAAAACTGAAGCAAGAAGGCTAAAGTATAAGGCCGCACGGTATTGCCTGATCCGGGATACCCTATATAGAAGAGGGTTTACTCTTCCTTATCTTCGATGCTTGGGGGGCGACGAGGCCAAGTATGTCATGAAAGAGATACATGAGGGGATTTGCGGTAATCACTATGGAGCGCAATCACTAGCACAAAAAGCTCTCCGACAGGGGTACTACTGGCCTACCATGAGGGAGGATGCCAAGAATATGGTGCGAAGCTGCGATAAATGCCAGAGGTTCGCCAAGGTACCCCACCTACCCCCGGAGAAGCTAACAGTCATATCCTCCCCTTGGCCCTTTGCCATATGGGGAGTGGATCTCATTGGCCCGTTACCCACCGGAAAGGGGCAAGCCAAGTATGCAATCGTGGCGGTGGATTATTTTACAAAATGGGCAGAGGCGAAGCCGTTGACAAGCATTACGGAGAGGAAGACTACGGAGTTCATTTGGAAAAACCTCATTTGCAGATTTGGGATACCCCATGCAATCATCAGGGATAACGGCAGGCAATTTGATAATGAAAAGTTTCGAAACTTTTGCTCAGAATTGGGGATAGCCAACCGATTTGCTACACCCGCCCATCCCCAATCTAATGGGCAAGTTGAGGCTGTTAACAAGATCATCAAAGGCATCCTGAAGAAGAAACTAGAGGAGAGAAAGGGAGCGTGGGTAGACGAGCTACCTGGAGTTCTATGGGCCTACCGAACTACACAGAACACTTCCAACAGGGAGACCCCTTTTTCTCTCGCCTTCGGTGTAGATGCTGTAATTCCAGCCGAGATTGGGATACCCTCTCACAGGGTCGAATACTTTGATGAAACCGAGAACGCCTCTTTGGTAGCTGCCAATCTTGATTTGGTGGCCGAGAGAAGGGCTAGAGCAGAATTGAATGCCGCCATATACCAACAACGCATCGCGGGTTTATATGAAAAGAAGGTACGCCCTCGGTCCTTCAAGAGAGGAGACTTGGTCCTAAGGAGGGTAACTCAGAATACAAGGGTACCTTGCGAAGGCGCTTTTGGAGCAAATTGGGAAGGACCTTACCGCATTGATAAGCCCATTGGGACAGGCGCATATAGGTTGCTCCACATGGATGGTACAATTGTAAGGCATCCCTGGAACGCCGTGATGCTTCGGAAATACTACTAAAGGGCAGGGTTTAAACCTTCAGTCTTCTGTCCTCTTCTATACTTTTTTTTAGTGTTCCTGGTGACAGATCGAATGGGGTACCCCAAATACCTTATGACGGTCTGTTGTGACTTTTGAGTTTCTTTAATTTCCAAATGAAAAAAGGGTAGGAGACCTCGTGGTTTTCCATTCTCCTCAGGGTAACAAAGCTAAGTCATGTACTGATCTGTTTGAGGGAAAAATAGGATGAACAGTAAAAGTGCCATGTGTCGATTAATGGAGCAAGTCCAGAGCAAATTAAGGTACCCCACGTGAATTGAGATATCCCGCGTAAAATAGGGTACCCTGTATGGAAAGGAGTACCCTAAGTATAAAGGGGTACCCCCCGTGTCGATTAAAGAAGTGAGCCCAGAACGAATTGAGGTACTCCACGTGAATTGGGACACCCCCTGTAAAATAAGGTATACTGTATGAGAAGGGGTACCCTAAGTACAAAGGGGTACGCTAAGTAGCAAGGGGTACCCCAAGCCATGAGGGGTACCCCTCCGTATCTTGGGATATCCTACGAAACGGTGTAAGAGAATCCTCTAAAATATCCGCCATAAGCAACGTCTCCACCGTCTAAAAGATTTCATTTGATCTTGTCAGAAAAAGGAATTGGAAATGATACGCAAAAGGGGGGACAGCCGCCTGCAACAATGCAGAAAATTATACCAAGGATAGTGGTCCCCAATCGCCTACCCGACAACTGCTGCAGAGCTACCCCAGGACCACACACCAGCGCGCGCCACGCCTCCAAATGATGAGATACGCCGCGGGCATGCATATAACGGCCCAAAAATCATGAAAACACCAAAGGGACGTGAGCCAAAGAGGGTACGCCACGTGGCAGGGAGGTACACCATATATAAAGACACCTAGGGTTTACTCTCCACAAGTGGGAACACAAGCTTTTCTCCTTCCTCCAATTTTCGCCATTCACACTCTCACTCCAAAAACCAGGTTCTCTCCATCCTAAAAACCCTAATTTACAGAGAGCTTGCTAGCTCTCTTCGCCTAAAAAAAGCTCGAGTTTGCTAACTTGAGCGTCGGAGTGTGAACGCCAGGGGTACCCCCCCGGCTTCACCTCTAACCCTCCTCTCGCTGTTTTGCAGGAACGAAGCCCACTCCAAAGGATATCTTGCAGGTTGCTGACAGTCCTCCATAACTATCTCTCACTCCCTCCTTCCTACCTCCCCAGACCTAGGATACCCCACGTCCCACGCGGCAAACCAGTGAGGTACCCTGTGTCCCCCAAAAATATTAAATTTATTGTTCTAGATTGGTTTTGGATTTCCTTAGCCCAAAATCAGTTGAAAACAATTGGCGCCGTCTGTGGGGATCGCACAAAAAGCCTACATTGTGGTTACCTAGCTGGTGGTTGTGGGTGCATTAACACATGGCACCTGACGTACCTCCCGAAGGTTTAATGGGGGTTCCCGCAAGGACGAGGGAGGACAGCGGTAGTGACGATAGTGACCCTGCTAGAAGGGTAGCTCGTATAAACAAAGGCAAGGGCGTCAAGCAATCTACCGGGGTTCGCCAAGAGGAGGAGCCTATCGCAAACCAGCGTTTTGAAGACCTGGCCTACGCCATACTTCGGGCCGTTGGATCTCGAGCACCGGAAAGTTCCTTTCCTCCAGTGACACCCGAAGCTCCGTTACCTCAAGCGAACACTCAAGTTGTGGTGAAAAAAGGGGTACCCGAGTCCAGCAAGCTAAAGCCTGGGCCTTCGGGTACTCGCTCCAAATTTCGAGCCTTGGGTACCCGCGACGAGCGTTCCACCGCTTCCTGTAACTCCCGTAGCAGCCAGGGTACGAGGCGTATAAAGCGTTCCCATGAGGACCTCCGCGAGAAACTAAATGCCAAAAGAGCCTCCCAAGTGACAGCGACGTCATCGGGTACACCAGGGGTACCCCTTGACCTTGCGGAGAAAATGGAAAATTTGGAAGCCCAGGTGAAGCTCCTCTCCGAGAGGCAAAATCTCACGGCTGCACCAGCACCACTGACTTACCAATCACCGTTCACCATGAAGATTCGGAAGGCAACCCTCCCCGAGGGGTTCACCATGCCACAGGTACCCCAATACTCGGGTACCACTGACCCCTCGGAGCATGCAGAGTTGTACCGCGACCAAATGCTCATCAAGGGGGTAGGCGAAAGCGCCATGTGTAGGATGTTTACTCATACACTCACAGGCCCCACAAAGTCTTGGTTTCGCTCCTTGAAAGCGGGTAGCATATCTTCCTTAAATCAATTATTGTCTGAATTTACTAAAGAATTTTCCTATGCTTCTTCTCAAGACAGGGTAGCCTCCAAGCTTGCCTTTATCAAGCAAGGGGAAGTCGAACCTTTGGCGGATTACGTGACTCGTTTCCACCAAGAAGTGCTACGAACCGGGGCATTCGGAGATCAACATACACTTACCCATTTTGAGAAGAATTTGCGGTTGGGAAAATTGTGGCGTTCTTTTCAAAAGAAGCGTCCACTTTCGTATGGGGAGGCCCGTTCTAGGGCGTTGCAGCAAGTGGAGTTGGATGAGCGATGTCAGTTGAAGCGCCAAGAAGAGAAGGCTGACATCTCAAGGGACAAGGAAAAGCCCAGAAGGGTAGAAGCCCCGGTACCGCGGGTACCCCGGCAGCGGAGCCCGCCAAGGGTTATCCCACGTGGACGAGGGCATAACCCTCATCTTACCGCGGGGGTACCCCATCCTCCAAGACCGCCATTACCTGATCATCGGGAACCACCCCCAAAACCACGGCATGAGTCTTTCCACCCATTGAATCGATCCCCGGACCAGATCTTCTACCACATTCGGGACAGTGGCCTCCTCCGTCCTCCAAAGCCTATGAGGAAGTACCCCAACATGAGGCGCAGTTTGAAGTATTGCGAGTTCCACGAGGACTTTGGCCACAGCACCGCCGAATGCTTCACTTTGAGGGAGGAGATCGAATCTTTGATTCTCAGTGGGTACCTTAAAGAGTTTGTCGCTGACATGAGAGAGGCTCGGAAAACTGCAGAGCACGATAAGGGCAAGCGGATAGCTAAGGGTAGTCCTGAACGAGAGGTACCCCCGGGGCACAAGAAAGGTGTGTATGTGCGGATGATAATGGGTGGTCCTACATTGGCTGGCCAATCTCGGAGGGCTATCAAAGGTTATGGCAGGTCGTTGTCGGTGACAACTAACATGGGCAAAGAAGTCAACCTTAGCGAATGGGGTACACCAAGGATACCCCACCATCCCCCACCGATCCTCTTTACGGAAAAAGATGCGGAGGGCATCTCGTATCCACACGATGACGCCTTCGTAATTACTTTGAAAGTGGCCACTGGAAAGGTGGCAAGAACTGTTGTGGACACCGGTAGCTCTGTCGACATCATCTTCAAGAGCGCCTTGGATCAATTGTTAATTGAATCGCCAAAGATCACTCCGTGTGCTACGCCTCTCATTGGCTTCGCCGGCGATATGGTTATACCAAAGGGCATCATCACACTGCCGGTCACACTTGGTAAGGTACCCCACCGTATTGTTCATATGATTGACTTTTTGATTGTGGATCATCCAGGTGCATACAATATTATATTGGGTAGGCCGTTTTTAGTGGCAACTAAAGCGGTGGTATCCATGCATTATCTTGCCATGAAAGTCCCAGCCGCCCAAGAAGTTGTCACTATCAAGGGAGACCAACAATCTGCCCGTGGGTGCTATTCTGTGGCTTCCAAAGTAACCTACCAAATAGCTTCTGATTTGGGAGTAAAGGGGTACCCCAGCGGGGGCCAATCCGAACCTACCCCCTCCAGGAGAGCACTTGCTAAGCAGCAAAGGGCTACACTCAAGAAATCCCCTCAAGTGATCCCCTTACCAAAACAGTTGGAGTCCTCACCAATGGTAGAGAAAGAATTTACCGGGGATAGTTCGGGGGTACGCCAAGGGGAGATGGATGAGCTCCATTGTGAGGTAGAGACACCTTTGGATCCCCGCGTATCGGAAGGTGACAAATGGGGTACCCCAGCTGAAGACCTCGTCTCAGTGCCGATTTCAGCTACCGACCCAGCAAAGACCGTGAAGGTAGGCTCCAGCCTTATGGAGGAACAAAGGGAGGAGCTCATTGCCTTCCTACGTGGGTACTTGGATGTATTCGCCTGGTCCCATTCGGATATGCCGGGTATCCCACCAGCCCTTTCTTGTCACCAACTCAATGTCAGCCCGCATAATAAGCCAGTCAAGCAGAAGCGTCGCGCCTTTAACCAAGAGAGGTATGACGCCATTGAGCAAGAGGTAGACCGCCTCTTAGCAGCAAAGTTTATACGGGAGGCGGTATACCCTGATTGGGTATCCAACGTGGTTCTCGTCAAAAAGTCAAATGGAAAGTGGCGCATGTGCGTGGACTTCACCGATTTGAATAAAGCCTGCCCCAAGGACAGCTTCCCACTTCCCCGGGTGGATCAGCTTGTTGATGCCACAGCAGGGCATGAAATGCTGAGCTTTATGGATGCTTTCTCCGGCTACAATCAAATTGCGATGCACGAACCCGATCAAGAGAAAACAGCGTTTATCACCAACCGAGGGTTATACTGTTACAAGGTGATGCCGTTTGGCTTGAAGAACGCTGGGGCCACCTATCAGCGGCTGGTAAACAAAATTTTCAAGGAGCAGATTGGGCGCACCATGGAGGTCTACATCGACGATATGATCACTAAATCAGTGCGTGCGGGGGAGCACCTCGGGCACCTCAGGGATACCTTCACCGTTTTAAGGAAACATCAAATGCGGCTCAATCCAGAAAAGTGTGCGTTCGGGGTTACCTCGGGCAAGTTTCTTGGGTTCATGGTACAACAACGGGGGATTGAAGCCAACCCCGATAAGATCCGTGCAGTTCTTGATATGAAATCACCAAGCACCATCAAGGAAGTTCAAAGCTTGGCAGGCCGGGTAGCTGCCCTGAGCCGTTTCATATCCAAGGCTACCGATCGGTGTAAGCCATTTTTCAAGGCTCTGAAGGCCGGAAAGAAACTCCAATGGACTCCCGATTGTGAGGAGGCCTTCCAAGAGCTGAAGGGGTACCTCATTAATGCTCCACTACTCGCCAGACCCGAGTTGGGAGAGGTGCTTCTGTTGTATCTCGCTGTATCCGAGCATGCCACCAGCTCAGTGTTACTCCGAGAAGATGAAAAGGGGGTACAACGACCTATTTACTACACCAGTAAGGCTATGGTCGATGCTGAGAAGAGGTACCCCACCTCTGAGAAAGTTATTTTGGCTTTGGTTGTCTCCGCACGGAAGCTTAGACCGTATTTTCATGCTCACACCATTGCGGTCGTCACCAATCTTCCCCTCCGGCAAATCCTTCAAAAGCTGGACATGTCCGGTAGGCTTCTCCGATGGTCCCTTGAATTAAGTGAATTCGACATCATCTTCAAGCCTCGCTCGGCGATTAAAGCCCAAGCGGTCGCCGACTTCATTGCGGAGTTTGCCAGTGACTCAAGTGGCGAACGCGAGCTAAAGTACCTATTGGATACCCCATCTACCGATGAAGTGGGGCAGGTCTGGGAGATATATGTGGATGGCTCCTCCAATTCACATGGTAGTGGTGCCGGAGTTATTATAATTGACCCGAATAAGGTGAAAATATGTTACGCTCTGCAGTTCGGGTTCAAGGCCTCAAACAACGAGGCCGAATATGAGGCCATCATAGCGGGATTAAGGATGTCCAAGGCCTTAGGAGCGGGAAGGGTGCACATCAAGAGCGACTCCCAGCTGGTAGTAAGCCAGATTACGGCAGAATACCAAGCGAAAGAGGAGAACATGAAGGGATACCTCGTGAAAACCAGGGAGCTGATGTCCCAGTTTTGCGAGGTTAAGGTGGAAAGGGTACCCCGACTTGAGAACAGCGAGGCCGACACCCTGGCAAAAATGGCGTCCCTTGGGGTAACCCAGTCATCCGGACCCATCACCACCGAACACCTACCCGCACCCAGCTTTGGCCTCACCGAGCCGTCGGAAGTAGGATCACTGTCTAATGCGATCTTGTGGATGGAGCCTATTACGAGGTACCTCGCAGATGGAGACCTCCCCTCAGATAAAACTGAAGCAAGAAGGTTAAAGTACAAGGCCGTACGGTATTGCCTGATCCGGGATACCCTATACAGACGCGGGTTTACTCTCCCTTATCTTCGATGCTTGGGGGACGACGAGGCCAAGTATGTCATGAGGGAGATACATGAGGGAATTTGCGGCAATCATTACGGAGCACAATCGCTGGCACAAAAAGCTCTCCGACAGGGGTACTACTGGCCAACCATGAGGGAGGATGCCAAGAATATGGTACGAAGCTGCGATAAGTGCCAGAGGTTCGCCAAGGTACCCCACCTACCCCCGGAAAAGCTAACAGTCATATCCTCCCCTTGGCCCTTTGCCGTATGGGGAGTGGATCTCATTGGCCCGTTGCCCACCGGAAAGGGACAAGCCAAGTATGCAATCGTGGCGGTAGATTATTTTACAAAATGGGCAGAGGCGGAGCCGTTGACAAACATTACGGAGAGGAGGACTACGGAGTTCATTTGGAAAAATCTCATTTGCAGATTTGGGATACCCCATGCAATCATCAGCGATAACGGCAAACAATTTGATAATGAAAAGTTTCGAAACTTTTGTTCGGAGTTGAGGATAGCCAACCGATTCTCTACACCTGCCCATCCTCAATCTAATGGGCAAGTTGAGGCCGTTAACAAGATCATCAAAGGCATCCTGAAGAAGAAACTTGAGGAGAGAAAGGGAGCATGGGTAGACGAGCTACCTGGGGTTCTATGGGCCTACCGAACTACACAAAACACTTCCACCAGGGAGACCCCCTTCTCTCTTGCCTTCGGTGTAGATGCCGTAATTCCAGCCGAGATTGGGATACCCTCTCACAGGGTCGAACACTTTGATGAAACCGAGAATACATCTTTGGTAGCCGCCAATCTTGATTTGATAGCGGAGAAAAGGGCTAGAGCAGAATTGAGCACCGCCATTTATCAACATCGCATCGCGGGCCTATATGAAAAAAAGGTACGTCATCGGTCCTTCAAGAGAGGAGACTTGGTCCTAAGAAGGGTAACCCAAAATACAAGGGTATCCTGTGAAGGCGCCTTTGGAGCGAATTGGGAAGGACCTTATCGCGTTGACAAGCCCGTTGGGGTAGGCGCATATAGGCTGCTCCACATGGATGGCACGATTGTGAGGCACCCCTGGAATGCCGCGATGCTTCGGAAATACTACTAAAAGGCAATGTCTAAACCGTCAGTCTTTTGTCTTCTTCTATATTTTCTTCAGTGTTCCTAGTGACAGACCAAACGGTGTACCCCAAATGCCTTATGACGACCTGTTGCGACTTTTGAGTTTCTTTAATTTCCAAAAGAAAAGGGGTGGGAGACCTTGCGGTTTCTCATTCTCCTCAGGGTAACAAAGCTAAGTCATGTACTGATCTATGCTTTCGTTATTCATTAATACAATTTCTATTTACAACAAAAAGGAAGAAAGTCTTTTCTCCAGTTTCGCCATTTCGGTCGCAGCACGCAGAATTATATTTGTTTAGCGCCATTGAGATGCGTTAGCACCTGGATACGTAATTTTTGCCATTCGCCAATTTGAAAAATTGTGAAGCGAGGGAAGGGTCAAAGAAGACCCGCGAGTGAAAAAATCGGTATACCCTAGCGTCATGAGGTTCGCTTAGGTATACTAACACTCATACCTCCATCCTCTCACTCGGCAGGGTGGGGGTAAACTATCTAAAAAAAATTGTGAAGCGAGGGAAGGGTCAAAGAAGACCCGCGAGTGAAAAAACCGGCATACCCTAGCGTCATGAGGTTCGCTTAGGTATACTAGCACTCATACCTCCGTCCTCTTACTTGAGCCAAGTAAGGGGTAAGCAATCTGCGCCGAAGTTTTTGATCACCAATTTGAGAGAAAATTCGCCATATTAATGAGAAAAGTAATCACCAGATTCGCTAATTAGTGTAAGTTATTGGGGGCACCCCCCTTTCAGAAAAGAAGCACCTGGTGTTGAACTTGCGAAGGGGTACCCCATTTGAGCAAAAACTTGGGGTATCCCATTCAAAAAAACAACAAAACAAAGAGGTGCCCTAAACGGCTGGCCATATAGCCAAAGCATCCAATTGCCAAATAACAAGCATCCAAGGTATCATAAAGTCCAGACAAAAGCAAAAGAGAGTTTTCAACAGTACAAACATCCCAACAAAACCAAAGAAAAGGAAGCAAAGTTTTGGGGTCAAATATGGATCAATTCCGGAAAGCGACAACATGACAAGCAAAGCCTAAGCCGAGGGGGGAACATCATCACCAACGTCTGTCTCCGGGAGGCGGCCAGCAGAAGACTCGGAGGTTCCCGTGATAGGTACGGCTGATGTAGGAACATCCGAAACGGGCAGTGGCTGAATATCATGGGGTACCCTAGGAGTCCCAGAAGAGGCACCCGATTGAGAAGGCTTCCTCTTCTCCGCGATTGTCTTCAAAATCGTGGCCTTGTCAACAAACTTTTGCACACGGGGTACCTCCAACTCGGGATCTACACTCCATACCTCCGACATGATTAGCGAAAATGCATCTTGCGCCATTATCTTCTGACGAGATAGTAGCTCCTCGTTTGCGGCGTGCAACTCCGCTCGGTCCTTCTCCACTCGGACCTTCTCCTCCGAAAGGGCAGCAATGCGCTCATGTAGCGACTTGACCTCCTGGGCCAGCTGGTCCTCACGAGATTGGCGGATTTGAAGCTCGCCCTTCAGCTTATCCGCCTCCGATCGAGCAGCAACAAGAGAGTCAAGATCCGGTAGGCAGTGACTGAGGAGATAGGAAGCCTACAAGTTATGGAGATATGTCAAGTACATACGTATGTTGGTATGTCAAAAAGAAATTTCTAAGGATATTTATGGGGTACCCCAAGAAAGCTTACCTCGTGGGTAGCCCTCAATGCTTGGCCGTAGCGCTGGCTCAAGCTCATCTTGTCTGTCTCCTCGGCCACCTCGGGGGTGACGCTCTCGGAGGAGTAATAGAAGCACCGAGCTAAGTGGGAGATATCTTTGTTGGAGATCGGGTCTAGCTCGCCCACGCGCAAATCCTCGGGGAAGGCAGTCACCATCCCGAACTTACGCTTCTTCTGGCGTGGGGTACCCCTCGACACGCTCTGTGAGGTACCCTGAGATTTCCCTTTCCTGCTAGGAGCTCGGGGAGGACGAGATGCCGATGAAGGAGCAGCCGAATCCTGGGACCCGGAAGCACCTCCCACGATCGCTGTAAAAAAGGCATCGAAAGCATCCCCCGATGACTCCATCGCTGCGCGAAAAACACAACATTCGTGATTAGCTAAGCAAGCATTGAAAATGTTAAAGGCGCAAACGGGAAATAAAATGAAAGGGGAGCAGATTCGAGATGCAGTGATGATGGGGTACCCCAGTCCCATGGACAACGATAGGGTACCCCTCAACACTCAGGCCGTACATGTGGTACCCCCACGAACAGGAGAAGAACTTTGGCCAATCAACCCTGCCCTCCACAGCCTACCCTCTTCCAGCACATCACCACTCCTTTGGGCGTTGCGGAGTTTCTCCATGTACCCCTTCACCTCTCCCCCCACTTCCCGGATTGGGCATGACCCTTTAGCCCAAGTCACGTCTGCAAAATCATGAGAACCCAAGGTAAGCAAGATATTTATGCGGGAGATAATAGCAGAAGAACTATGAACGGCGATATACTTACTGGCTACGGTGAAAGCGTTAGGCACAACCACGAGATCACCCGTCTCACCCAGAATGTTCGTCTCCCAGCTACCCTCCGCCACGAACCACCCCTTTCGGTAACCTTTCTTCAGGACAGGGCTCCCCTCAACAATATGCCCGAACTCCCCCCACGGGGAAAAGTACGCTACACCAGGACCCTTGGGCTTCTTAAACTGATAAAGGCTCCTCAACTCCCTAAAAGAGATGTCGCGCCCCATGACCTCAAGCCACAACACTTGCAGACCCGTGAGTGTCCTCCACCCCGGGAGAGACAACTGCCCAGGAGCTACACCCAGGAAACTAAACATCTTCATATAAAAGGGTTGGAGAGGCAGGCGGAGTCCCAAGTCGAAAAGATCAATGTGTAGAGCTATCCCACCCGATCGAGGCCGCTCAGGCCGCTCATCCTCATAGGGTACCCTAAGTCGGACAGCCGAGGGGATGTTGTACTTAACCCTAATCTGTTCTAAGTCCTCC
Organism: Citrus glauca; assembly: GCA_029633175.1. NCBI lineage: Eukaryota > Viridiplantae > Streptophyta > Magnoliopsida > Sapindales > Rutaceae > Citrus > Citrus glauca. Next base: position 4,678,198 of record JAQOOD010000008.1, on the reverse strand, counting down.
GGAGTGGCTCTCCGAACACCTAGGGAAGAAGGATTGCCAGTTTTGGCGGGTGTGACAAGAGAAGGCATAGAAGACTGCCCCGATGTAGGAGCGGAAGTCTTAGACTTGGACGACTTACCCTTGTCCCTAGGCGGGGGGGTAGGCCGTTTGCGGGGTAAGCGTGGACTAACGCGAGGGGTAGCCCTCAAAGAAGGAGGTTCAGTATGTGAGGTACGCCTACCCGAGGAATCAGAGGAGGACTTATCCCCCTCGCTAATGGATACATGAGAGGGAGAACCCTCCGGGGGCCCGCTAGCCTTCCTAGCCCCAACCTTACGCCTCTTTTTCTCGGGTGCTACATGTTTTTTACCCATATCTACTTTTCCTCCCAATAACAAACACGCACAAACCCCCAGCCATATGTTCACCAACCGCCAACAGTACACGCACAAACCCCCAGCCACACATCCACAAAACCGCCAGTTCACACCCAACAACACATCCAGTTCCAACATTACCACAAACCGCCCACCACCCATCAAACTTCCAATGCAAACACCAACCACAAGCACAAGACAAAACAACAAACCGATAAACAAAAACAAGATTTTTCCAAAATGAGCAAATGGCGCCATTATAAATACGCCACAAAGACAAGAAACGAGAAATAATACCTCCTGTTCACCAGTACCGCAGGTCTGGATCGGAGGTCGCAGGAAGACAAACTGCAGACAACGGAAAACAGTGAGTATAATAATAATAATAATAAAGATTCGATTTTTGCGTATATATTTGCAAAAAAAAAAAAGAGGAAAACCGAGAAGACGAAGGAAGACTGCAACCAGACTCGACGCCGGCTGCTGCGGTCACAACCGCCGAGAACCGACGCCGGAGAAACAAGAGGAAATGTTCCCGAACCAAAAAAAAAAAACAAAAAACAGCTTGCAGCGAAAACCGACGCAAGGAGGGAGACGAAGCCCCCACACCCGGCGGCAGTAGACCGAAACTGCAGCCATCAGTGAAACCAGAACCACCGGACGCCACAGCCACCGTCGAAGCACCGGGAAACGCCCAGAGAAATCAGCCACCCGAAACAAGAAAAAAAAGAGAGAGAAAATGGTTGCAGCAGACCAACGCAAAGGGGGAGGAGGCGTTTCACCACGCCGGCGTCAATCAGCCGTAGCTGCAAGTCGCCAGTAACGCCGGGATCAGCCAGCGCGAAACCCGCCACCGAAACGTCGCAAATACCCAGAAAACGCCGGCCGAAAATAAAAAGAAAAGGGGAAGAAGAAGAACGAAAGAAAAGAGAGAAGAAGAAAGACGAAAAGGAGAAAGAGAGAGGGGGTTACCGTGACTGGAACCGCGCCGAAAACCCGCCGGAAACACGCCCAAAATCGCCGGATCTGGAGCTCGAAGATCACCGCTGCAGCCGCCGCGAATCACGCCGGGAAAGGATTCCAAGCCAACGCCGACCGAGAGGAAAGAAAGGGAGGAAAATGAAGGAAGAAAAAGAGAAAAAGGAAAGAGTTGTGCCGGCCGAGAGAGAGAACGGGAAGGAAGAAAAAAGAGAGAAAGAAAAGGGGTAAAGGAAAAAAGCCACTGGAATGAATTTTGGAAACTGTTTTGGGGATTTTCAAAACTAAAGGGATAAAGATCAACATGCTGCAGGCGTTTTAATTAAAACTGACAGGATGCGTCAGTCCGGGAAGAGACGTTCCAGGGCGTCTGGAAACTTTTTGAAATTTAAAAATTTATGTCAGACGGCTGCCATTTCCCGATGATAAAAAAAAAAAAAAGGAAAAAGTGGCGGGAAAACAAAGAGACAGAGAGAATTTTTGAAGATACCCGGCATAGTCAAGGGAAAAAATTAAGCAAGTCAACCTCGGACCAGTCACATCGCCACGTGTCACTCACACAACGAGTTTCTTTTGCCTCTAATACTTCTCGCCAAAAAAAAACTGGGGGGCTGTTGTTTGAGGGAAAAATAGGATGAACAGTAAAAGTGCCATGTGTCGATTAATGGAGCAAGTCCAGAGCAAATTAAGGTACCCCACGTGAATTGAGATATCCCGCGTAAAATAGGGTACCCTGTATGGAAAGGGGTACCCTAAGTATAAAGGGGTACCCCCCGTGTCGATTAAAGAAGTGAGCCCATAACGAATTGAGGTACTCCACGTGAATTGGGACACCCCCTTTAAAATAAGGTATACTGTATGAGAAGGGGTACCCTAAGTACAAAGGGGTACGCTAAGTAGCAAGGGGTACCCCAAGCCATGAGGGGTACCCCTCCGTATCTTGGGATATCCTACGAAACGGTGTAAGAGAATCCTCCAAAATATCCGTCATAAGCAACGTCTCCACCGTCTAAAAGATTTCATTTGATCTTGTCAGAAAAAGGAATCGGAAATGATACGCAAAAGGGGGGACAGCCGCCTGCAACAGTGCAGAAAATTATACCAAGGATAGTGGTCCCCAACCGCCTACCCGACAACTGCTGCAGAGCTACCCCAGGACCACACACCAGCGCGCGCCACGCCTCCAAATGATGAGATACGCCGCGGGCATGCATATAACGGCCCAAAAATCATGAAAACACCAAAGGGACGTGAGCCAAAGAGGGTACGCCACGTGGCAGGGAGGTACACCATATATAAAGACACCTAGGGTTTACTCTCCACAAGTGGGAACACAAGCTTTTCTCCTTCCTCCAATTTTCGCCATTCACACTCTCACTCCAAAAACCAGGTTCTCTCCATCCTAAAAACCCTAATTTACAGAGAGCTTGCTAGCTCTCTTCGCCTAAAAAAAGCTCGAGTTTGCTAACTTGAGCGTCGGAGTGTGAACGCCAGGGGTACCCCCCCGGCTTCACCTCTAACCCTCCTCTCGCTGTTTTGCAGGAACGAAGCCCACTCCAAAGGATATCTTGCAGGTTGCTGACAGTCCTCCATAACTATCTCTCACTCCCTCCTTCCTACCTCCCCAGACCTAGGATACCCCACGTCCCACGCGGCAAACCAGTGAGGTACCATGTGTCCCCCAAAAATATTAAATTTATTGTTCTAGATTGGTTTTGGATTTCCTTAGCCCAAAATCAGTTGAAAACAATTGGCGCCGTCTGTGGGGATCGCACAAAAAGCCTACATTGTGGTTACCTAGCTGGTGGTTGTGGGTGCATTAACACATGGCACCTGATGTACCTCCCGAAGGTTTAATGGGGGTTCCCGCAAGGACGAGGGAGGACAGCGGTAGTGACGATAGTGACCCTGCCAGAAGGGTAGCTCGTATAAACAAAGGCAAGGGCGTCAAGCAATCTACCGAGGTTCGCCAAGAGGAGGAGCCTATCGCAAACCAGCGTTTTGAAGAGAGTCATCAACAGTACAAACATTCCATCAAAACCAAAGAAAACAAAGTAAAGCTTCAGTGTCACAGTACGGATAGCTCCAAAAAGCAACAACATAGTAAGCGAAGCCTATGCCGAGGGAGGAGCATCATCACCGACGTCTGCCTCTGGGAGACGACCAGCAGAAGACTCGGAGGTTCCCGGGATAGGTATAGCCGATGTAGGAACATCGGAGCCGGGCAGTGGCTGAATATCATGGGGTACCCCAGGTGTCCCGGAAGAGGCACCCGACTGAGAAGGCTTTCCCCTCTCCGCAATTGTCTTCAAAACTGTGGCTTTGTCGACGAATTTTTGCACACGAGGTACCTCCAACTCGGGGTCTACACTCCATACCTCCGACATGATTAGCGAAAATGCATCTTGTGCCATTATCTTCTGACGAGATAGTAGCTCCTCGTTTGCGGCCTGCAACTCTGTTCGGTCCTTCTCCACTCGGACTTTCTCCCCCGAAAGGGCAGCAATGCGCTCATGTAGCGACTTGACCTCCTGGGCGAGCTGGTCCTCACGAGATTGGCGGACTTGAAGCTCACCCTTCAGCTTATCCGCCTCCGATCGAGCAGCGACAAGAGAGTCAAGATCCGGTAGGCAGTGACTGAGGAGATAGAAAGCCTACAAGTTATAGAGGTATGTCAAGTACATATGTATGTTGGTAAATCAAAAAGAAATTTCTAAGGATATTTATGAGGTACCCCAAGAAAGCTTACCTCGTGGGTAGCCCTCAATGCTTGGCCGTAGCGCTGGCTCAAATTCATCTTGTTTGTCTCCTCGGCCACCTCGGGGGTGACGCTCTCGTAGGAGTAATAGAAGCACCGAGCTAAATGGGAGATATCTTTGTTGGAGATCGGGTCTAGCTCGCCCACGAGCAAATCCTCGGGGAAGGCAGTCACCATCCCGAACTTACGCTTCTTCGGGCGGGGGGTACCCCTCGACACATTCTGGGAGGTACCCTGAGATTTCCCTTTCCCACTGGGAGCTCGGGGAGGACGAGAGGCTGATGAAGGAGCAGCTGAATCTTGGGACCCGGAAGCACCACCCACAATCGCTGTGAAGAAGGCATCGAAAGCATCCCCCGATGATTCCATCGCTGCACACAAAACACGACAATCATGTTAGCTAAGCAAACACTGAAAATGTCAAAGGCAAGAATGGGAGATGAAAAGAAGGAGAAACAAATTCAAGATGCAGAGGCAATGGGGTACCCCAGTCCCATGGATAACAATAGGGTACCCCTCAACGCATAAGCCATACATGTGGTACTCCCACGGACAGGTGGAGAACTTCGGTCAATCAACCCCGTTCTCTACAGTCTACTCTCCTCCAGCACATCATTACCCCTTTGTGCACTGCGGAGTCTCTCCACAAACCCTTTCACCTCTCTCCCTACCTCCTGGATTGGGCATGATCCTTTAGCCCAAGTCACGCCTGCAAAAGCATAAAAACCCAAGGTTAGCGAGATATTTATGCGGGAGATAATAGTAAAGAACTATGAGTAGAGAGGTACTTACTGTCTGCGGTGAATGAGTTTGGAACCGCCACGGGATCACCAGTCTCGCCCAGAGTGTTGGTCCCCCACCTACCTCCAGCCACACATCCACAAATCGCCAACAATACACCCAACAGTGAGCCCAATAACAACATAACTACATATTCATATCCACCACCCGCCATGCACCAACCATCCGATGCAAACACCAACCACAAAAACAAAACAAACAACAAGCAAACAAAAATAAATTTTTCTCTCCAAATGTGCAAAATGACGCCATTACAAACGCGCCAGAAGGAGGAGAAACAAGGAAGGATTCCTATTGTTCACCAGTTCGGCAGATCGGGATCGATAGTTACCGGGAGACGAAGCTGCAAGCAACCAAAAACAGTAAGTATAAAATAAAATAATAAAGCTTAAATTTATGTAATTATTTATTAGTAAATAAATACATCAAAAAAGGAAGGGGTTGCAATCAAGAACCAACGCCGACAGTCATGACTGCCATCACCAAGAGCCAACGCCAAGAAAACAAAAAGAAGCAACTCCGGCCGAAACAAAAAAAAAAAGAGCTTGGAGATAAAAAAAAGAGCTTGGAGATAAAAAAAAAAAAGGGAAGCATAGAGATATATATAAAAAAAAAAAAGGAAGAATGAAGCCTGGAGATAAAAAAAAAAGAGAAAGTAAAAAAAGGAGTTTGAAAAAAAAAAGAGCTTGGAGATAAAAAAAAAAAAAGAATGAAGCCTGGAGATTAAAAAAAAGGATTGGAAGAAGACAAAAAGAAAAAAGCAAAAAAGACATTGGAAGAAGATAAAAAGTGAAAAAAAAAAGGTATTGGAAGAAGATAAAAAGTGAAAAGCAAAAAAGTACATTGGAAGAAGACAAAAAATAAAAATGAAAAAAGCAAAAAAGCAAAAAAGTCATTGGGAGAAGACAAAAAGTGAAAAGCAAAAAAGGATATTGGAAGAAGATAAAAAGTGAAAAGCAAAAAAAAAAAAGCCACCGGAAGAAAACGAAAAGTGAGAAAAGCCTACAAAGAGATAAAGAAAAGAAAGAAGAAGAAAAGAGAAGAAAAATGGAGGATTACCGTGACCGGGAACTCACCATGAACCGCCGGAAAACGCCACAAAGCTTGCCAGATCTAGAGCCCGAAACCGCCACTGCAGCAGCCGAAATCCACGCCGGGAAGCACTCCAAGTTAACGCCGGCCGAGAGGAAAAGAAGAAAGAAAGAAAAGAAAAAAAGGAGAAAGAAGAGATGGAAGATGAAAAGACAAGAAAAAAAATAGAATAAAGAAGAAAAAATGGAGAGGGGAAGGCGTTGGAATTTGGAGAAGAAAGATGAAAAGTTTTTGGGAATGGCAAAATGAAAGAGAATAAAAGAGGAATGAGAAACCTGTAGAAGGTGATTTGTTTAAAAAAAAAAAGAGCATTGAGAGTTGAAGTGATCTAATCGGGTTTTGAATTTTAAAAGCCAGAATCACACTGCTCAAGAAAAGAATTCAGAAATGTCTGAGCAAGATCAGCATTTTTGAAATTTCAAAATTCATGTCAGACGGCTGCCAGTTCCCGAAAAAAAAAAAGGAGGAGAGACACGATTGCTGGCTTTCAAAAAAAAAAAGAGGAAAAAGTGGCGGGAAAACGAAGAGACAGAGAGAATTTTCAAGACACCCGGCATAGTCAAGGGAAGAAGTTAAGCAAGTCAACCTCGGACCAGTCACATCGCCACGTGTCACTCACACAACGAGTTTCTTTTGCCTCTAATACTTCTCGCCAAAAAGAAACTGGGGGGCTGTTGTTTGAGGGAAAAATAAGATGAACAGTAAAGTGCCACGTGTCGATTAAAGGAGCGAGTCCAAAGCGGAGTACTTCACGTGAATTGGGGTACACCCTATAAAATAAGATACTCCGTATGGGAAGGGGTACCCTAACTACAAATGGGGTACCCAAAGTACTCCGTATGAAAAAGGGTACCCTAAGTAGCAAGGGGTACCCTAAGCAGTAAGGGGTACCCCAAGTCATGAGGGGTACCCCTATATCCTGGGATACCCTACGAAATGGTGTAAGAGAATCCTCCGAAATATCCGCCATGCGCAACGCCTCTCTTTGATTTTATCAGAAAACGAAATGAAAAACGATACGCAAAAGGGGGGACAGCCGCCTGCCACAGTGCAGAATATTACACCAAGGACAGTGGTCCCCAACCGCCTACCCGACAACTGCTGCAGAGCTACCCCAGGACCACGCACCAGCGCGCGCCACGTCTCCAAATGATGAGATACGCCGCGGGCATGCATATAACGGCCCAAAAATCATGAAAACACCAGAGGGACATGAGCCAAAGAGGGTACGCCACGTGGCAAGGAGGTACACCATATATAAAGACACCTAGGGTTTACTCTCCAGAAGTTTTGGACACAAGCTTTTCTCCTTCCTCCAATTTTCGCCACTCACACTCTCACTCCAAAAACCAGGTTCTCCCTATCCTAAAACCCTAATTTACAGAGAGCTTGCTAGCTCTCTTCGCCTAAAAAGCTCGAGTTTGCTAACTTGAGCGTCGGAGTGTGAACGCCAGGGTACCCCCCCGGCTTCACCTCTAACCCTCCTTTCACTGTTTTGCAGGTACGAAGCCCACTTCAAAGAATATCTTGTGCGTCGCTGACCGTCCTCCATAGCTATCTCTCACTCCCTCCTTCCTACCTCCCCAGACCTAGGATACCCCACGTCCCACACGGCAAACCAGTGAGGTACCCCATCTTCCCCAAAATAATAAATTCATTGTCTTAGATTGGTTTTGGATTTCCTCATCCCAAAATCAGTTGAAAACAAACTCAATAAATTAATATAGGAACAATAAATACATACGAGTTTTGTAATGTAGAGATTCAGCAATTTCACAAATCAGTTCTGATTTTTCAATTTCCAAAATCAAATCCTAAACTTAGGGTTTTTCACTTTGTAAAGCAATGAACTCCTCTGTCTCTTTCAGACCTTCCTGAAACCAAAGGAAATAACAAAAAAGGAAATAGCAAAGGAAAAAGCAAAGCAAAGCAAAGCAAATAAGTAGACCACAACTGAAACACAACAAATGAAATGAAATAAATGGACCACGACACATTGACTGTGGTACCTCCCCAGCTTTTTCCTTTATATAAAGCAACTGAAAACACATTTTTTGAGGCGCAGATTGGGGAAACAAATTCGGGGTAAATAGCTTTTTCCTTAGACTATTAACCGTTCGATGAATTCGTACATCAATGCAAACATTAGGAACAAACTTTTGTTATTAAGATTCAAGAGTTGAACACAAGTGATTATACAAAAAGGCACAAGAAACACACGTGGGTACCAATGCAAAGATTAACAAATCAACAATGCTCTTTTTGAAATTCTCTAATATTACAGGGGAAGAGAATTTTGTTCAGGAAACTCTAAGAGGAGGGCTTCATCTCCGACTTAATGGCTGCAACCAATTGATCGTAAGCTTCTGACCAGGCACTCTTCATTTCTGGCGACCACATCTCTGGTACTGCCTCTTTTATGGTTTCCAGTAGTGAAAATTTTGTGACCTCAAAATGCTCATTAACAACACCATATTTGAAGTGTACAGCTCCTAATTTTTTTAGAGTTGATTCTCTTACTGTCACTTTGCCTGCTTTCCTCAGTTGCACTGCTGATTCACACGTCTGTAACACAACCAACACAACAAAAAAAGAAGAAGAAAAAATTGAGGCAAAGCATTGAAAAAGGTAAGTGTTGAATGTTGATGAGCTTATAGCTAGATTATGTTATCAAGAGCGGAATTATGTTAGGGTCTATGTAACAGTAGTCCCCGTGTTAAGAAAAAGAAGAGATAATATAAGAGTCCTAATTGAAATTTAGCTCAATTATTTAGATAAGGCTCTTAATTATAATTTCCCCGTAATGATCCTCTTCAGATAGAAATCCTGGCTTCGCCGTTGGATTGGATGTTATGAAAACAACAATATTAGCATTAAATGCTACAAGATTAATTTGGATTAGGCGATAGTAAACAGGCAGTAAAGATTAGTAGCATATAGGCTTAATTCATTACCATAACAAAAACAGACATGGCATGGGCCTTGAGCTTCTGGTTCTGCTCTAGAGGCACATTTGAGTCTCTCAAGAATGAGAACAGCTTTTGGGCTGATGGTGCAATCTCAAAGATCCTACATATATACAAGAAAAACCCAGAAACTTTCAGTTGTTAGTACAATAATTATAACAAGAATGATTTTGTATAAAAAAGGAAAAAGATTAGCTTACCTCAAGAAGAATTTAAGACCCAATTCTCCAGCATTCTTTTTCATTACATTCCATGACTTGACGACTAAAGCTTCTTGCTCTTCAGTAAAGGCTCTACCTTCGTTAATGTTGGCCATTGATTTCTTTTGGACACCTGAGGATTGAATGTGATACACAAAATGTTGTTGAATGTTGATTTGGGCGATGCTGCATACAATTTATACATTAAAAATGAACTCTTCATGGCATTGAAAAGCCATTTTTGATGGTCTAATATTCAAAACAGGGGGCTATAAGATCTGTTCTTTGACAAAGCGAACATGGTTTTGGCAACTTGAGGTTAGCATGATGTACGCATTGATAAGCATGACTGCTTGACCATTATTGCATCAGATTTTCATTGCACATAACTTGAACTTTGACCAACACATAATTTGACTCTGACCATTATTTTATGTTTCATTCAGCTAGAACTTTCTCTCAATATAATTGTGCCACCATTAGTCATCGTTGCTGATGCTGATTTTATAAGAAATAAGAAGTGATTACTTCTGATTGGAAATTTCTATCCAAGTTTCAAAGATCTAGAAAATTTGGGTCATTTTTTATTTGTACATTGAATGTTGGACGTTGGCCTGCAGAAGTGTTTGCTTGCGCGTTCAAAGTGGATCTTTCCAATAAATTAACTCAACAATACTTTTGCCCTTTTAATTTATGTGACCAATATCTTGAGGATAGTTCCAAATTACTTGTGATAGCAAACTAATGAAAGAGTTTTGCCATATCCGTAAAAGTTAATGAATTTTTTGTTTCCCAATTCCAAAGAATAATGTGGAAAAACCAAGATTAGTACTGCAGCAAAAGAAGAGAGATAATTACTGATAAGAAAATTAAAAAATGATCATTAGAATGCTCTGTTTGGAGAGAACTGGATCTTAGATTAGATCAACACAATATTCGATAATTGATGATTGCATGACATTTTTACAATAATATTTTTTTCCATGAAACAGCATCACTTTTACATTCAATTAGCAAATTATGAAGGAGGCTTCATTTCAGTTTTGATGGCGGCAGCCAGTTGATCATAAGCCTCCGCCCAAGCATTCTTCATCTCTGGTGACCACATTTCAGGTACTGCTTCCTTTATGGTCTCCAACAATGCATACTTTGTCACCTATTAACGCATACAAAATATGTCACGCACTGTTAAATCGGCATACATACTCTTCTAAAATCACAGCCTATCAAGTAATCAAGTAACATACGAAGGAGAACCATACGAGGCTTAATGATCGAATTACCTCAAAATGTTCATCAACAACTCCGTACTTGAAATGGGTAGCCCCCAAGTCTTTTAGATTGGACTCTCTCACTGTAACTTTGCCAGCTTTTCTAAGTTGCAATGCCGATTCACACGTCTGCAAATTATAAAAGAATCTATCAATATTCAGTAATCTTTTCTACAGAGAGACCCCATCACGTTTGTTTTAGCATTCAATTTTCCAACTATTTGAGATGGACAATCAAGAAAAGATCAGAACTGACCATAACAAAGACAGTCGTGGCATGGGGCTTTAGTTTCGGATTCTGGTCCACAGGAATGTCTGAATCTTTGAGAAAAGTGAACAGCTTCTTCGCTGATGGTGCAATCTCAAAGATCCTGAAAAATGTTTTCAGTCCCCTATTAGAAGGTTGATCCATTTCTTAAGAACATCACTTATGATTACTAAAATTTAGTAGGAAGGAAGGTGTTGTGATGACCTCAAGAAGAACTTAAGAGCAAGTTCCCCAGAATTTTTTTTCATGGCATTCCAAGATTTGACAACCAGAGCCTCTTGCTCTTCTGTAAAAGCACTCACGTTGAAGCTTCCGCTGTTCCTCCTCACACCTTTGTGAATTCATAATGACAATTAATGGGAAAATATTGGCTAAAAAAAGATCAAAAGAATAAACATAGAAAAAGAAAAACATACTTCTGATTGATTTTGGAGCAGTGCAAAAAAGACCCTTCAATGATCCATCCCTCGTCTTCCATGAGAGATTCATGTATTGTTGATGCCTAACTCCTGACATTGAGGTTGCACAAATCTTACTCAAATCCCTTGTATCACACTTGTAGATGACAGAATCTGAAGTAAGAAAGTTCGTAATTAGCAAAAGATCAAACATAATTTAGAAGAAATAGAAACAATGAAACTTGCCATTTGAGAGTAGCATGGTTGTAGCTTTCGAAGCAACCACTATGAATGGCCACAAGATGCAGAGCAGAAAATTGACACAGACTATATAATAATGATCACAGGGTTCCTTTATATTGGAATACTTTTAAAGCACTACGAGATGTAGCTTCGCCAGTCGACTTCACTTGGTGAAGCAACTTTAGCCACATGCCTACATATGAAAACGAAGGGACATTAAATTAATTAACCTTTCAAGCTTTGACAGAGCCAACCACTGCTTATATTATAAATGAGTGTGTTTAACTGTGCATGCATTTGTATATTATTTATTATCTGAAAATTGAAAACAATGGGCTTGCGGGCAGAAAACAAATTCTGCCGTGTTGGACAAGTCCATTGCACTGACGATCATCCAAAACTATGATGAAAAAATTGCAATAATGCATTAATGTACTTCAACTGATTTTCGATTACCTAATTTGTGAATTAAAAATCTTTAAATTATCCTCTTTATTTTTTTAAAAAATCTAAAATTATTTTCATATTGAATCAAAAACTAAGAAAAATAAGGTAAGTTTATAATTTTTTTATAACAAAAATAAAGGATAAATTTAGATTTTAAAAAATAAAGATGATTTGAAGATTCAGGAGAGAGATAATCCAAAATTAACCCTGGGTAACACCAAGAATGAACACCAACAGCCACTGATTAACATCATTTTCTTGTACAAACTATTTACATGTAGCTTTGGACTCAACATTTCATTGATCCTTAAGATGTCAAGTCTTATCCAAATCAGTGAAGCTCTAAGGAGTATTAAGGAATCAACATGACAGATATTTCTCATAAAGCTCAAGAAAGTCATAGGCCGTTGGAGAGAGAAAAACTACACTAGACAATGTCAGAAAGAAATGAGATATACACATTTGGAGGATGGAATTACAAATTAACCACTCCCATAATTGATATCCGGCTTTACGGCAACTGAGTCAAATGGGATTTCAACCCTCTCCTTCACAATGCATCGTGCTTTGCCACCCTCAACAACCAGAACTTTCCCAGGTGGACATTGAACATTAAAAACTGATCTCTTCTTATCAACAACTGGTTGCCTAAAATTGCCCAAGAACTTCAATGGGGCACTGTTCTTCCCAAGATTTTGTGCAACTCCTGACATGTTTAATATGTAAACCACACCAACAAGTGGAAGCAACGTCTTGGCCAATGAACTAATAAAGTGTCCAAACCCTTTCCTTGATGTCGTTGATCCAGTTTGCACTTGGTTTCTTTCAGATTCATATATATTCTTATTCCCTTCTTTAGTTAGTTCAGCAGTGATCAAACCATTTTGTACTGACTTGCGTGGGTAATGAAATTGCGAAAGATAGCCATTTTCTAAGGTCAGAGAATGAGGGAGGCGATTGGGATATGGAGGAAGGAGGAGATCATTGTCATGCTGAACTGTTTCCCCAGCGAAAGCAGATGCTTCATGTATGACCTCCAAGTCCTCCCCTCTGTACTCCTTGAGCTTCTCAAGTAACATCTTGCGGCTGAACTCAATCTCAGCAAGCGCAACTTCCCTGTCATAACGTTGCTGCAGCTGTAGATTCTGAGCAACAAAATGGAAACAAGATTTTCAAACCACTCTATTATCAACACAATGTGACCCAAATTATATCATCTATAAACAATCATTGTGTTGAATATGCACTCTCTCCAACACTTGATAGCACCTTTTAAAACTACAGAGAGAAGTGAATGTTAATGAAAATCTTGCACAAGTAGACCTAGCATTTTAAAGCCCACCAATTAAGTGGAATAGGTATCAGCAGGGAAATGCTAGTCAAACTATTCAAAATCTTTCACAATTGTGCTGGGCAACAGAAACTACGAAAACAAGCTCATAACAAGTAATATGATTGATAATATTGGCTGTCGAAGTTCACTGACTAAGCAAGTGGAAATCTAAAAACCTATGCTTCTTAAAAGATCTGCTGAAATCATACATCATCACAAAAACTCTTTCCGATGAATATTCACACATTTTTCTTAGGTCAGCGACTGACAGCAGATACAAACAATAGGGCCACAAGTCAGTTTGTCCCGAGGTCAGTCTTGGATAGTTGTCCTCCTTTCAGGTGTGTAGTATTAGTTTTCCCAAAGCATTATGTAGTTCAACAAACATCAACTATGGGGAGGACAACATAAAATTCCAACTTAGTGCAATGCAAAAAATTTTCACCATGATCAATTAAAGTTGCTATGACTGTCTAAGTAAAAAAGAAAAGACATTTTACATTGATGCGTAACAAATATAGAAAACCAAAGGTTATCCAGTTATCCACCACGTAAGAAGCAACAATTTCAAGTAATTTTGTTTGCCAAGTACAAAGTTGACACTTTTTGCAAAATATGTACAGTGCACAGCCACAGCACAGGGATGTTAAAATCGACAAATTTAGCATTTATACCACATTGAAGGCCAACAACACAAGGATATCAAGCATGGTCAAGCATCTCAAAAAAATACTCTATTGGAAGATAGAAATTAGAGTCAGAAAGTTGTATATAAGATGTTAAATTCTGAAATCTAGGTTAGTCATATGTTGCACAATTCAAAATACAAGATTTTAGAAGTCATATCTAGAAAACCTAAAAAAAGTAAAAAGTAAAAGACCTTATTGTACAAATTAAAATATATTAAATGAAAGATCATTACATTTTCAGGGCAAAGAAATACAAATGATACTGCATGCAACAAAAAAACCAGTGAGAATGTCTCAAGCAAGCCAACAGAAGCAAAGGACACATTTTGCAACAACCCAATTACAGTTAATTGCAAAATTCTAAATATCTCAATATTATTTACAAGATTTAAGTGGGCATAAGCAAGAGCCATCATGCACCTAACAAATCACAAAGATTCACATTCCAAATTTTCAGCAATAACATCAAATACCAAAATACGAAAACACATAGTCACAAATTTCTTTATCTATTGACATAAAACACTAACTTAAAAACCAATTCTTGACACAAACAAATCAAGAAAATTGATTTACAATACTGTTGACATAAGACACTAATTTAAAGACATGGGTGTTTTTAATTTTTCACAAACCTGCAAGTTACTAAGCTGTGACTCCAGTGATTCAAGAGCCTGATGAATACTCAAAAGCCTCTCTGATTCTTCACAATAATCTTCTTCCTCTTCTTCTCCATTAGCGTCAACACCCTCTTCTTTTTCTTGCTTATCAGGAGATAAACTTGCTTTGTGGATACATTTATTGATCTTTAATCTCAGCTCTGCGGCTCTAGCCAAAACCAAGCCTATACCATCTTCATCCATTTTCTTTTTGTGGGTTTTCGGTTAATTTGAGGCTTCAAAATCTAAAATTGTGTCGAGTTATTCTGGTTGGCGAGGGTTTTGTAAACAGAAGAGCCAAAAAGCAGATGGGGTTTTGGTTGCCGAGCGTTTTAAGTGATTGTGGTGCTTCCTCAGCAGATATTTTTGGACCTTGCCTTTTGTATTTTTTTTGGCAATAATGTCAAAATGTTCAACCAAAATAGATAATGGCTACCCATGCGCGTTTGGTCTAATGGGAGAAGTTTTGTATTTATAATGTTGAGTGAAAGGGTTCGAATCTCCATAAGAGTATTATAGAGATTAGTTTCAGTTCTTTCTCAATTATCAATTAATTGAGTAGAGACAGTCTCTCCCTTACAAAATGTGAGTGGAGCAGGCACTTTCGAATATTAGAGAGGGTTTAAATATCTGGGCATATACTTCAGTGTGTCAATATATGATGGTAATCCCAGTTATATAGTATGATTGTAAATATTCATTGTAATGTCTGATGTGAGTGGAGCAGGTACCTCTCGAATATTATAGAGGGTTTAAATATCTGGGCATATACTTCAGTGTGTCAATATATAATGGTGGTCCCAATTATATAGTATGATTGTAAATATTCATTGTAATGTCTGATGTAATATCAATAATATCTGTGTATAACATACTTAAAAAAAAATATAGATAATGGCTAACAGCGTTTATGAAAAAAAAAAAAAGAAGAAGAAAGTTTACTAAGATCGTATCGGGGACAATTTTATCATATATATATGTGAGTTGTTTGACACTTTGACCCAACTCTCAAAGGATTTTTTACTGTGTAAAGAAGGTAAATTGATGTGGGCTGCGATTTAAATCAGTGGGTTTTTACCTTACCTTATTTCTGTTGATGTTTTGGTAATTTTATTTTTTGGAGTTTAAATATCATTGCGCTTTTAGCAATATGCATTTTGATTTTTAAGAGTGTTCAATAGGAAAAAAAATCTAAAGCAAAAAATAATTTTGCACTTGACATTGGCTATTTCAGCCTTTAGGTGAGAATTTTTAATAGGTGTAGAATGTTGACTTCTAAAACTGCACGAATATTTTGAGCAGTGATCAGAGATGAACTGGGGAATGTTCGAGCAGCTGCTATCAAAGTATCCAAGCTGCAGGGTGATGTCTCGTTTACAGAAGCAGAAGCTATGGAATGGGGGCTGTTGGTGGCGCGAGATACAGAAATGCAAGCTGTAATTGTGGAATCAGACTCTCAAGGAGTGGTTAATCTAGTTAACAACAAGCAGGATAGTAGGTCTGAGATCTTTTGGGTAGTTTACGAAATTTAAACGTTAGCGGAAAAATTCGAGCGAGTTAACTTTAATTATACGCCTAGATCTTGTAATGCTATTGTCCACTCTTTAGTTAAGTTAGCTTTAGAGAGACTATTGTGTAGAATGATTCATACCCTTCACAAATGTTGAATCTTTTTCATCTTTGATTTAATGGAAATCTTCTTTCAAAAAAAAAAACTGCACGAATATTTCATTGCATAGGACAGAATATACATTCCAATTGATATAAATGAGGCTTCTCAACTCAAGGGTTGGCCCTTAGCCAATTGCCTAACTTACCTAGCGGTTGAGCTAAATCAAAGGACTATTAGCCCATTTAAAATGAGGATCAGATTGCAAAATCTTGTGGCATAAACATAATCTTGATTCTTGAATAAAGTAGAAAGCTCTTGAGGCCGTTCAATTGACCAACTCTTCTTTATCTCATGCATTTGTACACAAATAAGCGATAGACAACTGAGAAATGCCAGCTGAATCACAGCCATGCCTTTGTGAAGAGACTGTTGATCAAACAAGCTCAAGCCTGTAAAATCTCAGTAGTAAGTTTAGCTATGATTCATCCGTCATTCTAAGCTATCATATACTTGCACTGCATGGCAATTGAACTACATCGATGAACACTGAAATGGTTAAAAAAAAATCAAAATTTCACACAAATTTAATCCTCAACCCCTAGATGAGGATCATGGGGCAGTGGTTATGCTAGTTCTTTTGAAAGCAGAAATCGGAACGCAAAGTTATGGGGGATCCATTCAATGCTTTTTCCGGATCTTTTGTTCTGACATTGCTGAATGTTCTTCTTTAGAGAATCAGGCAAAATATGCTCAATCATCTCCAACAAACCGGCTTGACACATATCTGAATCTTTTGCAAAAGAGTCCAATATCTTTGGTAACATAATTTTCTGTTCCTTGTTTATGCTGAAGTTTGACTGAATGTACTCTTCTTTTGCAGTTTCCAGGTCCTGGAACACTCTTTTGGGTGTGTATATACGGACCTAAAGAGAGAGTAAACGAAATGACTCATGATAAATATTCAGTTTTATGCATAAGAAAATGGTAACATGATGCATCTTTCTTGCATTATGATCATACTAATGAATTACATTCATACATGCATGACAATAAGATGTTTGGATCTAAAAAGAGTGGCATACCACAGCATCAGAGTAACATCCTGAGCACAATGCAAAGTGCAAACGGGGTTCCGGGTGCTCAATTGTGTATGCTTTTCTTGCATCTCCAACCTTAAACTTTGCCTTTGAAGAAAATAGAAAACGCAGCCACTACAAAGAGAACTAAGCTCTTTCAGAAGCATGTAAACAAGAAAAACTATCTCCTCATAATCATAAAGATTTGAAGATGTCTAATTTACCTGTCCTGGACGAGGCATTCGGCATCCTAGAATATAACTTTGGATCATGTCAATGTTTATTGTTTGGCCCCCGATACTATACGCAGCCTAAATAAACCACAAATTTATTCATAAATATCAAAAGAAATTTTACTTGCTGAAGTTAATTAACCAGAGACACTGACCTTGAGTAACAATGATTGTCTTTTTAGATTATTTTTTGGAATTCCATAAACCAAGTATGCCTGTACGACAAAAACCAATGAATGAGTTGCATTTGCTCATTTTATTGTAGAAGATATATAATGATAAACTCTATTCTTAGGTTCGGAAACACACATGCATCACTAGAGCATTGTGCACATTGATCCAGAAAGCTAGCTTCTGTTCATGCTTCATTCTTCTAGGATCAACTTCTTCCAATCGATTAATAAGAGACCTGCAATGGAGTAGTTTTTATATGTTTGTTATCTTTGTTGGCCAACAAACATAATAGGCTTAATGATTTGGTTATGTGAGAAGGCTCACCTATAATATTGTAGCTTTGGTTCGATATCCTTCAACTTCTTATCATCTCTGCAAATCTTTTCCACCTTTGCCAATGTGCAGTATGGTCCACTGAATTCCTTAGACACCCCAATGCTGAAAGGGTTGTCGAAGTGTGAATTGAAGGATGAAAAGTTCCCACATTGTGGACTCCAAATATCTGCTTGAACTCGCGAAGATACTATATCTAACGATGATGAGTATGAAATTGGAGAGAATGGACAATCATGAATCATCAAAGGCGGGTCTGCAAGTTCACAATATATATCTGAAATGCACTTGATAATTTCCTCTGAAAGCCAGTTTGGTGTCTCCGGAACATGATCAGAAACCGATGTCCCTAGATGCTCTGCCAAGCTTACTCCGCCAGAAGTATCAGCCGGAGCTTGCTGAAGAGAAAACATCAGAACCCACATATTAGAGAAGCTGTTTAGTGCTATCTAAAAACAGAAACAGCTACAAAGGAACATTAATTACCCTTTGGGTAATTTTTTTCATATTAAGGATCAGAGTACCTCTAACATTGATAAAGGCAGGGAATGGTATGAATCTACAGCTTTGTCCAATGATTTTAATGGAGATGATGCTCTAATCGAACATGCAGAATGGTGAGACAATGAAGAGTGGCTCCGACGAATGCCAGCATCTAAAAGTTCTTGTGGTTGCCAATTGTCATTGCATTTCTTTGGAGGATCATTAGATGAATATCTACAAGAGGCTGAATTACTTATTTGAATGCCAGAATTCACTTTCTCTGTAGTAATATCATATTGAGAAGCTTCTGAAAACTTCCCTTCCTGTGCTTCTGAAGCTGAATTCATCCTTTCGTCAAAAGTTTTTCGATATAAAGAAAGAATATATTGTTCCAAATACTTAACTTCCAGTTCTAACACTGCTATTTCCTTGATCAGTTCCTTGGCATCCTGAAAACAAGAAAAGGGAAAATAAAATAATTTGTAGAAGCAAATGAATGGCAAAAAACATGTGCCATAGATAAGTAATTGGCTAAAATGAAAGCCAAACGAGGAGCTGATTCTCAAGCTCAGTTGGTATTCTGCTATGATTTTCATTGACGATAAATTAGACCAGAAATCAGTTTTCCAATATAAAATGCTTTAGTTTACATTTTTAGTGATTTAAACACAATATCAAATGCAGTTAGATTACCCAGCAAATTGATTTTTCACATAAGTGTAACAGTAAAATTTAAATTCTTTCTTCAGAAAATATCTAATTAATAAGGAAATACAAGCAGGAATGCTTCTTTTAGATACATACACAGGATTTACCTTCGGGATTGACTTATCTGTCATTGTGTCAAGGGAAAAGGGCCTATAACTTAAGGCAGTCTCAAATGCACGGCGTACCACAAATTGGTCCTCTAAGCTGTCTTGAAGCTGTAGAATCTGCAAAAGAGAGAAGAAAAATGATGAAGTAACTAATAAACTATGTAGGTATAGACTTAACATCTCATTTTAAACCGATTGAATTTTGGAGTATTTGTTATTTGTAGCAAAGTGGATATCAAATAACCAGGACTTCCAGTTTAACAGAGACTCAAAGCACTACTCAAAGAACCAGAAAATAAAAGTTCTGTTCCAGCCCATTTTTAGAAAACTTCATGAGATTCAGACTTCATTATATACCTCTTGCACTAATGAATTTTGAACCTCGGCATTAGAGGTTTTCTTCCTTTTCACTTCATCAGAGTCCTTAAGCTCTCCCAAATCCTTCTGTGAACAAAAGTTGACAATTAGTAAGAACTTTCTGGACCAAATAAGCGTGGAAATTATTCAGATCTGATTGGAAGAGCTTAACTTCCTCTTAAAATTTTCTTGGAAAAGAAAAAAAAAAGTTGATAACGGAAACAAAGAAAACAAGTAAATATCCAAGGCCAGTATGAAAGAAGTAGCCAATTTCGGTGTGGTACTGGGGAACAAAATCTACAAAAGAATTAACAGTTCACATTTATCTTGAAGAGGATTTTTCAGTCATAGAAAATGCCGAGTGCTACATTCAAGAATTCGGCAGTAAGAAAACATTAGAAGCACGAAACTTTTACCGGCTTAAAGCCATGAGATGCTTCTTGGATGTTGTCCATTTTGTCTTCCCCTGCTTTTCTTTCAACTGGATCACTGTCAATAGAAAAGAACAAATATGATATAAATGAAACACAACAAACTTCACTATAGAAAGTTAACTTCATTATACGTTAATCTTTTGAGTTCATTTACTGCTGTTATACATACTGCAAACACATTCCAGAAGAATCTGTTAGCCCTTGTCACTGATTCATTAATAACACAATAGAAGAGAACATAGTAACAACTAAAAAGAAGAGGTTATTTTGAAGCTTTTCCTCGTTAAGAGCATTGAAACCAGTTTAGGACTAATCAGTATAGTTGGATAGATGCATGGGAATGAAGCAACAGAATCAAAGAGGCAAATCATATAACACTTAATAGGACTACCTTCTACAAAAGCATTAAAGAAAATATATTTGCAATGCAGTACTCATACACCCCAGAAGCATAATTTCATTAAAGTGTATGATAATGACAAATCACAACATTATTAAAGCATTTGTGAATTATGATTCTTCAAGTATTAATACGATTATCAAAGTGTTTTTTTTTTTTAATGAAAAGAAACGATAATAAAGAACAAAATGCTACCTATTAGAACGCTTGTGTCTTGAAACTCTTGCTACCTTGAGCATGAGTGGCTTAAAAATAGAGCCACCCCGCCAATATTTTTCACTCATGGTAGCTAAGTACCAAACTTAGGCTTAGTCGCCACAGAGTTGAAAATTTTACACTGAAACAAGCATTAAATGCAATATCAGATATTGACAACTTCTTAAACAAAAGAAAAAACACAACATAAAAGAAACATCCAAAGTTCATTAATTGCTAGAGAATAATCTCTGCTCATAATGTGCATAAAAACACACTGATAGAGTGAGACTACTCACAAATATTGGTTTTGGTTTTGGAAAAGCTGAACCAATTCTGCTGGCTCATAAACCAAATGGGTTCTTAGCAAAATCTAATATACATTCAAAAAACTTATAAGTTTTGTTTTTCAAGATGGCAGCATATATGTGTATGTGCACGTAACAACATAAATATACATACATAGGTATAGTGGTTAAAAGGGTGTCAATTTTGTTGACCAGTCACTTGTCCAAGAAAGCAATGTCACCTTTGAAGCTTTTGCAATGGTGGGCTTTTAGCATTTGCATTAAAAGAAGTAAACCTCAGTTGGTGGCTTTTGATAGAAGATCGATGCTTAAAAGTGAAAAAAATCAGGCATTAATTTAAAAAGAAAGAAAAGTGACAAGAGACAGAGAGGTGACTATGGTTTATATATAGCCTAGTTCATGGGATAATTTGCATGTACACACATAATTCAATCTGTTCATTTCATTTGGTTCTTATGTTTTGTTACTATCAATGAATAAATATAACAAATTAAATAACAACTGCAATTGGGTCCCATCTGGGTTTTATATTGTGAATTTTTTTATTATCATTTTTTTAAAGGTTACCACCTGCCAAGGCTCATTTTAAAGATGCTTCGGATCCATGTAAAATTGCTAAATGTTAATCATTCTTTTTTTATTTCATGGGCTTAGTAGTGATCATGTAGGATGTGAGATTTATGTGAACCAACTCTTCATCATAAAGACATAAAAAGATAATGAGATGAAGGGGTAAAACCAACAAATAATTACATTGTAATCAGCAAAATCCATACCCGCATCAATTGCCACATCTAAACCAAAGTGTAATGCGCTAGTTACCTCTATTTACTTGAGCTTCATCAATCATCAAATTTCACCCTAGCTATATATACCTTTGTCTCCTTCATTATGAAATTATAAAACAACATCTTTTACAATTATTTCAAAAGGATCTGTGGAATTTGGATTTGTTCGTTTGTTTGCGTAGATTCCAAATTAATTGGACCGTTAATTTGTATTTGATATTCAAATATATGCACTCTCCACAATGAACCTTGCAAGAAAGTAAATTCTCGGGTTTAGTATAGCCTTAAATATATTCTTCTTTGTAATTTGTGTTCTACTTTTAGCTAGCTTTATGCATGCTTTCACCTTAACGTCCAAAAAATGAAAGGGAGTTTCTTCAACAATAATGCAACTTCAAATGATTACATCTTTAGTTTATTTGAGCCTTTATATGTTTTTTTTCTCCCCCTTGTAAAGGCCTTCTATCGGATATATCAAGATGCTAGCTAGCTGCAAGCAACACTGAGAAAAAATTTTAAAAAAAAATGAAAGAATAAAACTAGTGATCGAGCAGTGATGTTGGATCAATCACCAAAAGGAGGCAAGCAAAGGCACTTGAAAAAGAAGGCAATTTGGCAAACCTCGAAAGGGCTGAAAGTTGAAGGTCAAAGACAAACATACAATACAATGCACGTTTGATAGGAAATGATTGGTCTTTAATTTTTGGTGGGCATTTTCTTTTTATCTAATCCCCTAATAAAGAATCAGATAATCGCACTGTATAAGGTCCCTTTTGTCTGACTCAAATTAAAACTTTGCTCATCAGATAAAGTTTCTTGCCTTTTTTTTTCTTTTTTTCAATTTTCGGACTGGTGCTATATATAGAAAGAGACTAGAAGTTTACCCAGTCATGCATCTTGCGATGGACTGCCTCCAGCTACTGAAGCCTTTCCTTCATTTTTGTTGCAAATTTCAAATTTTTGCGTTGCATACTCTTGGGTTTCTGTTATCTTTCAAAAAATTTTTTTAGTCGCACCCACCTGTATCATATATATAAAAATAGAATTGAAGTATCGAATAAAGTTCTAATGTTACGTGACAATTTCATTCATCATAAATGAATTGCACCACCCACAGTACCATATCAGAAGTGTGCTTATAATTCAAACATTAATTGGAAAAAGCAACAAATGCGCAATAGGATTTAGGGTTAGCACACTACCATTTGTTTTCAACATGGATGAACAAAGATTTCAATTTAAAGTACGACAAGTTTTGGGTCACATGATTCACCAAAGCTCTAGAGCCTGTTTAGCTTTCACTTCAGTGATAGAATGTAAGCTCTAGAGCCTACACACACATATATGTATTTATGTATGTATGTATATTAATTTTAAGTATAATTTTCTGATAATTAGATGTAAGCTTACGAAAGATTAAGATTAAATTTGATATGGTTTTTTTAATTTTAAAAACTGTCCCACCATAGGGTAGTTAGTTATTTCCCTAATTTTCTTTACCTTACTTGACGTTTCCACGTTATTTTTGTTTAAATTTGATGAAATTTAATGTAATATTCTAGGCGAATCCCACATCAACAAAGCACGGGAGAGATGTTGAGTTCATAAGGGAGTGATCCACACCTTAATTAAAAAGACCTGATTTGAGGTGTATGAGCACCCCAAAAACAAAACTATGCGGGCATTGTTAAGGCCCAAAGCAGACAATATTTTGCTATGAGCACCCTAGAAACAAAACTGTGCGGACATTGTTAAGGCTCAAAGCAGACAATATTTTGCTAGGTCTGGGTTGGATCATGACAAATGATATCAGAGTAGCTCTGTGTGTTCTCTTGAGCGATGGTGGAGGTGTCCTCTTGAGCAATGATGGAGCAAATCTCAGCGAGAATGCTGAATTCCCAAGGGGGTGTATGTAACACTCTAGGTGGATCCCACACCAGTAAAGCACAGAAAGATGCTGAGTTTATAAATTATGATCCACACCTTAATTGACAAGACTTGTGCGGGCTTTGTTAAGCCCCAAAGCAGACAATATTTTACAATATTTTGACAGATCTGGGTTAGGTCATGACATATGGTATCAGGGCGACTTCATTTGTCTTCTTAAGCGATGATGACCTTAATTGGAAAGACTTGTGTGGGGCTTGTTAAGGCCCAAAGTGGACAATATCTTATCAAGTCTAAGTTAAGTCATGACAGATAGTATTAGAGCGGCTCTATGTGTTTTCTTGAGCGATGGTGGGACAAACCTTAGCTATGATGTTGAGTCCCTAAGAGGGGGCTGTGTGTAACACTCTAGACAAATCTCACATCGGCAAAGCACGAGAGAGATGCTGAGTTTATAAGGGTTGATCCACACCTTATTTGACAATACACGTTTTGAGATGTATGAGCGTCTTAGGAACAAAATTGTGCAGCTGACAATATTTTATTAGGTCTGGGTTGAGTCATGATATTTAATCTAATATATACATAAATGGTAGATATATAAAAACTAGTAAAAGAAATTGAAAAAAAAAAAGCGGGAAGATAGTTTGAGCTTATCTTAAGATCATTCACATAGTTTAGGAATTGAAATTTTAATATTTATTGCTAGGAGAAGCCTGTATGTACACGTGCTTCCACTCAAGTTTATAGATACTTTATAAAGATTAAATTTAATGTATTTTGAGAAGTTTCTAATTTGGTTTGAGGCTCATAGTCAACTTGGAAGCCATACATGCACGTACTTTTAGTTTAGTCCCTATGTATATGTTGAGATTAATTAATTAATTAATAATTAACGCAATCTTGACTAATTAATCAAGAAAACAAAGATATATACGTTTAGATTTCATCAATCGACGTTGATAAAATTAATGAACATTGTTGAACGAAAACCCATTAGCTTTGCTCTCGAGCAAGTCAATTTACTAGCAACAAATTTCAAGAGGACGCTGACAGACATGCTTGTGGATGTGTATAATAATAATTAAAAAAAACACTCCCAAGTCTAAAGTAATACATTTGAATTAATCATCATGTTGTAATTTAACTAAAAACAAGCAAAGATTCTGCCGACTTCGAAGCCATTTGAATTAAAAACTGCAAGACAATATATAGAGTTATATCTTAGAAGGGGCTCGAGTAATGTACATTTTAGGTTAATTTTAACCAGTGGGATATTATTAGCAAGCCATTAGTTAAGATTTTGCTAATAATAATGAGATATTAATTGTACTGTTAGTTTTACACATGTTAAGACTTGTCTTAAATATTATTGTTGGGTCTTCACCTAACATCTTATACTTTTAAGTCAAGTAATTTCTCTAATAATAATAATGATTAGTGAAAAAATGTGCTTTTAAAGTTTGGGATGTACTTATAACTATTCTACTTTTGCTCGAATTTTATGCGTATGAGCTTAAATGTTTGGTATGGCTTCAATCCCTTTGGAAATGTTTAGTTTTTATATATCGATGAAGATGAGATAATTAAAAAATAAAAATAAAAACAACTAGGCTTTGTTCTTGAACAAGTCAATGGCACGACATCATTAATTTTTCAAAGGAAACTGACAGACATGCTTATGGGTGTTTAAAAGAAAGCTGGGGCTTCGTTTATAATGTTGATTATTCATCAAAAACAAACAAAAGTTGTGCAAACTTCAAAGACATTTGATTTAGTGTAATAAAAATTGTCATTAATCTAATAAGCATGCTTGTGTCTCTCTATGTGTAAAGACTATCTCATATAGTATTTCTCCAGAAGAAGAAGAAGAGGGTATTGATAGGTCAAACTAGATAATAAAAGTCTTCCAAATATTATTTCTCCATGAATTGACAAAATGGTCGAAATTTTTTAATTTTTAAAAAAGGTCATATAAATTCATTTTGGGGCTTGTATGACCCTTCCATAACAAAAAATGAGGGATGCAATTTATGTCCCAAAAAACTTTTGTGCGATATTGTGGAAATAAAGAGATCTCTCCGATTATTTTATCGAATCAAAATGATATTATTGCCCTTTTTTTCATTTTATAAATTTAAAATCACACAAAAACTCTCTACCTTGTGGGTTAAAGCTTTTATTATAATTGAACATAATCTCACAACAAACGGTAATTGAATTATTAAGATCATTTTCAGAAAAAGGCCCATAGAGTTTTCTAATTAAACACATCTATTTAAGGATTTTTTTGTAAATGATTTTCAAAATACGCGGACTAAAAAAATTATCAAAACCAATTGTCTTCTTTTCCTAAACTAACTAACGAGACTTAACAAGCCCGTGTTAGTGAGAAAGGGTTTAAAACTAATATGTATTGGTTTCATAACATTTTATTAAAAACCTAATCACAAAACCCAAAGTGAGGGAAGCTTCTCTCAATGAAGTTAGAATCCGAATCTCTACATTGAGATTAATGAAAACAGAAACCTGATGTATTGGTTTCACTCTCTAGAAGGAAGTGCAGAAAGCAGAAACCCAAGAAGAAACACATGAACAAGTGAAATTTCCAAAGCCAAATTCAACTGCTTAAGTAACCAATTGCCCAATGATCTGATCAAAAGGCATCTTCTAATTTTATTGTTCTTGAGACTTGAGCTACTTCCCATCGGACAACTTAAAACCAAACATAGAAAAAAGCTTTCTACTCTCTTATTTTAAATGCAACTGGACTACCATCAAAGCTGTGAATTATGTACATTGCAAAGCAGAAAGTCTTGGGTTACTGAAACACACAAGAATGCCGTTGGAAAGGTTTTATTACATGCAAACTTTTGACTAGCATGAATTACCAGGGC
Organism: Citrus glauca; assembly: GCA_029633175.1. Taxonomy (NCBI): domain Eukaryota; kingdom Viridiplantae; phylum Streptophyta; class Magnoliopsida; order Sapindales; family Rutaceae; genus Citrus; species Citrus glauca. The sequence goes on along the minus strand of JAQOOD010000008.1, from coordinate 4,651,747 downwards.
AATTAAACTGTTACTGCACATAGAATCCACAAGGGTAATTAAGACAATTGTCTTGGGTTCCAGAGGAGAGCTGATTAAGAGAGGTGAAGGAAGAAAGCTGGAAACCCTTGCTGCACTGCAGCTAATGGCACTAGATGAAAGATGGGAGGAATGGGAAATGAAAATAAGCTAACCAACTAAATTGAGAACCAACGAGAAGCAAAAATCAACAAAAATCAAGATAAAGTTAAAAGCATTGGCGTTTTCCTATGATATAATATGACCTAAGAAGATGTAGTATATGACTGTTGCTCAAATCTTAGGTCCAAAATTTACATATCTTTATTGCCCACTAAAGTCCAATATGAGAGACTCTGTACAATATATAAATTTTCAGAGATAGCCGGGAAACAACGAACCAGCAATTCCATGTTTCTCTTTTCCAGCATATCTCAGCAAATGGAAGAACATAAAACCGGGACAAAAAGATACCATGTCAAAGTTAGGCACCCAGCTGCCTAACACCCATACAATAAATTCTATCAGAGACAAAAGGTCTTCAGTTAAGAGCTGTACACCTATGTTTTCATGAAAACCTGCGACGTCGAAGGTCAATTCCGGTCAATGACTTCAGCTGGCAAGTTTAAGTCAAAACGCCCACTAAGACAATCCTCCTTTCTAACACGCTTCTGAGAAGAGCATCCACAGTCATCAGAACTCCTAGAGCCTGATGGTCGATCATGTTCCAAAGTCCCTCCTACAGCATTGCAGGGAGTTAGTACATCTTTTATCAGATATGCTACTCCTAAATTATCATCCAGATTAAATCCAATAACAAGACATCATATCCAGAAACTAAAAAATGGAAACTTGCAAATTCTATGCTGCAAATTGAAAATTAAAACCAAACATGATCCACCCCTTTCAAACCAATGTAACTACAGCGTTTAGACAAAATCTTAAAGTAGCAAAATTCAAATTATTGATGCAATTTTGACTTATAAACCAGTGATCCTGTATGCACATTAGTTGGACATTAATACAATGGTCACACAAGTTCAATTCTAGAAAAGTACTCCCTTATCATATTGAGAAATTGTAATTATTCAAAAAAGAAAAAAGAAAAGAAAAGAAAGATTTGCCCCGTTATAAATACAAATCAGGATAAATAACCTAAACCTCATGATCTACCACATCACTGGTAAAGCAACTGATGTTCACAACAAACCTCAAATGCATGCTGTAATTCAAGGGGAAAAAAATGATATATGCAAGAGCAAAACAGCTTCTGCAGCTCATGCTCCTGACACAAGGCGTACTAACCAAGATCAGACTTTTACAAAAAAGCCACAGACCTAACAGATTTCAAAAATTTAGGAAGCTAGGTATTCAAGCAGTGGCATACCCAAAAGGAAAGTACAGATAAAACTGAACATGCTAAGAGAAAATGAAGAAATCAAACTCATCAGAAACTATGGACAGCATAGTACAAAGGATTTTGTCTGGATGCCTCTGGACTTCTGGTCCAACTTGTACTTTTCTACCATTGTTAATATACTTCTAAGTTTCCTATCCAAAATAAAAAATGCACAAATCTAGTCAGTCAAGAGAGTAAGTTAACATGCAACTAGTATGCAAAGATTAAAACTAAAATCGAAAGAAAGTATACTAGTAATCCTAAAATTTACACCAAAGTGAGCCTATAAGAACACAAGATACTGACGCATAATAAGTTCTTACTTCTTCCCCTGACAGAGTAAAAAGAAGATTCGTCCTAAGCCCAGGTAGCCAGGTGAAGGCTATTTTGTTAGTTTCCCACAAACTAACTAAATCCTCATAATGTGTATATAACAAAAAATAGCATTAATCTGTAACTTCAAAACTTTTCTCAGGCTTGTTCTAGACAGGTGCCAGAACTTTCTCAGCACTAGGCTGGCCAATGCATTAGAAGTCAAACTCACAAACTTGAAAACATTCCTTTTGGTTTTGGATGTGACAGAAAAAGACATATTCAACAAGCTTTAAAAAAATAAAAAATAAGTATGATACAAGACAAAAAACCTTGACGGAAATTGTCTACACAAAAAATCTAATAACTAGCTGGAAACAAATGGAAATTTGGTACAAGCAGTTTTCTTTTGACAATGAATTATAATAGTTTATAAGAAAAAAAATAAAACATCTCTCAGCATCTGAAAGTAAACATTCTTTCAACCTTCCAGTAAAGAAAGAAGGCAAAAAGGCATAAACATTACTAAAATGGCAATGATAAATATAACAAGTACCAAGTTGATGGGACGCAAGACTGGTTCCTGTAATGAGTAACACCATCATAAGAAGCATCATCCAAGACAAAACACAAACAATGTCCAAGACAATGCGCATCACTCATACATTCCCATAGATGCAAAGTACATGATTTCCAAACACCTCAATTCAAGAGGAAAGAAATGATCACTTAGCTCCTACTCTTAATGAAAATAAAGGCAAGATATGCCAAATGACATTATTTCACTATTGTAATACCGATATACAATGGGCAGAAAAAAGAAAAAGAGAAGGAAAAGGAAAAGGCCAATCCACATTACCACTAGTGTCTGCATCAGACCGCTGACGCTTATCGGTAGTAGTATTGATGCCTGTCCAACAAGTAGAAAGTTCTGATGCCCTCTCAATGCCCTTCGACTGATAACGAGCTATGTTGTGGGTACCAAGTTGCAAGCAACCCAACAAATCATTCTCAATGCACTCATACCTGCCAGTGTTTTTATCAAAACAAGTACAAATTTTAAAATCCAATAAACACGTGAATTTTTGAGGAGGCCACACTCACATTTTCTTACAGAGGGTATCAGTGATTACGGAAAGATTGATAACTTGCATTCTTATCTCCATAACTTTGTCATCGGGATATTGATCAAAGGGCAGCTCCAGAAAATTGGAAAGTTTCTCAACATTTGCCTCAAGCTGCTGCTGCTGGTCCTCAAACAAATGCTGTTTTATTTCCCTTTCTTCATCTGTCATCTCATCCTTGAAGAGCTCCTCTCCAAACATATAAAATGCAAATGGGTAGGAATAGGAAAGGACTCGCCTTGATCTGAAAAGTCTATACAATCCATTAGTTACCCAACTAAAATCTCTGAGCCTTGATTCCCTTTCCTCTGATATTGACACCTTTTCTAGGACAGTTTCCTTAAGTTTGCTTTCGAGCTTAAAGGAATCCGTATGAGCTTTGTAACGGTTATGATAATGCATATACCGATAAAGCTCTCGCTTAGCCCGTTCAGTCTTTTTGGCTTTGTCTTCCTTGTAGCGACCACAACTGTGACCAGCAATTCTTGACCAAGTATGGTCTCTTCCAGTAGCTCCACCACATAGCCAACTGTTTCACAAGGGAAAGGAAGAAGAAGCTCTTTATGTCAACTATAACCATCGAGGGACATTAACCAATTGAAATGCTTGCTTAGTGCACTTCGTTAACCAATTGAAACACTTGCTTAGTGCGCTACGTCAACCAACTGAAACGCTTGCTTAGTGCACTACGTTAACCAGTTGAAACACTTGCTTACACCAAGACATAAACAAATAGCAAACAATCTGCAGCAATAGTTCAGAGTACATTTATGCAGTATGGGAATCCAGAAACAGTGGTGTATGACAAGGCATACACCAGCAGAGAGAAGAAAATAATCTTACCAAAATGCTTGCCCGCAAATACAGCTCACAAGGTTACAGCCACCATTCTTCTCCACAGGTTTGTGACATTTCGGACAAGGCTTTGTATGAACAGTGATCCAATTAACTGTTTCAGATTCATCCCGGCATTTCTTGGCCCAAAGATCCCACATCGAACATGAACAAGGTGAGTGAGCTTCTGATAAGCAACTAAAACAAAATTGTGCACCACAAGCACATTCTACCTCACAAACTTCAACTTCCTCAACACGTATTGCATTCCCACAATGTGGTGTACTTGGGCACCACTTAACCATTTTATTATCCTCGATAAAAGACTCAAGAAGAAAACGTTCAAATTTCTCTGCCAGATTGGGATGCTTTTTGCTGACCAGATTTCTGACAACAGCTTCATCACAGATAGCATTGCATTTGTGTGCCATGCATCTAATGCGTTTGCTCTGACCCTCATTTATTTTTACAATAAAATGCTCAGTCCAACCTGAAAACAAAATCAATGCAGAAGATTAAGTTCACACAACAAAACAAGGATTACCATGTCATAATTGGCTTGGTCACCTTTACCAAACTAAACTACCTAATACCCAAATATTGATAGTTCAGGATCAGACTCAAGCTACATCATTCCAAAAACTAATTTAACTGGCATTCAGAAATGCAAGAAGAAATTGCCAGCAAATAGCAAGGTCAAGCAAAAACACCATAGATAAAAGAACATTAGAAAATAAAATCACTTATCACATTGCCTTCTGGACCCGTAACGATTTAAGGATTGACGTCAACCTATCAATTTTATAAGTGACAATAAAAAATAAACCCCAACAACTCACAAAATCATAAGGAGAATGTCTAAGCACTAAAGAAGAAAGCCTGGAGAAGAAGCAGGGTGCTTACAGTCATTGCAAAAGCAATGGCCACAATCCATTTTGGTTGCCTTATCACCAGCAACCTCTTCCATGCATATGTCGCACATTACCGTAGACGACAAGGGCAGCATTGGGTCAGCATCATCAATTACTGTTACACCCGCATCATTAAACAAACTTTCTTTTCCGTTCTCTACAAGTACCGCCAACAACTTTTCAACATCCCAACGGTAATGAATAAGTAAAGTACGTGCGTGATGCTCCCTCAGCGATAGCAATTCCATCACTCTCCGCAAATCCTCCTTCTACACAAATTAAACACCAGCTTAAAGCATTAACTCCAAAAGAACCCAAAAAAGATAAATAAATAAACAAAATGACTAAAAAAATCCTTCTTTTTCTATTACCTGTGCAGCCAAAAGAGATTCTCTAGTTATAACCTGCAAAAAGAACACTATAATTAGCCAAATTTTCTTTTAAGATGCCTTTTAAACTGCCAAGGAAATAACAGAAAGCCCTGAAATTCACCAAAAATACAAACTCCACATGAAAATTCAATCTTTAGAGTGAATCAATCGATAAAATGACCCAAATAAAGCGGAATTGTAATTCGAAATTAAGAAATACGGACCGTACGAAAAACCCTAATTTTGAGAAAAGAGAATGTACCTTGGTGGAGGAACCCTTCGGTGGGACCCACTGGAGATCAGCCTCGTCGTTCTCGAGTCCATCGAGGGAGTCCCGATCCGAGTAATAATATTCCTCGTCTCCGCTGAAGCTATCCTCCATCGATCAATCACAATTATCGAAACCAAACCAAACAAATAAGAATATTAATAATATTTTCAATAGGAATACTTTGAACGTTATAGATACTTGAATAATATATGTGTGTGTCTATATCTATAGCTTGACAAATTCTGATGAATCAATCGAAGAAGAGAAAAATTTCCGGCGACTTTGTAGCCGGCGATGATAGTGAGTCACTGCTGCTTACAGAAGAAGCAACTGAGAGGGGAGAGAGAGAGAGAGAGAGAGAGAGTAATTTTTTTTTTAAATTATGCTGATTGTTTTTGAGACTGAAGGTAATGATTCACTGAACGAAAAGGAAAGCAACGTAGTCGTTTTAAGGACTGCGCTGGGGGACTGGGAACGATGTCGTTCTCAGGTTTCGTCAACGAATTACGGAGTCTAGGTACGTGGTGTGTGTGGCTTGCCGCTTGTGAGAGAATGCTTGCAAATGCTGAGAAGGATTCCTAGTCAGACGATGATGACTTGTTCAAGTTCAAACTCAAAGCTAACAAATTTTGTTGGTAAAGTTTTGTTCGCAAATAACAAAATTGAAAAGATAAAATATTAGAATTTGTGAGACCAAAAAAAAAAAAAAATTGGTTGTTTTGTGGACGCACAAATTTTTTTAATTTAATTTTATAATTCTACTAAGGTTTTTTAAATATCGTATTACAACTTTAATCAGAGCGCTTTTATATCAACATTAATTAGCAATAGTAGCAGTAAATGCACATTAAATACTGTAGCGCTATCAGGGCCAACCTGAATTCCTTAAACAGCATAATAATAATAATGATCGCAGTTCAAAAATTGGCTTTAAAAAACAATTCAAATAATAGGTATTATTACTTAATTACAAAAACGACTTGAAAACCGTACAGTTGCGGAAGAAACACGAGGATAATATTACACATACAAAAATATATATTATTTTATATGACGTGAATATGAAATGATATGGTACAAAGAGGATTAATGAATGATTGGTCATGATAATATCATGTCATCTAGAATATTAATAGATTAAAAAAATGGTTAATAGAGTTATTTACATGAGAATAGTGTTACGCATATTGAAGAGACAATTTATTTGCCATTTATATCATATAAAATTAAATAATATATTAAACTTTGTAGTGGATGGTTGTTTAATATTAGCACAAATTTGTTTATTAAACATTAAACAGTGTTAATAAATTATATGTAATATCAATTGTTTATATAGTTTTAAGAAAATATGGAGAATATTGTTACACGAATAGCATGTGATTTAGTCAATGTTATAATTGTGATTAAGGTTCTAACTAAAAGATAGTATGCCATAATGGATACTATATGATTTTTTTTTTCAAGTGTTTTGACATGTAAATATCAACCATTTTTGTATTATTTGATAGGTAAAATATTTTAGTGCATAGAAAAAATCCGTTTATTCATGATAAAAGAAATAAGTGTATACTGAATGAGATTTATCAATAACAAATTATAATAGATATTATTAAATTATTAATTTATGCAGTAGGTGTATGGGTCCTACTCCATGAATTATAAAGATTATTTAATAAATTTATACTATTATTAGTTTTATTGTACTTTAATTGACAAAACAACAAATCTAAAACCAAGTATGAATACGTGAATTTGCTTATTCCTTGAAAACCATGTTTTATACCAATTATCCAACAAAGCTGGAATAGCTCAGTTGGTTAGAGCGTGTGGCTGTTAACCACAAGGTCGGAGGTTCAAGCCCTCCTTCTAGCGCGCGTCCATGATTTTCTATATTTTATTACATAATTTTTTAATAATTTAATTTCCCTAGGATTATATTGCTATTAAATCATTAAATGCACATTATAACGCATCAACAATCATATTTTCAATTTTTTGTTTTTTAACAACACATCAGCTCAAGATGATCAGATAATTTCATTCCTTTTGCAATTTTACTGCTATTAAAAGTATTAAATTAATATTACGGTAACAATTCCACTAGGGATGCCAATGAATCAAAGATTACATGCAAGAAGGTAAACAGCACAAAAAATTGTTACAAGCACTTTTGTCAATCCATTTCATCAATGTTGGTTCTAAAAATATAATCTTCACCCTCCAATTCTTCGTGAAACATAGAAATTGTAGGCACTAATGGTTTGTCATGACTCTGGCTCAATTCTTCATCAGCCGATGACCTCTTCCCCTGGCAAATGTATAGAAAGTTTTTATAAAGAGCTTCAGAGTCATATATGCCGCCCAAACAATTAAAACTCTGAAGTCCATACTCAATACTAACCTTTCTCAGTATATAGAAAAAATAGTGAAATCCATCACCAAATGTGATCCACTCAACAGACCAGGTGAACTGAGGAGCATTGAAGAAAGGACGCCTGAAGTGTGGCTGGAGCAGATACGAATTACAAGTAAGAACTACACCATTTATGTTATGAGAAAAAAATCATATGGTTGTTTATGTCACCTGGCCAAAAGAAACTGAGATGAAAAGCCCATCTGGTTTCAACACCCTGTGAACACCTTCGAGCATCGCCATGACTTTGGTCACTGTTTCAGGCTGGGGATTCCATGGATCGCCACTGTTCACAAACAATACCTCCTTCACAACCAAAAAGTTAAATGTACAAATATTTTCACTTGACTAAAAATGAAAACAAAGCACACGATCATGATAGCATACATAATTTTTAATTGGAAATAACAAAATTAAAATTCAGCAAGTAAAAGGAAAATCAATATGGGTTGTCTATTTACCATGGTTGCTTTCTCAATAACCACATCAAAACAATCGTTGCTAAAAGGCAGGTCTAGTATGTCAGCTTCCAACACCTTTACTTCTGATTATGGAAATAGAGAAATGAAGAAAACAATTAACACTAGAAGAGTGAAAAATACCATTTTTAATGCAATTGAACTCTTTCAGTTCCCATTCCCAAAAGTACTCAGTGTCAAAAATCACGGGAAATTAATTTTGTCTCCATAATAAATCCCTAACCTAAAGGGAATTTTTTTTCAAGAATTCTCCTTTCTTTTGACAAATATATAGAAATGAAGAATAGCTATTCAGATTTGCCAGTGATAGTGAGACAAATTTGGTTCACTCCTCTCTGTCAACAATTATGAAGCAAAACAAATTGCTATTGAGCCAAACTCTCTCTCTCTCTCTCTCTCTCTCTCTCTCTCTCTCTCTATATATATATATATATATATATAAAATCATGTTTTGCGAAGTTCAATCTGCAAAATTATTAATCAAGCCATTATGAAGTCATTCTTTAAATCAAATCTTCTGCCAATTGTTTCATATAATGAACAAATATACTATTTAATGTAATCACTCGAGAAAAAGGAAAAAAAATCATATAAGCAAACTAAAAATACAGAAATAAAATTGCAAATCCACAAACAAACCTTTATAACCCTTCAATAGTAAACGTTCCTGCATCTTCTCAACTGCAACAGCTGACAAATCAATGCATGTTATTGCAGTAATTCCATCATTGTACAGTCCCTCACTCAACCGAGAGTTTCCGCATCCCAGCTCCAAGACCTTTACCATGCAATTTTCTCATCACTAATGTTCTATCAAACCTTGCTAACAGACATTAAAAAGAACACTGAATCCAACTACTCCAGGACTTACAGAGGTCATATACTTCGACGTAGATCACAACGACGCTAGCGAGATTGAAACCCAACAAAGTTGAAATTACAAACAAAAGTTTTCAAATGAACAGCCCCAATTTAAATGAAAACATTAGAAATCTAGTTAGCCAGCCATCACCAATTCAAAAAACCATTGCAAGGTGCCAAACTGGCAAAGGCCCAAATGTGCTTTTGTTTGTTGTTTGACAGAAATGGAGAAGAAAAATACTTCTTTAAGCTTATACAGTGCTTTTGAAAAAGGACAACAGACTTTGGAGTGGTACTAACAAAACAAGCAAACATTCTTTAAGAACTTATACTGCATTTGCTGGAAAGTACCTTTAAAATCAAGGGCTTTTATTTTTATTTTTTTCCTTTTTCATTCCCAAACAAAAAGTTCATTTGAAAAACATTATACCACAAAAAATTAACCAAACAAACAACAAGCATATACAAATGCGTATATGGGAGAGAGATTACAGAGGAATTGGGTTTAATGTGAGCTTGAACGAGGTGGCGAAAATGAGAGTAATCTTTTAACCACTCGTAATGTTCTTCATCACTGAAGCGTTCATCCCTGCAACCAAAACATTGAAAACAAAATAAATCACGATAATAATAAAATTTAAAATGGGAAAATAAACATTAAACAGATAGTAAAATTTACCAGTAATGGGGATCAAGATAAGCCGAAGTAGTTGGAGGACCAATGGTTTTCTTCTCTGATGCTTTCGGGTTTTGATCCGCATCCATTTACGGGTTTCTGGGTCGACCCGTTATTGGTAGAAACCAATGCAAAGTGCAAACCCTAGCTAAACCCCTGTTAAATTCTGAGGAGGCTTTCTAAAAATGGCCAAATTGACGACTGGTTGACTACTGACCGACACTTTAACCTTCTGGTTCATTATTTATTTCGATTAAAGCAATTTGACCAAAATAATCTCAATAATTTGACCAAAACGCCATGTTTTTTTGTTAGAATGTGTCCACTGTCCAGCAAATATAAAATTCATTATTCAGATGATAAATCGTAAATGTCTCTGAAATATGAATGATACGTCGTTTATAAATATAAAGCAGAGATGACTTATTGTACGCTTTTTACGCCAAAGTAAAACTTGTATGACACATCATTTATTAATTCATTACATAGATGATATCTCATGTATTTAATTTATGGAATTTGAATGATAATGTTATTTTTAAATTTTAAGTAGATAGAAATGTTGTAAAATTTTTACTTCCAAGTAAAAATTGTACAACATATTGTTATTTCGGAAAATTTTTATAGCCTTTTGCGATACGGTGTTTATATGAATATATAAATATCACGTTTTATCAATTGATTGAATTATTTAAATAAAAATAACTTCAGTTTGATTATTTCACATAAATTGGCACAAGCTTTTAGGTGTTGAACTAGAGCTAATAACATATTCTAAAAAATGAAAATTGAGAAATTTTGGCCAAAAAAAAAATACATAACTCAAGTTCTCCAATTTGAGATTTTAACTAAAACAGAATTAGCCAATAGGCGGGCCCATTGACACGCAATCTTGAGGACTTAATGGAAGTTAGTTGGCTTTCTACATTAGGATATAATTAATTTTCCTTGAATATTAATATTGAGGACAAATCTCTATTCAGTTTAATAAAAATTAATATTTAGATTGTATTATAATAAAATTGACAAATCTGATGAAATTTTTTATTATAAATCAAAAAATTAGAACATAATTAGTTAATTTAATTTAGTATCAGATAAAAAAATTTGACCAAAAAATAAATTAATGATATTTAAGTACTTTTGAATATCCCATAACAATAATCCCATGTAATTAAATCTATCAATGTTTTTAACAATCCAAAATACTTCATTGCTGAAAAATAATGTAAGCACTAGACCATAAAAATTAAATAGTTACTTTTCATTGCCTCCCCACCCCCCCCCCCCCCCCCAACACACCAAAAAAAAAAAACTTATCCTTTGCACAAAGTCCATGGTTTTATATTTTTTTTTAAATTCTGTTATACACAGATATTACTGACATTATATCAGATATTACAATGAATATTTACAATCATATTATATAACTGGAACCACTATCATATATTGACACACTGAAATATATGCCCAGATATTTAAACCCTCTCTAATATTCGAGGGATGTCTGTTCCACTCACATTTCGTAAGGGAGAGACTGTCTCCACTCAATTAATTGATAATTGAGGAAGAACTGAAATAACCTCCATAATGCTCTTATGGAGGCTCGAACTCTTGCATTCAACATTGTAAATGCAAGGCTTCTCCCATTAGACGGTTTTATAATTTTTTTTAAGACCATTCAACTTGGATAGTTTTTCACTCGGTATCCAGCATTCCATAATAATCATAATAACTTCAAAAGTCAAAACTACCCATAGTCAAAACATAAAATAATCATTTGTTCTCATTCATTGTATGTAGGCTAGTGAAATTGCTAAACTTCATATCAATTTAAACAAGCTGGTAAAACTTCATCAAAATAGTGCAGTAATGACAAAATATGAATCTGCCGTGTATATATAACAAGAAATTCCAGTTGAAACTACACCGGCAATTTAAATAGCTATGGATAGTTTTAACTACAGGAAAACTTGCCGTGCAACTCCGTGGATGCAGGTCCTGATTAATTTGATGATTCTCTGACAACGACGTTATTTCAATTACTTTCATGCATCAAGCTGAGTGTAAATTGACAGTGCAGATTCGTGGAGGAAGGGAAAGAAGCATCCAGAATTAATACCTTGTCCAACGATGGACAGTTTGCCTCTAATATTTCTTTGGCGATGGAATTGGTGATGTTGGAGGCTTCAAGTCCTCATACCTGGCGGTAAAAAGGAAATCGATGCTCAATACAAATTGTTTACAATAACATAATAGCATTTGACCTAGCAAAATGAAGCTACAGATAGTTTATGGTGAGTTAGAGATTAATGATGACATCACATTCAAATTAAGCAGTAAGCAAAGAAAACTACAGTTGAATAAGTTGAAAATATCAGTAACCATTACAGACTTACATATGGTAGGGGGAATGGTGATGAATCGAATTCACGATAGGATTCTTTTCCACAAGACTGGTATCTGGAGTCTTGGCTACGTCGTTGCCTCCAGTTAACTGGGATGCTACTTCTCCAGTTGTTGAGGAATTTGAAAGTACTTCTTTGGGACCACTTGGTGTGGGGCTTGGAGAGCTAGGCGGTTTTAAATCTTCATAACTATTTAAATTAAGTCAGATTGTAAAGAAGCTAAGCCATGGTAATTGTAATTGATCTCAGAAGAACAGTGTGTTGACTTACACAAAATATGGAGAAAGAGGCCTTGCTTTTGACAATTCTTCCGGTGCTGATACCGTTTCAGTGATGCCAGTTTTTACCCCTGATGTACTTGTTTGAGCATCAGAAATACCGGACATTGGCAGTCCATCTACAATGGTTGAATCTTTCTTCCCAGAGGGGGCAGTTGGAGTGGGAGATGTAGGTGGCTTTAAATCCTCGTAACTGTCAACATTAAATCAGCTTTTAAAAAGCTAAATCCTACCTACGGCTTTGAAAAAACCTCTGGAACTGGCATCACTGAAAAATCCTCTGGAACTTATTGAGGAAAAATATGAAAAAATATGATTTATTATATAAGCTTATGCGATATAAGGTGAGAGAGGCTCTGTTTTCTTCATTTCTGACTTTGGTGCTTCCTTTTTGGTGGTTGTGCTCGAGGGCTCCAACAAAGGTGCGGATTTTGAAGCCACTGGCTTGGCATCTATATCACTTGTTTTGGAGGCACCAGGAGTGGTGCTTGGGGTTGGAGAAGGAGATGAAGATGGTTTCAAATCTTCATAGCTTTGGAAATATGGAAAATTCATAAGGAATTTGGGCTTATATATAAATTCTATCCAGCGAATAAGATTTTAACATTGTATAGAGAGGCTTACCTCGTGTATGGAGAAAGTGGGTCTGTCACCTTCGCTTTTGTTTGGACAGGTTCCTTTGTGATGGGAGCACTAGATTCCTCGGAGATCATGCTCTTAGAAGCTGCTGGATCAGACTTCTCAGGGGCAATTGATTCCTGTTTCCACAACAGAACAAGAATCAAATTGATTTCTAAATTATTGGCGATAATTTCACAATAGAAATTATCCTATGAAATCAAATTAACGGTCAGATGTTTCCCATCTCCTTTCATAGTGTGAGCCAACCAGTGACTCTCCACTCTATACCTACGATGAGCGGTGGACATCTTAGAAGATGCTTAACCTTGGAGGTAATACCTTATTGATCCTAAATTATTAAAAGTTGGTTCGGTTCAATGAACAACATTGAATCTTGAAAAATTTATTTGCTTTTCAAACATGAATTGTAAAGGATAATGCTGCAACTTGAGGCTTTTTATCAAGATTTTCAAATGTGCGTGCATTTGGTATCTGCATTTTTAAGCAAGAAGCTACCTTTGGTTCAGCACGTTGAGATGGTATCTTTGCAAGAAGTTCCTCCACAGGAGTCAATGGTGCGGTTGTCTCAGCAATTACCTCCACTACCTTGCAGTATGAAAGACTACGGTTTTTGGCCATACATGCCAAGAGTTCTGCGACCTGGGATTTATATGATTTTGCGGTTAATTACATTTGTTCCATTTGTTGCTTATACAAATTGAGATATAGAAATGAAATTTATCTAATACATACCTGAAGATTAGACACCTGGCCGCCAAATAAAGTATCTTCTTGCGAAAGGGTAATATTATGTGTTTCCTTGTAAGCATCCGTAGGCCGCTCCATTCCTCCAGGTCGGACTATCTGAAGAAGCACTAAAACATGAGTAATCAAATTCAAGCTAAGACGACCCTGCTATTTCTGTGTTGAACAATTTTACTTGTAGCTTAGTAGATTTTCTTACAGTGTAAGGGAGACCACTGGCTATAAGTGCTTCTTCTGCCTTTCTTTTCCAGATCAGGACTCCCCAGAACAAACTTAGGCGGCAGAGGTAGAAAAATATTTGAGGGCTTTGATCACTCAACAGAGATAATTTGATAACGAAATAGAAAATTTCCATTAAACTCAAAGCAAGAGCATAAAATTCTTTAAGCTTACTTTAGAATAGCTGCAGGAAATCCAAATTTATTTGTTCCCAATGATGAAACCATGATAAGGTGGTTAACTTTTGCAATAGTTGCTGCAGAGTTAGAAGCATCACTCTAGTTTTAGAGTGTTAAATCTTAGGGGAAAAAAAAAGTAATAACATATGTGAAAATTATCACAAGAACAAGTAGTAAACACTACATCCTCTTGTTTTTTCCTTTAAGATTATTGGATCAAACTGGAATTACCAAGTTTAGCACATACCTGCATCAACAAGGTTTTTGGTAGCCTGGAAGTCAATCCTATAAGGTCCTGTAATATCGAAGACCTCCTTCTCACTAGCACCAATGCAACATATAACCACAGATGCATTGCCTAAAGCTGGTTCAATCTGACCTCGTTTCTCCAAGTCACATTCCACAAGTTCAAGCATTTCTACAGCTGGGCTACAAACCAAAGACTACCTGTTACTTGCTAAGGGAGAATACATGTCTTATGCAAATATTTTAGCAGAATACGTTTTTGTTTTATTCAGTGGAAATAGCTATTTATGTAAAATATGGTACTCCCCAGGTTTCTTTTCTTACGTTGAATTCCTTTGTTTGCGAGTTCACCATCGAGCTTCATTTGCTTAACACTCTACAGTATAAATTTTTTTGTAGACAAGTCATTAGTGAAACAGTGATACTAACATAATGATTAATTAAAAACAACACATACCTGGACAAGATTTTCTGCTCTCTGAACACTCCTGACTCCAGCTCTAACTCGAAAACCAAGTTTCAAGAGCTCCCTAAGAAAGATTACATTATTTCATCATATACTGTATCCAAGCATCAACTTGACATTCAAAGAGAAATGAGAAGTAAACCCTCACCTTACTGTTCGAGAGCCAACTTTACCCGTAGCACCAGCAACAAATGCGAGATTGTCATCTTTGGAATCTGCTTTTGTCGGAGTCGCCCCAACTGCCTCTGAACGGATATTGATTGTGCCTAGTTCACATTCATATACATATTTAAGGTATAAATAATGAAAACATAGTATGATTCTGCTTCTGCTTTGAAAAACCAATTATAGCATATCCTATGTAGCAAGTAACTGCTCGATTATTATATACATGCAAGGTTCACATCATATAATAAGATTTCGGCACATTATTCCAGAGAATTTATACACATTTCTATCACAAACTAATCCACATTGCAATGCTTAATTAGCCTTTCTTTATATTAATATTATGCCGATTGAAAAAATATCACAACATGTTCAATTGGTCCATTCTAGAAAAGAAACGAACAAATAAGTATCATAATTCAGTGACAATCCAAAAGATGCTGATTTAAGAAAGCTGTTGCATTACCTGAAGCTTGAGCTTTGAAATCAGGAAGCTTGAGCTTTCTCGGGTATGAAAATTTCTTTGAACTGGGGAATTTGAGGATTTGAAAGGACCCAAAAGATTTTACAATGAGGCCATTTCTGGACAGAGGGCTTGGTATGGATGATAGAGTTTGTGATTGCAAGGAGCAACTCTCCATTTCAACATAAAACTATTGAAAGAACGCCTCTTTGCTGTGTTCAGGTTCAGGGGCTCAACAAGGTGAAGCAAATTTGATTGTATCTTGTTCAAAGTACTTTTTTCAAGTTTGGCAGTTGTGGCAATCTTCCACTCCATGTGGATAATATGGGCCCCACAAGGCAAAAGGAAGAATCCATTGCCAATGGAATTTGTGGCTCATGACTCATGAGTATTCACAATGATTGCACTCTTTTAAAGTTTTTCTACCCACTAACACTTATAAAATCATTTATAGTTTCAACCAAAAACGCCAAATTTTTCCTTCTTTTTTTTCCTGAAAACACGCATTTTCTCATCATTACATTCACTTTCTCTCAGACTTTGAGCAACCAAACACAGAACTTAAATAGATTTTCTTATAAACCCTGTATTGAATTCCTAGAAGAAACATCTCCCATTATGAAATACTCTAGAAGATTATGATTTTTCTTAGAATTAAAAAACTTGCCAACTTATCAATAAATAAGAGCTTGTAGCTTTCGCAATGTAAATTAAAATCCATGTACAGGCTGTTGTTACATGAACAACAAATAATTCATGGATTTTCAATAGGTTGGTTCATTTCCCAGAAAAAGAAAGAAATTCTTTTGTAGTGATCACCAATTGATGATTTCCAGTTAATGAGAGGATAAAAGAAAATCGAACGAATTTTTTTGCAACACATGTAGATTAACTTTTATATGCTCACGGAAACCAAATTTGAACTTTTAAATTGGTGAATATTTGTTTTGGGGTCCAGTTACCTTGCACCAGGTGCAAGGTATCCTTATTATCTCCTGTGTGAGTTAACGGTTGGATCTAAAGGGAGGAGTTGTTGAATGGCTTATTTGATAATCAACAATTAAGTCCCTGTTTTTATTTTTGAAGTTAAAAAAATAAAAATAATTAAATAATTAACAGTAGTCAAAATTGTTGCAACTTTTTTTTTGGTAAATATCTAGGTCCATTGACATTTCGACCAACTAAAATTATTTAGAATATGAGAGTAACAATGTAGTTCTCCAAAACATTCTAAAATACATGAAAAATGACATGCATCAATAATAAATTTTTGTCACATAAAATTTATTTAATTTACAATAATAATTTGAATATATTAATTTACCAATAACGCATGAAAAATATATATAATTAATGATAAAAAAATAAATATATCTTTTTTAATACTTAGAGACACGTCACGCTTTTATGATTAATTTGTCAAACATTTATGACAACCTATTTCACAAGTGATTGCCTCGCCATCTAGATTTACTAAACAGTTTATTGAATTATTTGCAAAGTTGACAATTTTATTAGTACTATATTGTATTAAGTTACATTAAAATTTAATATAGTACCATATATGGTGCTGCATTGAACAACATTGTTAAATTTATTTTTAATGTTACATATTATTAGTAATATCATGTTAATACTAATGCATACTATATTTCAATAATGATTTGAATTCTATTTGTTGCTATCAAAGTATTTATATACGCCAAAGAACTGAATCTAAAAAATTATAGTTCGTCGAATCACTACCTTATTTTATTAAAAAGATTTTAATTTATTTTACTTTAATTGATTCTATAACTTTAAATTCAATTTTAAATTGAGTTGAATTTATATTATTAATGATTGTATGTTGGTTTCAATTATTGTATAGAATTTTTTTTTTTTTTTATGAACCCCGACAAAAGGAGGAAAGTTTTATTAAATAAAAACATAATCAAATTTAATTATTCATTCAGTGTTTTTTTTCTTTTATTATTATTAAGGTTACATTATGTTTTCATTTCTAGTTAAATTATTATGGTCTTAACTAATTAATCCCTGGGTCGCGTGGATACTGATTTTGTTCGATAGGGCGTCAAATAATTAATTTTAAAAAAATATATACTTTTTTGTTGATTACAAGTAAAAAAATATTTTATGTGACTGCTATTGCATCATAAATATACTTCTGTATTCTAATATCGTTAATATCTGAATATCGTTAAACTATTTTCTAAATCTTTTGCTCTATTGTCTAGTAATCTCTCATTTGCACCCAGCAAAAATAAAGATATTACAAAACATAACGAAGTGGAAAAAAAATATTATAATATATTGTATTAATTAAATTAAAATTTAAGACAAAATCATGTACGGTGCTATATTGAATAATATTATTAAATTTATATTTTAGTATTACAAATTATTAGTAATATTAGGTTAATATTAACTATTTTTACATTAATATTTAGTTCAATTATTAATTGAAATTTTGATTTCAAAATAAAATTGAAAAATGATACCACCAGCCATTTTACTTGGACGGCAATAATTCTTTAGAAAAGAAAGTTAAAGTTAATGGGCATTGTAGTCATTTTGCAATTTAGGAATTCTTGAACGCAATCTTCTTCTTCTTCTCCCGCCTTTCTCGAATTTGCCCATTTAGGAAACTTAGTTGTTGCTTGCAATTTAAGCTACTGAACTTACCGTTACTACTTCTCATATTACACGGACTATAAATATAACACAATACCACTCACCGACATCATTCCATCTTACTTTTGTTCTCTCTTTGTGTCTCGGCTTCTCTGTTTTTTCTTTCCAGCAATTCACCAACAATTTTTCTGAGTAAATCAACCCACTGTTGAAATAACCCTTTTCTTCTCAAACAAAATGCAAGAACACAGACCCTTTCTTCCCCATGGCTTTCAGTTCAGACCATCAGATGAAGAACTCCTTGAACATTATCTTAAGAAGAAGATTTCCGGAATACCCATTCCTCTTGCTGAGTATTTCATCAGGGACTGTAATCTTTATGACAAAAAACCCTCCGAAATTTGGGATTCACATGGAGGATCCTTTTTGAATGCTGATGAGGATCTATATTTCTTCACCCAATTAAAGAAAAAGTCTTGTAAGGGTTCCAGAATTGACCGCAAAGTCGGTTCTTCCGGTGGTGCTTGGCAAGGGGAGGATGCCAGTAAAGACATTGTAAGCGGCCAATCTAAAATCAAAATCGGCTCCAAGAAGCGGTTTCGTTATGAAAAGAAAGGTTGTGAGGATCATGGGGCTTGGATCATGCATGAGTACACCCTACATTTGCCCAAGAATCAAGCTACCAATTATGTGCTTTGTAGGCTCCGAAAGAATCAACCAACTGGCCAAGATAAGGAGTTCTGTTCTGCAAAGAAAAGAAAGTTGAAGGATTTTCAGGAAAACAGCAATCAATCTGAACAAGTGACAGATACTGAGATGGAGAGGGTTTTGACCCACCAACAAAATCGGCAACAGAATGATCTGCATTATCAAGAAGTTAGTTGCAGCAGTACCGGCATGATGAGTGAGCAGAGCTTATCTGGTGGAATGGGCTTTGCAAGTAGTGTTGCTGAACATTCTGCTGTAACTGATCAAATGCAACAACATCAGTGTCAGCAGATACTAATTCAAAATTCGGAATGTTATTACGAGCCATCTATGGAGATGATGATGAGTAATTTTGACCAAATGTTATATAACCAGCAATGTGACTCTGGAAACAACATGCGTCCGAGTAGAGAAACTGGTGGGAATTGTTATTGTGATTCGGAGAGTATTGTTGATGCCATGGCAGTGCCTGAGTCATTGGTGCAGCAAGAAGACTGTGATGCACTGCCTGAGTTAATGGAGGAGGACTATTCTTTTCTGGAAGAGTTACTTTGTAATGATGCTCAAGAACCAATAGTAGATGGAGGAAGCATTGATGAGACTTATGGAATGGATCATTCATCTACTGTTGCTGAGAAACAATTTGAAGCATTTGTTGCGGTGCTTGATCAGACTGTTCAAAACTCGAGCCTACAAGAAAACCAGCAGCAGAGAGAGTGTCAATCTAACGAAACCTTTGCCATTTCATCTGACCATGATTATGAAAGCAGCATTTCTCAGAGAAGAGAATCTGGTGGAGATGATTATGAGTTGGAATCAATTCATCAGCTGCTTCTATCAGACCAAAATGATTGCGACTTGATGCTGGACTTGGAGCATATCTGGTCTTAATTGGATTATGACACGAATTTGTGTTATTTTTACTGTAATAATTTTTCCACATGTAATTAAAGGATTTGAGTTTAACAATAACGTTCTCGTGGGTAACAGTAAGACTTGAGGTTAAATAATTGCGCGAGAAGTAATTTGCATAGAAGTGGGAGAGTAAATTCATTTACATTTTAAATATATTTCTTATGACCACTTTTATAAATGGTACAGTTTATGTTTCCTTCTACAAGTTGATTCATTTGCAAGGCTAGCTAGAATCGCTGATCTGCAGAAATTGCAATCAAAATGCTCATTGACAACTAATATACCTGGCGATGACCTTCAATTATATTACTACTACTTGCAACAATTTTATTTTTCTGAGGTGTCAATCAACAACTTTATAACTAATAGCTCAAATCAGGACATGATGTAATCTGTCAGATGATATTAACAAATGATATTAGTTTATTTGCAGAATCCAGTTGAAATCAATAAGATCGAAAGCTCATCACTAGAAAAATAAAATTGACCCTTGTCAACACTTTTATGTAATTGGTGTTCTAAAATGACCTGAACAATATTAACCAATATGAATACCCAAGCTCCAATTGTAGATGCACATAAAGTCATATCTAGCAAAGCATTTGGAGTTATATAAAGGTAACACAGCAACTGAAGATAATTGAGATCTTGAACTTCTTGCCAAATTTTATTTTCAATTACTTTATGGATCCATTCTGCTTTCTATAACCTTCTTTCTGCATTTTCTTACCCATCTAGCTGTAAGCGGGATAAGTGCAGGTATAATTGCTTCGGTTACAATGATGAAAATTTGTATGCCAACAGGTATAGTGGCTACTACCGCAGTGTCATAGGTGAAATACATTGCCAAGAAACACAACTGAAGACCAACCTGCAGGGGGAACTTGGTCGTTAGAATGTTGATCATGTAGATGGACAATTTAAAGCCCAAGGAGTTGAAAAACATAAAAAGAGCAAATGCAACTGCATTCATGGAACCCCAAATAGCTTCCCCTGCATTGTGTGCTTTGCTACTGCTTGTCCTATTGTTTTTATCAGGCGTATAATTGTCTTGCCATACACCGCCAGGGGGGTTGACACCAAATTGGAAGCTTGTAGTTGCCACCAAAGCAGCTACAACCAATAGTGCACTGCGTGTTTCACCGGGAGAATCCCTTCCCTTTTTAAACTTGAAGTACTCTACGAAATCATTTGTTTGCTGTCTAGTTGTCTCTGCTGATGCAGGGCTATTAACTGCAGTTTGACCGTCGGATTCAGGTGAAGGACTTTCAGAGGGAGTAACATCTCTCATTTTAGCTCCAGCACTTCGAAGCATGTAGTCAACTTCTCTGTCTCCACCTTCACTTGGGAAAATCAGGAGCAGATCAAGTGCAGTTAGACCGCTATGATTTATGGCATTTACCTCCAATCTCCCTGAAGAATATGTTCCATGACCAAGTAACAGTTCTATTACCTGCAAGTAAATTATATTCTTCAACTGCTCATTATGGCTGGTAGATAAATCATAAGATACTTGGTAGTTGATTTTTTTTTTCCCCCCAAGAAGTTATCTATTCAAGCAATTTCATCATTCTATTTCATTTTTTTTTTCAGCACCCTACAATTCTTTCTAGGATTTGAAACACCAAGCCTTGTCAATAGATGGTGGCTTTCACTTATAAAGTTGCTAAATCGAGCACAAGCTTGGGGCAAATTTTTTAATCACAGGTTTGTGTTCGCTATTTTCCTTGGACATCAGCCAATGAAAATATGGACTATGATTGAAACAGCTAATACAGGATGCTTAGCAGATGTTATCTATTATATGGACAGCTTCTGTGCCATAAATTATGGTGCTGGCATAACGGTTTTCAAAGGCGAAAATTTGACCAAGGAAACTCAAGTCATAAAGATGCCTAGCCACCTTACCGATGATCTTATAGAACAGATTTATCTAGTAGAATGAAATGGAGAAATTTTTGTGGCTTTTCGAGATGGTTCGCATTATAATCAAACTTACAATTTTCGATGTTTTCAAGTTAGACTTTGCCACTCAAGCGGTTACAAAAGTGGAGAATTTGGGTAATAGAGCCTTTTTCTTGGGTCGTAATTCATCTGTGTCTATTGAAGCATCGGTTTCTTTGAAGTGTAAGCCTAGTCATATATATTTTACAGATGATTATTGGGACAGTAATTAGGGTATGCCTGAAGGTGGTGGAAGAGACATGGGAATTTTTAACTTAAAAGACAGAACAATTGAGCCTCATTTCGAAGGAAGATCCTATAATCGGGCCAATCCACCTATGTGGGTAGAGTGGATTATATAGTATAGGCTATTTATTATGATGTTTTGTAATTTTCAGTGATTTCTTGGAATGTTAATTTTGTATTTTTTAAATTAAAAAAATTAGTACTTACGTCAAATAATATCATATTTTTCCATATACAATATCGGTTTCCTCTTAAGATTTATCGAACTTTTATTTTATCTAGTGCTATGTCGTATGAATTAATATGTTAATAAAGCACTTAACCATTAAGAAAGAAGATTTCAAAAAGCCAAAAGTTAACCATGTACAAGAATATGGGTGTGTTGTTCTCAATCTAATTATCTTAAGACATATAGGAGTTTAAGTCAACAGTTTATAAGAAAAACTTAAGTACGCAAGAATAACAGAACATGGCCACAAAAACAAGAGCGGAAGTTTAGAATTGACCTCCAGTCATTCATGTGTTCTATGCGGTTGTTTGCTTCTTCCGAGCCTTCTGTAATATCATAATGGTGTATTTTTTAGTTAGATTACATAGTCTCAGGGGGGCAAACGATTGTTCACCATTTCCTTTATATTTCATCTTTCCATCAAAGATAAAATGATGGAAGTTATAGTTAGTCATCATAGCAACTGATAGCTGGCATTTGTTTCTCTAAACGTGGTAAAATTCAGCTCAATGAAATATTAGTCCACATACTAAAAACACTCTTTAGAAGACACTTCAAGAGTCAATTGTCTAACATTCTCCTACTTGGTCTAGACATTTCACTTGATTTGATATTTACATTTATCATTTCTTTTAAACTTAAAAAATATAATACATAAATCATAGAGATAGGTCCTCTAAAAACAAGTATTATCTTTCATATATTACAATACATTATTTTTTCTTAAACATTAGCCACATGTGATAACTTAATGAATGAACCCCATGTATATTCTAGGTCCAACACAGTTGACTTTCCATACAGAGGCAGCAAGAATCAAGGCCGTTATTGCAGACCACATATTATGACGTATACACATTACAAAGAATCAAGTACAAGTGACATTAAATTGGTTAGATGAGTCCCTCATTTATAGCACTCGAATATTTTCCTTTTATATCCTTGAATATGTTGTCTAAATCGATTATTGAGCTGATGGAAGACAATAAGAGTTGAATTACAATTTTTATCACTATACTTAATTTTATAATAGAAAAAAGAAAAATTTGGAATTAATCGATCTATTTCTTGAAACAAACGAATGAGAAATTAAAGATGGAACATAAATTGTGGATCAACTAAGCCCTCTCAGGGAATAATTTCATATGTAAATATCGTGAAATAAGGTTTGACCCTAATCATGGGGATCATTCCAAAAGTAGAAAAATAAAAACAATTTGGTTTTTTTAGAGATTGGATGCAATTTCTAATTTACGATTTGACATGTACAAAATTAACTACATTCTCGATTCTATGAGAATTTTTATGAAAACCTTTCATAATTTGCTTCTATTCAATAGAAGTTTTATTTTCTCAGAATATATCCTAATTTTGGCTGAATTCTTCTTTTAATGATTGATTCAACCTTTGATAAAAAAGATATATCTTAATTATATTTCATCTCTTCAGTTAGTTTAATAATGAGTTTAACGGCCCTATTATTTTGCTGTAGAAAAGAGTGTATGATTAATTTATCGAGAAATTTCCAAATAAACAATTTCAACGAAAATTTTCAATTTCTTATTTTACTATACATGTTCAACTCCAGGTATTCCCCTATTTCTAGAGTGCATAAAAGGTACAAAAATAGCTATATCAGAATTTATGTTATTCGTATTAACAACTCTTATAGGGGAATGTTTTTATCCAGTCTAACAATTTAATAATTATCTTTGTAGTTCCAAAATGTTTCAGTTGATGCTCCAATATTCCAAAATTTTTCGATCGAGTTATTCACAACTCGAAAAGCACATCTTCAAATACTCCTTTCCATATCTTCTATCTCTCATTATTTTCCCCGAAACTCCCCTTCACATCCACTAAATGCGCTCATATCAGACCTGTTCACATCACAGAGTGTTGCCCATTTCAGTTCTCTTTATCTACGTACTTGACAATTCTATAGTTGCATTTTGTCATATTCTACGTACAAGATCCTTCATTATATTTGAATGTTAAAAGAAACATGACCCTTAATGGTTGCACCAGACAAGCCTGTGCTGCGTGCAAAATACCAAAGAAGGAGGTGCCGTGCCTATTGTCCTTTAGCACCGTATTTCGCTCCTGATCAACCAAAGATGTCTCAAAACGCTTACAAGTTGTTTGGTGCATGCAATCTTTTGAAGATCATAAAGGAGTCGCATTCTCATGATCAACTAGAGGCAGAAGCAATGAGATCCATCATTAACCAATCAAACATTCGCCAGATACCTGTTCGTGGATGTTTGCCCTGAATAAAAGATAGAATGCAAAAGCAGAAAATAAAAACAAACAAAATAATAAATAATGCTATATGCTCTTGCGATCCGGAAGAATCATTGAAAAGATAAAACACAATCCATTGAGCATATTGGAGAAAATGGTTTGAAGAGCGCTGCTGCATGTTTCAGTGTTACCAGTGTTAATTGATCTTACAAACCCAGATATATATATATATATGTATGTATGAATGTATGAATGTTCGCACTTTTAAAATGGATATTAAGCGTCTGTAAAACACAAAAGAAGCTGCATTTAAAAAGTGCAGTAGTATATTTTACTATCTCTAACAGTATAAATTTAATAGTTTTGAGGCCATTTTTGAATTTTTATTTTCTAAAAAGCATTATTCACACTCAGATGTAGTTCTTTAATCAATCATTTAATTATCCAAGTGACATTGTTCAATTAATATTAAGTTAAATAAATATTAGGTTAATTTGTGATATTCAGATTTCATGTAAAGTTTTTTTTTCCATAAAATTTTTCATTAGTCATAAAGTTTTTGAGAGATTTATCACTCATGTAAACATAACAATTTTGTGTCCTTAAATTATATGACATATAGCATGAATACAAAATTAAAAACTTTAATCCAAAAAAAAATTTGTTCATAACATTTACTCATTACTTTTTTAAAAAAATTACTCCTTCATTCTCGCAAACTTTTTTTTCTTACATAATGTTTGTAGTCACTTCAAACATTAGGATTTTAATTAAAATATATAAAATTATTTTAAAATATTAGAGGAAACTAATTGCAACTGTTACCCACAGATATCACCCTTCTATAAGTGCCGAGAAAAGCAACTGCTTGCTAAGTTTGTAATAGGATATTCGGCATAACATGTACCAAATTATTGCACGCAATGGGAGTAGGCAGCAGATTTTGGTAGAATTGAAGACTTAATTATATTTTCGCCAACTGGAAGAAGGGAAAAACAAAAAAAAGAAACTGGTTGTTTCCATCGTTTATGTCTTGACTCCTTGCAAATACTTAATTATATTTTCTAAGGGTGTTCAGAATCCAATTCGATTTGTTCAATCCGTCTAATCCGTAAAAATTCAATCCGTGGATTGGATATGAATTAAAAATTTAAAATCTACAGTCGATAGATTGGATATGGATTTATTTTTGTAAATCCGTAAAAATCCGTGAATCCACAAAATATATATATATATATATATATATATATATATATAGTTAAAAAATTATTATAATTTAATTAAAGAATATTATAAATGTGATATTACATAGTTACATAAGGAATATAACATATATTAGCAATTACCCAATAATAATATTAAATAAAAAATAATTAAATAATCAAATATACAAATATAACTTATAAAAATTG
Organism: Citrus glauca; assembly: GCA_029633175.1. Classification (NCBI taxonomy): domain Eukaryota; kingdom Viridiplantae; phylum Streptophyta; class Magnoliopsida; order Sapindales; family Rutaceae; genus Citrus; species Citrus glauca. The sequence continues at coordinate 4,625,951 of JAQOOD010000008.1, read as the reverse complement.
TAAAACAAAATAAAAGTAAAGTCACATGCACTAGAAAAAGTAAAGTAACATAACGCCAAATTTCCAACAATTTGCAAAGTCACCCAAAAACAAAATAACATAACACCAAATTACCAACAATTTGCAAAGTAACCTAAAAACAAAATAACATGATGTTAAGCCACCAACAATTTGTAAACAAAACACCCTAAGCTTCTTCACCATCACATGCACTAGCAACACCCAATATTGGTTCGATACACTCTCGACACCGATTTGAAGGATGTCGGCTGCGTGATTCTAGCAAGAGCAAACCATCTTCTTCTCCAAATTCATCGAGCCACTTCACAATCACTGGTTCCAGCCAAATAATTGCACTATCATGAATTCACAACCTTCAAGATTGCCACCCGTACTTCTCTTGGTTCCCATCGTTGATGGCTACATAATCATCATTTTTCGACAAGTGCAATAGCTCTGGTGAAGGATCAGACTGTGTTTGGTTTCAGAAACTTCGTCGTTTCAATTAATTGTGGCTTTATTTGAACAATTAATTTCGGTGTTATATTAATATACTATTGTAACTTTATTTGAACAACTAATCTTTATGTGTTATATTTTGAGACTTTAAACGTATTATTGTAGGTTTATTTGAACAATTAATCTCGACGTACTATATTTTGAAACTTTGAATGTATTATTTTAGTTTTATTTAAACAATTAATTTGTTTAAATTTTATTCAATTTTAAATTTAATTGGTAGTAAAATTATTTTTATATTAGATTTTTTTTAATTTCATTAGTTCATGGATTGGGGAGAACCAAAAATTTTTAATTCGGAAAATAATGCGCAAAATGGTGGATTAGATATGGATTAAGTTAAATCCGCAGACATATGGATTGGATATGGATTGAGTCAAATCCGCATTCGATCCGCAAACGTATGGATTGAAATTGGATTGAATTAATTAGTTCGTGGATTGGATTATATTGAAAAATTATAATCCGTAAAATTGTGGATCGGATATGGATTAATGTTTAATCCGTAAAATCCGATTCACGAACACCCCTAGTATTTTCTTTTTATTAACTTAAAATTCTTAATTTCTCTTTCCATTTTTCTCCCTCCTATCTATGCATTTACGTTGCTTATAGGTTAGAAGGTATGTGTATTATGATGTAATATCAATTTTACGGTTACAGGCAAAAGATAAATGAACAGATGATTAAGAGGAGAAAGAATTATAAAGTTAATAGGATATGATCCTTTGGTCAGAGTTGACACAAGAAAATGAAAATTTATTTTCCAAAACAATATAATGAAAACTAAAATCTAAATCAAGATGCTAGGTACATATATAAGCCCAAATTCACGTGTGAGCCACTTCATCACGAGTTTGGATTTGGACTTAAAATACATTAAAGCCCCTTATAGCAAACAATATTTAGTTCGTAATGTTTCTTCCGGTTGTAACATGATAAAAAAAACTGTTGAAATTACTTAATTGAGGTGTACTGAGATTACACAAATAGTGGGATGAAAAACACCACTATTAGATTTCTTTTAAGAATTTAATTTGCTTTTTATTAAAAAAAAAAGAAAGAGAGAGGGAAAAACGGTAGTTTTCTTTGACAAAGGTTATCAAAAATTTTTCTTAGGTTCTGTGAATTTTTGTTTTTGATTGAAATTTTGGAGTGCTCTAGATTCAAAATCATTGTGGGAGTAGGTACATTTAAAGTGGGAATTTTGAATATAGAGAGATTATAGTAGAAAGACGTGAGTTTGGCCTCCAATGGTAAGATTGCTTAATTCTATCACTATTTGAGTTTGAATTTAATCAAAATCAAGAAAACTTTTATAAGATTGGTGCTTCTTTCTTTAATGAAATTAGATTTTAAGACTAATTTCTTGATTTCATATTTTTTAAAACAATTATTTATAACAACACAAATCACTATATATTTAGCACCATATTTTTCACCCCGACCGACCAAAAGATTTTTTAAAAAATTAGGAGTGAAAAATCTTTAGTTTCAAGCCACGTGCGTGGAAGCTCAAAATACAAAAAAAGAAGGTTTTGATTGACCGTAAGTGGCCCAAGAAATGAGGACTCTGGCCAGAGTGCTATAATTTGAACATTTGTCCTATCATTCGGTTATTCACAACTTGAAAAAAAAACATCTCCGAAATATTCGGTTGCCATATCTTCTATCTCTTTGCTTTTACTGAGTCTCTTCACATCCAGTAAATCCGCTCTTATTTAGACCCTTTCATATCCCACTTCAAACAAAGTGTGTTAACCATTTTGGTTTCAACTCACCATTTCACCATCACCATCGTCGTAGTTCACTAATACCCTTTTTCTCCTTATGAAACACTCTCTGGCTTTCTTCTTCTTTCTTGACAATTTTGCACGTTCCATTACCATATCTGAATGCTTGAACGAACATGACCCTTAAGGCCAGCCAAGCCTGTGCTGCCTGCAAGTACCAAAGGAGGAGGTGCTCTTCTGATTGCCCGCTGGCACCCTACTTTCCCGCCGATCAACCCAGGTTGTTTCAAAATGCGCACAAGTTATTCGGAAGAAGCAACATCTTGAGCATCATAAAGCCCCTGGACGCCGAGCGGAGAGCGGAAGCAATGAGATCCATCATCTACGAGGCAAACATCCGCGACAGATACCCCGTTCACGGATGTTTGGGAGTCGTTTGTCAATTACAGTACCAAATTTGGCAGGTGGAGGCGGAGCTGCGCGCCGTGCAGGCACAACTTGACATGTACAGACAGATGTATTATCAACAACAGCTTTCGACTGTGGCGGCCGATGACGTGCCCTCGCAATTGGAACTGGGCATGGCGCTGCCTTATATTGATGCCCTTTCGCTCCTCCACAATAATAATACTAATGATGATGATGATGCAGTTGCTTCTTACTCCTACAACAGTTACAGTTCCCTCTATATGGATGCCAGAGACGTCTGGGTTGAAGACACGCATGCTGCGAACAACCACAATGGCAGTTCCATGGCCTTTCAGTCCCAACTGGTTGCATCACAGCCACTGGAAATCCAACAAGAGGTTGTTCGGGACTGTGATGAGATGCATCCGTTTTTCGACACCGTAGATGACAGACAGTCGTACGTAGATTCTAAGGAAGCTTACGAGTCAAGGTACTAAATAATAATTAATAGAAAATAATAAATGTCGATCAGTTGAATAAAGTGGTCTCTTGATTAATAAGATGGTTTTTTTTTTTTTAAATTTTTCTCCCGAGATTCTGAGATTGACAAGAGTTTGTGTACTTGCAGTTCGGAAGAATCATTGAAAGACACAACACAATCTATTGAACATGTTGGAGAAAACGAATTGAAGACAGCCGCTGCGTGTTTTACACTTACAAGTGTTAATTGATCAACAAAGCCAAAGAAGATTAGTGCATTATATTTTGTTTTGTCTTAAGTCATAAATTACTAGCCTTTTTTTTTTTTTTTTACTTTTTTTAATTTTTTTTTCCACATCCAAAGCATTTCATAGCCAAATGTAGCTCTTTAATCAATCATCCTCATATTCATATTACAATTTATCGTTCATTCAATAATATATTTTTCCTCAAAGACATAGATTATAACTATTGTTCAAGCTATAACTTCGAGAACCTATTTGCTAAACACATTCATTTGTTGATCAAAATAACTGCTTCACGCATCTTTTCTTCTATACATCCGTTAACATCCAAGGTTTTTTTTTTTTTTTGTTTTTTTCATTTTCTTCAATGATTAAATTTTTAGTAATATACTTCAAAGTTGGGATATAAAATTTGTATAAGCGCATCATTACTTTAAAATAAAATAGTAACGTGATCTCTTCTAATGATGTAGGCTGTCAATATGAAATATCTTGATCTGTTAGCAACTATTGTTCTTTTATTTCACATAATGAGACACTCTTGAAGATTATTAATTGCGTCAACTTGGTTATACGAGTAGATTGCTTTTCTACTAATGCTTTTCCAAGTCCTAGAGCATCCACATTTGTTAATTATAAGTGGCTCGTATTAAGAATGTTACACTCTTGATTGAGAAAATTTAGTAAATTAGCAATAATTCAAGATTGTTTGTATAAACAAAGTTGCAAGATTGTTTGTATAAACAAAGAGTCTTGAGTTCGCATTTAACATTTCTGTCTCTCTTGCAAATTTGGCTTGCCAGAAAAAGATGATCATAGTAGCACGGAATAGTTAATTTTGTGCATCCGCTGGTAAGAATTAATAGAGCATAAATCCTGATGGCCCGGCTTATGATTTATCATTGTAAAAGACACCTTCTTGGACATTTAATAGTCAAATACCAAAGATAAAAAATTGGAAAATTGAAATGTGTCAATTACTATTGTGTTTTGTAAACTATAGTGCACTGACAATAAGTTCAATACACACGCAAGCCTCCAGTCGTCTGCAATTACCCCGTTACAACAAATTTTAATACGAAACTTAAAGCAAAGAGGCGAAGTGTTTGAAAAACATTATACAAATGAAAAATATTAGTTGCCCGTGTTAGAAACTGAAAATGAAAATACATTTACAAAACTGGTAACATAGAACCAGATGAAGAAAAAAACATTTACTGCAGAATATTGAGTACCTAATGAACCACTGAATTCTCCCAATGGACGTGTAACGCGCGACTTTCATTAGCAAACTGCTGGCTGAGTGCTGATGCAGTTTGACGAGCTTTGTAAATACAAACCACAAAGGTTGTGATGCAAGCCGAAAATTCACATGCAAGTACCTGATATGGCTTTTTATCCCTCCATATTGAACAGGTTGAAACCTCCCAATAAGGTCCTCCCATTTGGACCAGCAGATGGGCATACTTTTATCGCATCTTCATAGGTTTCACTTTTCAAGCTGCAGATAAGGCAAGAGAAGAGTCCCTGTGATCGTAGAATCATCTTAGGTCCCTGAAGTAATAGAGATCTATGTTGAAGGCTCACAAGAAAATGCATGGGGCCAGATTGAGCATGTACTTGGTAGCAAGCTCCTCAGACTGATTCAAAGCAGATTCCTCATCAAAAATAGCCATTACAGCAATCTTCAAGGCAAAAGATGGGCTTCTGATGAAGACTTTCTTCCCCAAACAGGGAAAGAATTTCATACACAAGGTCTAGACAGTGAGTCAGATGAGTAACTGATGCACCTCTGACATGCTTGGCACGTATCTTGCATGCAATAACTCAAGATCACTGAATGTCTTAAGAATCCATAGGCTTTAGTTGATCAAATCCATGGTGTCCAACCTTCATACATGTTGCAAAGATTATCCACACTTGTGGCCTGTTTAAGCAGATGATCCACTTGCTCTGCAATGCTAAGATTTCTGAAACAAGTGGAAGGTTCACATCAGTACATAAATTATCCAAGCTGAATAACAACTTTTAAGGAAATCAGATACCTGCTCTCAACAATATCTCGACCGTCAAGTTTCATCTCAACCCGCCTTAGGACTGATATTGCATATGCATTTTTACCTGTACAACAAATAAAATGATGGTCAAAACTATCCTATAATCAGGTTTGTAAACAGTGATCGCAAAAAACATACATGCAATCACAATAAACACAACCCTGAACAGACTGCAAAAACTGTTAACACATTCACTGAGATTCATTTTTTAAAAAAGAAAAAACATTCAAGGGAGATGGAGAGGAGGTCGCATTCACACTCCCATCAAATATTATAATATGTCAATAAGAGAAGACCCTTAGTTTTATTGGCAAATCGAATAACCTTCAAAATAAAGCTAATTGAAGTAAATATTCATCAAATTACAATTAACAATAAATTGCCATTGTCTTTTTCCCTTTTGGTGTGGATAAGAAATATGACAACTACAATTAGCAATCAATAGGAGATCTATGAAAGGGTGAACGAGCTGTTCAAAAACACAAGGACAATATATGGAAAACACCACAAAAGGGAACAGAAAGAGTGTATCTCGACTTGAAGATAAACACAATTCAAACCCGAAAAATCGTCTTTGATAAAAGTAAAAAACTCCCCTTTCTTTGGCAACAGCTACTTGTTTTCCGAATAAGGGTGCCCTAGAAACCAAGTTTCATGTGGTGTGTAAAGAAAGTGTATTTTCAATCTGCTCTTAGATTTTTAAATTTGAATGAGTAAAATTATGCTTATGCTCCCTATTGACATGTAACAATAGTGTAAAAAAGGTTCATTAATTATCAGTCAGTTCAACAGCAAACCCTAGAATCCAAACTAAGTAAAATTTCACAGAGAAAGACCATTTTCTTCTCATCTTAAAAGTAAATAAATTATCTAAGAAATCGAACACTAATATGTGGTTCAAACAAAATAATATTTTTTACTTACCCCTGGCCACTCGGGAAACAAGGTTCATTAATTATCAGTCAGTTCAACAGCAAACCCTAGAATCCAAACTAAGTAAAATTTCACAGAGAAAGACCATTTTCTTCTCATCTTAAAAGTAAATAAATTATTTAAGAAATCGAACACTAATATGTGGTTCAAACAAAATAATATTTTTTACTTACCCCTGGCCACTCGGGAAACAGTATGTGTATTAGGAACACAATCTTCATTATTTTCCTCTTCAATACCAACTTTGTTTACTGAGGATACTTCATCTTTAACCCCAAACTTCACCTCTGAGTTGTTACCCAAAGGTTGCGAACTGCCAACAGCCACACTTACAGCTTCACCAGTTGGTGATTCCTGAGCTTTGAAATATTCAATTGGTTCATCAACGGTAAACTTGACAGAACCACTATCAGTGTTGTTCACCTCAGTGCGCTTAGACACTGACTGCCCAGAGTCTAAGACTTCTTGAAAATCATTTTGAGAAGATGGAATGAAATTTGAATGAAATGCTTCCTCACCCTGATTAAGCCCATGTGGATGCTGTCCCATCAATTCAACTGGGTTGTTAGAGCTATCTGGAAGACTTGCTTCACCTGAGGTAATGGCAGACTCTGAGCTGCTACTATAGATGCTATCAGGAGGAGAAATCCATCCTTTATCTTGCAAAGATATCCCAGAAACACCAAGAAAATCATCTTTGATGCTCCCACTATCAGATCCAGAGAAAGCCTCTCTCCCTTTTTCATCAAATTGACCACTATCAGCAGCAGTAAGATCTGACCTTGACAAGCTAACTCCTTGTGATTTTACCTCTTGGCTTTCCCCTAATCCTTCAAGAGCCTAATAACAAGAGAGAGAAAGAGACTTGTTAGTTTTACCATTTCACCATTATTCACAGTATACCACATAAAAATGCCATGATATATCTCAAAAATGGAGATTTACTTTATGAAGATTGCCAGCATGGAGACTTGCTGTTCGTGCAAGCCTTGTTAGCATTGAATAAAGTCCCTTAACAGAAGACATAAGAGATGGTAGTAAAGGCTTTAAGAGCTGGCATGCATCCCTAACTCTTAAACAATAGGACTGGTATATGGCTTGTCCGTGAATAGGAGACATTTCCATCTTGGTCTCTCTTTCACTGGTAATAGCATCACTCATGGCAGCTACATCTTTTGACAAAACAGAGTCAAGAGGAAGAAGGACAGCATTTGCCTGCGCAAAAATTAACAGAAACAGAAGATACAGCTTTCAATCTAGAATGAAGCTATATTGTCTGCAATTTGAAAATAAGTTATTAAAAGTGTAAAGGTCGGAAAGTGCATCCCAGAGCCACACGAAAACCTATTTAAATAGGAATGCACACATCTAACAACATGTGAGCCCAGAGACAAGGAAAACCTTAGAAAGGTCTTCCATAAGAGAATGGTTTATTGCTGCAGCTTCCTTTCCCAAACTGTGAACGTCATGCAGATCTTCAGTTATTGCCAAAACCTAAAGAGAAAGGAAAACAGCATTACCTATATGAAAATATAAAATTAAGAAAAAGAGAGAAATATTTCTTTTCCAAATATTTTTTAAGATAGAATTCGTTATGGGCCATTAAATTACCCTCAACCCTCCCCAATATGAAAAGGAACAAAGAATCCCACCGTAAAACTGGAACCCAAGAAAGGGAAAATCACATCAAACTATAGTGGCAAAGCGACACATGCCAAAATACCAGGGAATATAAAGGAAACTGCTGTGAATATTTATGAATCACCACATATATATCAAACAAGATCTACAATAAGCACTCATACACACAATATTAAATAAATAATTGGTGAGGCTAAATAGTTTCAGGAAACTGGTATTGACCGATGAGAATTGCCAGCAAGCTAAGTCAAATCTTTCAAAAATAAAAGCACGAAAAGTTTGGAACTATAGAGCATACTTCTTCAAGCATGGAACCAGATTCAGAAGTCAAAGCAGTATGGACCCTTGATACACGACCAAAAGCAGTTAGGGCAGCACTGGCTTCATATGCACAATCCCTCATTGTCAGAACAGTGCTTTGTAAATCACCTGCAATAAATGAGAATGCATAACAACAGTGATTTTTTGCTCAGAAACAAAACAAGTATATTAGATATAGGAAATTAAGATAGAGGAGGGAAGTCCACAAAAGAAAGGATAAAAATCCTAAACCCAAAAACTACCAAGTACTATAAATCATAAATTCTATCAGATGATATTACACCCTAGCTGCCTCCCATTTAATCAAAATAAAGCAGAAAGACAATAGTGAATATATACAAGCAATATAAAAGTGTGTGCCTATGTTTCAATAAAATGAAATCATATGCACATCTTCACATGCATAAGTTAACGAAGAACGTACCTGAAGCTGACTTTGCTTTCAGAGAAGCAATGCAAAGTTCATTAGTAGCAGAATATAAGCCATTAGAAGCAGCTTCCATGCTGCTTTGCGCCAGTTTCCACTCTTGCTCAGCACCTAATACAAGAACCGTATGACTATGAATTCCACAAAATGAAACAAAGATTGCATATAATGCTAAAATAGTAGTAATAATAAAAATTAACCAAAACAACAATTATATATTGAGAAAATGGCAGACTCACAGGTAAATGAATGATAAGCAACCTCCAATTTTGTTACTTCATTCAGGTAAACCTGCTGCCATGATCTTGCATCAATGCCAACTCTTGCAGGATAAACCTCCCCTGGAGTCCGGAAAACACCATCTCTTGATGCTTCAAAATCCAATACTGACATGCATATGTTAACAATTTTTGAAGCTTTTTCTCTAGCTTCCCATAATAATTGCTGTCGCCTCATCAGATGGTCATGAAATTCAGGAGGAATTCCTGAAGTCTTGGTTGAAGAATTTCCAGCTGCACTGGAATTTGGCCCCCCACAAGCCCATCCCATGGCTCTCTCAAGCTGCCCTTCGGCTGTGAGAGAAGACCGTTCGCAAGCTTGCAGGCTTTCGACTGACCTAGCTATTTTTGTCACAGAAGACTGTAAAGTTTCAAGCAACTTAGGTCTGCTGAGATTTAGAATAATCAGGTATATGTCATCATCACTAGAGAAATATTTCTGAAAAGTAATCCTGCTGTTGTATGAGGGGGTCAAGGTAGCATCATGCATCCATTCCATTTGGACAATCTCTAAGCTAGTCTTGTGAAGAGCCTCTCTGAACTCATTCACCTGCCTTTTCATGAGGGAAGCCGCTGATCTTGCTGCTCTAGCTGTTTCATGAGCATTGCAGTACTCCTCAAGCATTAGTTGAACTCTTCTCACAGCCCCAGTATCCTTTTTGGCATCATCAGCAGTAAGTTCCTTTGTCGACTCAGTCAACTTCTTCAAATGCTCAATTTCTTTATCTAGAAAAGCCAATATACTTGGAGCAACTCGTTCTTTGAGGTACAGACCAACATGTTCCTGAAGTTGGACTTCAAGCTTTTTCTTCACAACATTGAAGAGCTGATCAAATCCTAAATTTTGATCCACAGAGGCAGCAACATCATGTACACAAGAATCAAGGAAAGAATCAATTATACCCATTTTCCAAATAAAAAAGGAATGGCTATTCGACAGGCTGCCAAAATTCCAGATGCACTCAGATATTGAGCGCCCAGAATTGATCAAATCTGCTAATTTAGGAGTCCCATATGGGATAGAACCAACAGACTCACAGAATGAGGCCAATGTTTTATCAACTGATTCCAACTCCATGAAGGGTTTAACTAGTATGGCCAATAGCGCTTTGCTTCGCAAAATATGTGGCTCCCTAAACTCTTCAGCACTAATTACAGATTGAAAATGGCGTTCAGAAGAAACCAAGGCATTTCTAATGTCAGCTTCTTGCTTCATGAGAGAGGAACTGCGGATGTCCCTCTGATTCCAAGTTTGGTGGAGTTCATTCAGTTCTGCCTTACAAGCTTCTTCTTGGGAGGCAAGCTCCTCTGCCTCTTCCCAAGATAGATGATCCCTACCCTTCACAGCAGCTTCTTCAAGAGCCAATTGCTGCTCAGTGATAAGGCCAACCTTAACAAAGTAGCTCTGCTCCAGTTCAACCAAGGATGCCCTCTCTAATTCAACCTCAACGAGCTGCTCCAATGTTGTATCAATGGACCCCCTTATTTGTGATACCAATCCAAATGCATCCATAACTTCTGAATTGAACGAAATAGTGGATCTCATTACATCTGGTAGAACAACTTCAGTCATTTGCCCAACCAAGGTCTTACAGGCAAGTAAACTGGTTTTGAAGATTGAAGCCCAATTTCTTTCAAAATGATAGTTTGGACACTCTATATCAGCATCATTATCATATATATCCCTCCCAATTGACTGCCAGAGTTCATTGACAAATCCAGCGACAAGTATGCACCTCTCTACTTGCTCGTCAAACTCACAGAAAAGAGTTCCAAAATCTAATTGCATCCTATTGTTTCCCTTTATTCCTCCAGCAGAGTCACTAAAAATGTTGAGCACCCTACACTTGACCTCATCGTACAAGTGAGTTACAGCTACATTCAGAACTGATAATAACTTCTCCTTGTTCTCATCCCGCTTTCCACGCAACCCTGCATCCTTTCTCCCATCATTTTTCAGTTGTCCAGACTGATATGAAGAACTAACATCTTCTTTTCTCACAAGACCAGCAGACTTCATGTATTTCATGAAAGCCAATAGAAAACGATCCTTAGCTTTTGATTCAGTCTCTGAGCCAATAGAGTTAACTAACTCAGCGCACTCTTTTTCAACTTTTTCAATCTCAACCCCATATTTTTCTACTTTAAGACGGAGATCATCATGATTCTGTTTTATAGAATCATGATTATCCCCATGTATTCTCACAATCAGTTCAGTAGCCTGTCTTCTGGCAAGAGAGAGGATATCAACAGAAGGAGCATTAGCAGATAGTTGAAGAACTTGTGCCCAGCCATGCACAGCACTGGTTGTAAGGTAATTTAGAGGTAGTATTCTTTGCAAAGCCAAAGAATATGCTTGTAGAGCAATAAAGACAGATGAAAGTCCATTATCCAATTCAGCTATTAGCTGAGAAACATCCTTATCTATGTCGTGGCATTGTACTTGCGTGGGCTCAGGAACTATAGAAAATGGAACCCCAGCCACCAGAACAGCAGATGTAAGAGAAAAAGCATCCATTGAGCCACTCAGCTTTATGAAGCTATTTATTTCCGGGATTAGGTTTCCTCGTAAAGCATCAAGGATCCTTCCATGTTGTTCCATCCAAGTTGTTGCCTCTTGAGCTTTCTCAGTTACCACTGCCTTTGCTTGTGCAAATTCTCGAGCCTGAACTTCAAATGATGCACGAATTTTCTCCGCGTTGCAATTTGCTTCAGCAACCATTGACTTAGCGGACGTCTCACGCAGAACAAGATTAGATCTCTCTTGGTCAGCGCGATAGAAAAGTGCAGAGGCAAGCTCATATTGACTTAGAACATCAGCGAACCTCTGAAAAATAGATTCAAGTGAACAAAAATCTTCCAGTCCACCAAAACTAAAAGCTTACATGCAGCCAAAAGAAATGCAGGCAGTAAATCTATTTACCTCGAGAGCTAATTCCACAGCTGGTAAGGTAGCCAATAAAAGATCATGATGCTCCTGATCAAAATCAGAAATTTAGAAGAGATCAAGCATTATTTATACCTCCAAATAATTTTCAGATAAAGTAATGACAATTAAAAATTCATTCAATTATTGTACGCATAGAAAGGAAAACCAGACTGGCCAACAAGCCAATTTGAAGGAAGACAGACTTTCTGGACAATACAAGATACAAAACAATGCAATACAATCTACAAGATACAAAACAATGCAATACAATCTATCACAAAAATATTATACTAGTTAAGAGACCCCCTGTTACTGGCCACCTTGGTAATGAACTGAAAAGATACAGGCAATTAAATGTCCAGGCAGTATCAAGGATCAGATTGTATCATCCTTTGAAACAAGGCCTATATAAGCAAATTCAACAATGAAATATACCTGTAAGGGAACACGGATTTCTTGAACCCTAGATGCAAATAAACTCAAGCTGACTGCCAACTCCATGCCCTTTCTTTCTTCACCACCAATTGCTGCATCATCATGAAAATCTCCTCGTGTCCATTCTATGAGGGGATCCCACACAAAAACCTCCAGTAACATCAAGAGTATGTCCTTGTTTTTCCTCAGAACACTGACCACTGCTTCACAGTTTGCTCTAAAAGTACCTTCTATGCCAGTCAACCCTAATGCAGCTTCAATTGTCTGGGTAAGACGGAAGGGAACAATTTCTGGAACTTTTAGCCTTTGGCCTTTATCAAAACACACATTGTAGTCAATATGTACTATGTCCCCACTAGAGAAATCCAGAAGAATGTTATCCAAGTGTCTATCCCCCAAACCCAGAATGTGCCCCACCATACTCATGGCTGCAACACTTTCAGAGTACCTACAAGAGTTGAACAATTCATACTTGAAACTATCAAATGGATAATATCCAAATAAATGAGAAAAGATCATCACAACAACAGAAGTAATAAAGCATTCAGGGAGCATGCAAATGTCTAGAAGACTTCCTGCCTGAAACTTTCAAATGGATGGCAGGCAGGTAGATAAAACAAGATCATTGTTACAACAGAAGTAATAAATCATCCAGCATGCCCAGCAGTCAAATCAGTGAAGATAATTAAGCTGCACCCATTAATTTACACCAGGCACTTACATCGAAACAAGATAACATACTGAGCAATACAATTTGTCTGTACATGTCAGGTGTAGCTCAATATACCATACATACGCATATCAAACTGGGTTTCCAAATTTGTGATTGTCTATCAGTACAGAGAAAAAAGAGCATAACCATAATTGAGATGGGAATAAGCAATTGATATCCAAGAAAAGGTCAGGAAGCAGCCAAGTTACATAATTAGCGACCCGGATGCCAAGCTTCTGACAGTATAAAATTTCAAGCAACTCCGTGACTGAAACTAATTATATCTCTTCAAACAGATCAGAAAACATGCATGCACATGCTAATGAGCTAAAAGTGGTACGTGTCACCTAAGTACACATCAAATTCATTAATGAAGCTAAACTGAAAATTGTAAAGAAGGAAAACTAATGATTGTTGCAGAGAGACAAAAAGAAGATATGAGAAATGAAAGGGAAGGACTGCAAGTATAAGAAGTTCGAGGCATCAGCAAGTCATCTAAAATAAATTTGGCAAATGCAGCCACAAGAGTTAATCAATAGTAGACAGAGAAAAAGTGAAGATACCCAAAGAAGACATGGCTCAAGGTAAAGAAAAGAAGCATGGTGGCACCGAATAGAGAGGAAAAGCTTTAGAATAAAGCTGGAAAGAAAAGTGTTAAATACTCAAAAATGTTGGAACAAAAGATAGTCAAGCTGCAAAAGCAACTGAAGCCATTAAGTAATTAACAGTTAGATGATTAAATGACCGCTCAGTGATAAAGTAGGTAGGGGTGCAGAGACAGCCAGGAGGTTTGAGAAACAGGTACATAAGTACATGCACTGAAGCTGGATAACGAAAAATTAAAGAACCTTTTGAGGTTCCTTAAAATGAGTACCTCTTCAATTTCAAGCTGAAGGCTTTAAATCCTTCACTCGCACACCAAATTTCTTGATGAAGAAGCTGCCTAGGAACTTCCTTCATCAGATCAAGTAGAACTTTACGCTTTACATCATGAGGCCAGTCTCTTCGAGAAATTACTCTTCTGATGCCTTTCTCCTTGAGCGCTGGTATGATCTTGCCATAAAACATATCACTTGGCCGGGGAACAGGTGGGGGTACTGAACTTTTTGTATTTCCAGCACCTATTGCAGAAAATTGAGCAAGCTGAGCACGATGTTGCCACGACTTAAAGACACTATATATACTTATTACATTGTCAACCCACTGGATAAGACCAGCACGACCACTGATTGGAGTCACAGAATAATAGCGAATGCCAAGTGAATGACTTCGAGTTGCTGGAGATGAACGCAAAAAACTATTTACAGCTTGCAGCAACTGCATGATTCTGGCATCAAGGCGGAGATCTTCACGCCCTTTTAATAGATAAGTATATTTCTTTCCATCTGAACCCAGTATGACAAGTTTCTTAGGTTTTGTTTTTGTTGATAAGATAGAAACTTCTTCAGAGAAAGAGGCAATCGTTACAATTCCCCGAAGAGTTGCAGTGAGACCTCCATCAGATTCAGATGTTGCAACTTGCTTCTCAAAACCAGGCATGGGTACATCAGAAGATGATAATAGAGACAGTTGTGGGGCAACTTCACTTAAAGAAACTGATGACTTTCTCTGATGGGATGCCAAGGATGCAGCAATGTTATCAAATGGTCGCCAAACGTCTCCAAGGGCAGCAGCCGATGCTGGAGGAGTCTTAAAATTCAAGATGGCTGACTTCAGTTGTTCTCCAAACTCTTCATGGAACCATATTTCATGAGGTGTTTCAGGTTTCCGAGATGTTGAAGCTAAACGACGTTCCAGTGCCACAACAATGGGAGCCATCATGGCCGAGTATTTAGCTGCATTTATCTTCTTCTTCTCACTCTGACTAAGAGTGCCATTCTCTGCAATCCGTGCAGCTTCCTCTTTGAGCACATTTATACGCCTCATCACGTCTGATAGAAAATTATGAAGATACAGCATCAGAACTGCACAGCTAATGTACTCATAATAGAACAAAACTGACAAGAAAAGATGAAACTCCATGGATGCTTGTAGCAGTTAAGGAAATAGATGAATCATGACCTTGCATAGTTGCAAATCATAATGTAGCTGTGTAACAATGACACCCCAATACATATTTTCTCATGCCATGAAGAGTCAATGTGAATACAACAGTTCTTAGTTTAAATTGAGGTTTGCATGTTAGACAATGGTGTTCGTTTAAAACTCACATCAAAGCCATCTGACGTACAGAGTAAATCCACTAAAATTTTAATACAACACAAAAGTGAATATTCAAACAAATTAGCGAAAATGAAAATAAAAAGCTTGTATTTGGTGAGCTATGGTTACCTGCATGAAGATCCTGAAGTGTGCTGAGCCACAGCTCCTCCCACAGAACAGTCAAATTTCCCAGCTCGTTTATCATGAGCTGGACATCCTGGATTAATCTTGGGTAAAGCTCTCTCTGCATGCAGCACAACAAATTTTGATCACCTCGTGTACAACTAAGACAATGCAAATTATAATTTAAAAGAGCTAAATTCATAAGCACCTTCAGCAAAAACTGAATACCATGAGTAAAAGCTGAGTAGAAAGACTCAAAAATCAAAGAAGAGATTCATGCAATTTAAATACGCTGAAAAGCATTAGCCTATTTCCAAATAAGCCAAGACACTCAAAAATTCTTTTGTAATATTCACAACACCAAACGGAGATGGGTTTTGCTCTCCACACTCTCAAGGCTAAGAAGAAAAGCACAATGCAAAAGATGATAAATTTATATGGAAAAGATGTACAAATATTTTCTCATACAAACTAATCTATAGATTGTAATTTATGGAAGCACAAATCTTAATCGTAATCAAAATTTTCCAGGTCAAAAGATGATCAAGAGCTTCATCATCAGAGCGAGCAACAAAATCAAGATTAGAGGGTAATGGCTCCTTTAGAAACAGCTACAAGGTGAAATTTCTATTATAGTAGTTAAGTTATCACTTGATTCAAAAGTTTAAGCTATTAGGTAAGCCCAACAATGGAATTTTGAGTCCAAAACTCCCTCCTAGGAGAACTTGCACATAAACTAAAGACAACAGAAACAAACTTAACAATAAAGAAAGACACAATTAATTATTTATAGTCACTGAGGAGATTCACCACTTGGTCAAACTTGCTCTAAACTCATGTCAAGTTATTAATTGACCCAAAAGCTTAAGCTATCAGGTAAGAACCCTAGAATACTATTTAAGCTTGAACAATCAGAACTGTCATTGCTGTTTTAAACACAAATCAGTCATGCAATTATGAAAGCAATTTCCTTTACCAGACAGCCAAGAATATGCTGAAGCTCCTCTGATGGCCTCTCTTCATAAGCATTTACATCAACTAGTGTAGGGTACACTATACACCATGGAGAAAGCTTGGCCAACATAATCAGTAAGCCTTCTAATTGCTTCCGGACCACTTGCTCAGGATGAGTACTCAACCGGGCAAACAATTGGGGTGTCACTTCCTACAAAAAAAGATTTGAACCATAATCTCATCAACTTATCTCCTGGACCAAAAAAAAGAAACTCTAAGAAGATTATCACCTGCCATGCCAGCAAAGGAATCTTAGAAAGAGCACATTCAAGCGAATCTTTTAACTCCACTCCATAATTGAGAAGAATGTTTAGGACATACAATGTGGCCCTCAAAATATAACTGCCTGTTTTCTGTTTCAATGACTCACAATCAGCACCAGATAACTGACCATTGCAATGCTTCACAGATGAATATGATAGGTACTTTATAAAACCATGAGCTGAATGCCCAAAGAGAGATACTCTTCTTCTCCTCAAAGACCACCAAACATCAACCAAGTTATCAATTACCGATAACATGTCAGTTTCTTCTAGGCTGACATCAGCATGTACAAAGCAAACCTTCAACTGAGAAGCTACAGTAGCAGAAAGGCATTCGCCATTGGAGTTTTCTGCACTGGGCGCCCCTGCTGCAGATTCAATTATATTGACCACTTGCTGCTTCAAAGCCTTAATAGCATTGTCATTTCTTAAATTTTCTACAGAATCAAGCCAAACACTCTGCTCATCCACACCATATTTTAAGCCTTTTTCATATCCCTTATTCTGATAAAACTGCACAATCATGGATTCCACTCTAGCAACCTCATCGTCAGTTAACTTGAATCTTTCTGGCATAACTTCTGGAGAAAGCATAGGAGAAAAAGAGTATGAACGATTGAAAGTTTCATGTGGAGTAAGAAGAGCATTTCTGGCCTGATCAAAACACCAAGATGCATATGAAATCCACGACTTGCCCATTGTGGGACAAAGATGAGTAGACAATTTAGCAGCTGTTCCCACTATTTCCTCAATAACAAACCCAGCATTCAATCTAGAGCTTAGGTTTTCAGCATTGAAGGGAGTATCACTGGCAAGCAAAGATACATCAGCCATTTTAATATCTGCATGCATTTTGAGAACTATATTTTCCAAATTCAAATCAGGATAATCCCGTCTGAGCCAACTTGAGAGCTTTAAGCAAGCCTTGGCCTTCAAAAATCCATCATTAGAATTAGCAACTATTGATTCAGAAGAAAGCATCAAAGGATGCACAAATGACCAGAGATTTGTAAAAGCATCTTCGTACTTGTTTTCAGCATACATAAGCAGGATTTCCTCGTACTTCAAATTTGAAAGTAGGAGCTTATGGCACCCCTCATCCGAGCAACTGAATATGTGATCTCTTAGATAGTTGTTCAGACGATTTGCCATCATCATGTTTCTTTGTTTACGAGCTAAACTTGAAAGATTCATACAGAGCTTGAAAGTAACAGGAGAAGATGGTGCAGTAGCTCTATAAACACGGAGAACTTTTAGCCATGGATTACAATCTTGATGGGCAGTATTAATAAAAGTCTGCATTGATTGGATATATGAACTTAAAATTGACTGATGTTGTTTGTATTTGGCTTGATTGCCTCTTAGCTTCTGGCTTTCTTCAAAAGCAAAGATGCAGTGTAACTGGGTGGCATGTGCCGCTGCTTCTGATAACCCATCAAGAGGTAATGCAGATGATATTTCATCCAGCATTGCCTTAGCCTTCTGTAGTTCAGGCGGCACTTTATCCACCTTCCCCTCGTTCAAAAGTAGCAATGCCTGTAAAAGCATTTGATCACTCCTTTTCAAGGCTAGTTTGGGATCAAGTGTAAGTTCACAGCTACTTTTTGGAGTCAGATCAAGGAATGCCCAAGCTGCCTGGAAATCACCCTCATCAAAACGAGCCAAGGCATGAATTGCATTCATTTCATTCCCCGCCGCTGTTAAAGCACCAGAAAAATTCTTCCCCACATGCTTGGCACGAAGTGTTTGCAGCTCCAATAGCCAAACCTCTAGAGACTTCCAATCAGATACCGCAGTATAACTTTCAATGATACGAGCTATAGCAAATTGTACACCACCAGATCCCATCATACTAAGCGATTCCTCAGTCTGTAATAAGTGAGCAAATTGAGCAGCTGCCTTCTCATACTGGCCGTCTGCCTGATATACAAGCCCAGTGATCCATGAAAAAGGACCCAGGATTCCATTTTGATTTAGGGACTGGTGCTCATCCACAAGCAAGGAATAGAAAGTCATTGAAACCCATTTTTGTAGCCCGATCAAAGCCTCTGCTTGGTGACACTTGCACAGAGCCAACGCCATATGACGTACAACATTTAATATGTCTCCTGAATATCTAGCCCTTACATTATGGAGGTTCTCAGTCACCTGTGCCCTAGTCTTGTCCTTCAAAGCCGAAGATACAAGATTTCTAAGTTCCTGCAGACGCAAAGTACAGTACTGAATTGTAGCATCATGACATTGTAGAGCCAATCCCGCATTCATCATCGGATCACATATGCGGGAAAACCACTCCTCACAGACTTTCTTGTTAGCCCGAAAAAACATTGAGCTTTGGCGATTAGCTGGTGGTAAAATGGCAGATCCCTCATAGGCATTGTATACATTTTTCTTTAGAGCCTCAACAAAGTCTAATAGTAATCTCATTGGTAGCAAGTGAGTACCAGAAGAACCTATTATACTTAAGTTTCCATCAATTTGCTCACTATCAAGTTGTAACACATGCGCAATATCCAAAAGCATTCTCTCCAGAGCGGCAAAAGTTTGTGTGGGCCCACCCAGATTAGTTCGAAGACGCATAGCAATGCAATATCTAGCTGCCTCTTGTACAGCCCACCAGGCACCAGCCAGATTATTAACTGAGAACATTCTTTCCAGAATATCCTCATCCACTTTTACATCCAACCAGGGGTCATTTATACCTATGTTTCCAGTTTCCTCATGCTGACTCAAAACATAGTCTTTTGAACCTCTGCAGCTATGAATCAGCCGCTGGATCCAAGAAGAAAGAGGTGCCTTCCATCTTTGTGAAATGTAGCTCAGAATAGAAACAAGTTGTTGTGAGTGAAGTTGCCAACGTAGCTGCTTCAAGGCAAATACTTGCTTCCAGTGCAATTTGGAACCATTGCTTAACAAAAGAGTACCAGGCCTACCGGTGACATATATGCCAGAGTCACTAATACCAAATGCGAACATCATAGTAGGTAAGAAATGAGAAAGCAGCCTGATAAATGCATTCTTTATGTCAACGTCTGGATCACCAAGTCTTTCCAGGACCACTTCAGCTATGGAATAAAAGCAAATGGGATGTATCAGTCTCGCTTGCAGAAGCAGCTCCAAGACTAATGCAACATATGACCTCACTTTTGGTTCCCTGTCAGATGCAGCTTCCAAAACTGAGAGAACCAAATTTTCAGGAATACCAACATATCCAGATGGTGGTTCATAGAAATAAGCGTTTTGGTTCAAATTCTCATAAATAGAAATAAAATTTTCACAGGAACTTTTAATCCATTCAAGAGCTGCTATTTTAAGTGTGAGAGGAGAAGAAATGTGGAGAGCTTTAACAAGTAGCGGCTTGTGCTTCCTCATATCCTCAACAATCAGACCTGAAAGCTGTTCCCTGAAACTGTCACAATTAAGGACTATTTCAGAAGCAACATCCACTGGAGCTTTCTTGCTGCCATGACTTATTGAGGAGATTTTGCTCAAGAATTCAACAGCAGATAGCCTCTCCAGTGTCTTGAAAACATGGACTTGCAACTCCACAGAGGCCTGAATAGGCGATTCAAAAGGATTTACTTTCTCCATTATGAACAGTACCAACTTTTCTGACCTCCTGAGATATAAGGAGGCAATGTCTGGTTGACCAATCAAACTGCTACCCCCACCCACAAAAACACAGGTTAGAATTACTTTCAGATCAAATTTAATTAATGCAAACAACTCATGTTTTGAATAGGATTTAAAATCTGTGACACCATCAACCTCATCTCTGTGACCCAATGCTTTTCCAAGCAGACCCTTCAACACCTGTAGCTCTTCAACTAATGAGGTTATTGCCTGTTGAACAACTTCATTATTACTATGTTGAAACAAGAAAATGTAAGTAGCCGCAGAACTCCCTGTTACTAAGTGATTTGGATGCAAACGCAAGCGAGATATTGGTGCATCAAATTGAAGTATCTTTTGCACAGATGATGGAAGCAGACCAAGCTTTTGCAAAGATAATAACTGAAGATTAGTTTTTAGAACCCCATGAATTTGAAAGGAGGTAATTTTCCCCATTCTAAGGGGTTGGGTCCTGCTATCCATTTGTAAGCTTTCAAATAAAATATCCACCACAAGGGGATAGAAAGTAGAAAACCTTTCACATAAAATTTCTGCCAACAGAGTCAAGCACTTCCATGAATCCTCAATCCATTTTGACCAGCCAAACTTCCGGCCCACCATAGATAAACATCCCAACAACCGAGGAAGCATTTTTGTGATTGGTTCAATAATTTGTTCAAGAAGATTCATTTCAAGCAACCCAGAAGCAGTTGACTGGAGTACTGTTGAAAAACAAGAAAGCAGTGCAAGCAACCTTCGAAATTGTTGAGGTGTCCCATGACTCCCATCCTGAAGCAACACATCCATGTCATCCAAGAACTTGGACAGAAGTCCCAAAGAGAATTGCAAGCTACCCACCCAGTGTTTCTGAAATTGCAAAAAACTGTCCATAATAACACGTCTATCTGATTCAGCAAGATCCGGTACCAAAGCCCAGCCAAGAAGCAGATCAACAATGTCAAGGAAATGAGGCTGGAAGAATCTAGAAAACTTCAACGAGATCAAAGTTAAAACACCCAGAAGCCGATGTAATAAACTCAAGGAGGTTCTTTCATCCTCAAGAAGTTCCTGGCATGCTTTGAGGATTGGTAAAGCATATCTCTCAAGCCCACCAAAATCCCCCACACTAAGAAACTCACGCAGTCCTTCCAATGCCACTTCTGTGGTCCCATCTCCAGCGCTGACATTGCTAAGCAAGGGCAAAGCCCAACCAATAAACCGCTCCACCATACTTCCAAGCATAACATGGTTCTGCCTACCATTTGATCCTAAAGGTATAGAACAAACAACTGCACAGAGCGCCCCATAGGCAATTGCCGCAGACTGCCTCACTGCATATGATCTGCCCCAAAATCCTCAATTTTAATACTAAAAAAATTTAAAATACAATCATTCATTCGTAAGTAAATTCAAAATTCTCTTCCACATAAAGTTAACATTCTAATTAATTAAAAAAATGAAAAATTCAAATCAAAATTAGAGATAAGAGTACTTGTCGTTGAGAAGTTGAGAGAAGCCTTGGGAGAGGAACGAAGCGGAGTGCGTGACGAGAACGGAGTTCTGAGGGAAGAGAATCGCGCGGTGGAGTGAGCTGATGGCGCCAAGCCGAGCCGAGTCATCGTTTTCCGAGTTGGAGCCGCCGGTGTTCGCAGCAGTTGCTGTTGTGGCTGCCGCTGCTGCTGTTGTCGTTTTGGATTGTGCTGCTGTCGTCGTTGAAGAAGAAGAAACGGCGTCGTCTTTGGGAAGAGCAACGGAGAGTAGCGCCGCTAGTTGTTGTTGCTGGTGGTGTAGTCCTTGCATCATTGTCTTGGTTTCGCATCTCTTTGCTTTCAGTGCTTCGCTTTAACGTGTTTTGTTCAGTCGAGTAGAGTTTAGTCTCTGCTTTCTGTCGAACATGACTTTCGCTGTGACACTGGTTTGTGTTTCTATCTGATACTTTAAATGAACGACGGAGTTATGTTGCCAAAAAGCATATTTGAGGAATTTTTTTTTCTTTTAATATTGTTTTCCATGAATAAAAGAATAAATTAAAAAAGATACAACCAATTTATGAGAACAATTGTTCATAAGAGCCTATAATTTATACAATTTGAAAAAAAAGATCATATTTCTAGAATAGGAATGTAATACTATTCTCAATTTTAAAGAACTAAAATAAAATATTAATTAATGACTTACCTTGTACAAAACTTCCACTTATTTTATAATAATAGTTAAAAAAAAGAACACTTAAGTCTAATTTTTTATTCAACAAAACAAAATACAAAAAAAAATTCAATTTAGACTTCATATGTTTGGCAAATAAATTTGGTTAGGCCAACCATCGAGCTACACATGGATTAATCATGATTAAATGAGGAAAAATAGAACATCATCTTAATAATAGGATGGTTTCGTATGCTTTCAAGAATGCATTATAATTTTCCTAATCTCATTCTTCGTGATGTATTAGGCATAAATGAGCCGTTATGTATCCCAAGCGTGCATAGATTAATTAAGTAAAGTCTGAAATTATAATGATACTCTGCTACTCCTTAAATTTAAAATATTTTACTTTTATTATTATTTTGTATATGATATTCAATAAGTCTAAATGATCAAATAAGAATAACTAAAAACCACTTGTAAATTCTTACTAAAAAAGAAAGATGATATACTTTATTAGTAAATCTCAACCAAGAACACCTATCAGAGGTAATAAAGACACCCATTAGAAATACTAAATACAGCATCAGAAGTGTGAAGGATTTACATACAATAACAAATGTTAAAATCAAAATATATAAGAATGGACCTTTAGAGACTTTTCTACAGTCTTATAGGTTTCAAAGGATGCACCTTTGTCCCTTGTACGAATCATTACTTTGGCCATTCTAAGATCACAAAGAAAATCCAACAGTCTTCATTATTAATTGGCACATAGGAGCGAATTTAATTAGTCTCAAGAATCTTCAAACCCATCTCAATGAGTTATTAAAAAAAAAGTTAAAAATAATATGTATTTGAGTAATACTAAATTATACATTAATATTGAAAGTGTTACAAATATCTGTCTATTCAATGGTGAGAATTGAGATGGTAAAATAATTTTCTCATACACCCTGCCCTTACCTTCAAAATGTTTTGGAGTTTGGATTAACATGATAAACAGGACATAAATGATTACATTGATATAGAATACCAATAATTTTAATTTACAAGGGTCTATTTGAAATTTCCAGGCCCTTTAAATTTGTTGTCTCCAAGCCTCCACGTCCACGGACACCGCCCTAAAGCACGTATTTATTCTTCCTTAATCCAAGAACAAAACCCTAATCGGAAAAACACACTGAAAAAACAAAACAAAAATTTTAAAAAGAAAAAGAAAGCGATGTCGTACGACGACGTGGAGATCGAAGACATGGAGTGGAACGAGGAGTTACAGGCGTACACGTACCCTTGCCCGTGCGGCGATTTATTCCAAATCACGAAAGACGAGCTCCGAATCGGCGAGGAAATCGCCCGGTGCCCCAGCTGCTCTCTGTACATCACCGTTATTTACAACATCGAAGACTTCCTCGACAAGAAATCAAAAGAAAAGCTCGAGCCTTCGAAGCAACAACCGGTGGCCGTCGCCTGAAATATTAAACGTTTCAAAGGTGATTTTAAGTTTATTTTATCTATTAATTGACATTCAACATTACAATTTTCGAAAACAGTAGTTTAACCCAAAAAAAATTAAATTTTTTGCTCTTGTGTCTCAATTGATGTAATATAATCATATAAATCATCAGTTATTCACTAGGTTCTTGTAGAAATGCTTATTAGCTTTGTCTAACACTAGGCTATGATTTGTGCATAATCTTTTTCTTGCCTTTGGGCTTGAAATGTCTTTGAAAATTTGAATTGAATCGATAGATTTTCCTTTTCACATGGCTTTGCAAATTATTTTGTCTCTCTTGGGGATGTAGAGTTTCATTGTCCATGGACGGGATAGTTTAAAAATGTTTCCTAACTTTTGTATTGCTTAATGATTTGTTCTTGAGAGTTGTAATGATGATGGGCTTGTTATGACCATAATATTCAGTATTTAATATTCAGATTCTACTTGTTTTCCATTTTGCTTCAATAGTAATGTGAGTGTATTGTATTATTTGCTTGAAATGAAAGCTTAACAACCATGTTATTACCATTGATAACCTTATTGTGTGAGGTTTTAGAGTCCTTTCATATTACATAAAAGAAAGGGCAAGAAATTTTTATTTACATTAGTGGCTAATCAGATCATCTAAATTCCACATCCTATGCCTTGCTTACTTCGTTTCTCTGGAATATTTGTTTACTTTGCTTGCTTCATTGAACTTTTGAAGAATAATCAGAATCAGCTTAGGGAAATACTTTATTTTCTATTTAAAAAAAAATTAATGATCTTACTTATTGATGCATCAATGGTGAGTTTATAGGTAGCAACCTTGGTTGTTTTAGCATTTGTGGACAAAGCATTTTTTCTTGATCAGTTTTTGCTCTTTGCAGATGGTATCGGCCAGGGTGTGGTTGCAAGATGGCGCAATATGCTTTAACCAACAAACTTTTGTCAGGGAGTCTCAGTAATTATTAGTGAGCAATTTTTTGTATCTGACAGGTGATTGTTATAATTTTGTTATAGAGGAAACATACTTGCAGTAGAGATCTGTCCTGCAGGAGTTTTGCTGGTGATTGTCTGCAATTGCATACCAAAGTTTTGCCTCTGGGGAGTGATTGTAATAAGTTTATCATGTATTTATTTATTATGATAATGTGTCATTGGATGTCCTTTTAAAGTAGTGGATCACATTAGTAAAACCTATTTTATATGGCAAATGTTAAGTTACAATTATTGTAACTCAAAGGCTCCCATTTTATATATGTGGATTTTGTACGGTCATTGAGAGCTCCTTCCCGATTCTTATTACTTTTTTCTGATTTAACTTTCCTTGAATTATATTTTAGCAATTATTGTACAAATAAATGGCACACTAAAGCCTCAGACTCTAGAGAGTTATTTGTATTACAAGATCTAGAGATCCTGTGTGATTTTGTTAAAAAGTTGCAGTCTCCGTGGTCTTTCTTTCGGTTTTTGAAAGATGAAAGATGAACATCGTTACAAGAAATAGCCAATTAAAACAATTGGGAAAATTTCTTTCGGCTAATCCTTTGTTGAAATAATTATTGAATTTAAGGGTTCATATTACGAAATCGTTTGTAGGAAGGAAGAAAAGTAATTAATTAAGATGTTATGATTAAATCATTGTTAACAATAATTTAGCGTTAAATCAATGATTGAGATAGTTTAAGGTGTAGTTTATTTTTTTATTTGAAATTTAAATAGATTTGAATTAGTTTGAATTTTGAATATAATTAAATGCCTAACTTTGAGTGATGATACAGACATAAATTTTTGTATAAACTTATCTTATATAAATTGACACGACATTAATTCATTTATTAAATGAAAATATAAAATAATAAAAATAAATTATGTGTCTCAAGTGATATTAATTTAATTAATTTAATTATGTTATATTACATTATACAAAATAAATTTATACAAGAGTTTCACTATATTATTACCCTAAAAATAAATATTAAGTTATTATTTTTTAGGTTATTTTTTACCAATCTCCATATGTTTCAACAAATTTTGGGGCATACCCTAATGTTTCAACAACTATCACCGCACACCCTAAGCAACAAAGTCCGCAGATAACTTTGACAGAACAAGGGTAAAAAGGAAAATGATGGTTTGCTCCCGTGATCCCCAACTGAAACTCGAAGCTCACATCAGAATTTCAATTTCATAACCAAACGCTATTGTGGGCATTTGGGCTAGCGAATTGGGCGGTCTGCAACATCCTCCCCCACCTAAGCTCGCGGCGTCCTCGTTGCGCTCTCGTGCTTGAAATTCTGGATGTGCTCAACGAATTGCCACAAATCCTCTTCACGTTCCCAAGTGGCTTCGCTATCGAGGAGGTTTTTCCACTAAGTACACTCACCTCACCAATCTACCAAAACTCATATTCCACACCTCACAAAATTTGTTTCAGTTTCAGTTTCATCCACCATCACCATCGTCAGTTTGTGACCACCGAGCACCTTATCAAGAGATTCCATCTAGTGAATCTAGTCTGAGGTGGAAGTCGTATTAACCCGCAGGATCTAAAGATGAGTACGCCAAGATCTGATTCGCTTGCAGGTATTCGAGAACAAGCCCCTCTAGGTATGAATGTGCAGCTGACTCAATCACTGTGGATTCTGCAGCATCAATCCCAGTTGCCTTTCTTCGGCCGTATACTAAGAATAAATCCCATTCTTGCTAAGAGCGGTAATTCCTTTTGGCCACTCACTGGAACCCCATGCCACAAAGCACCGCCACACCGCTGGCTGCCCGTACAACAACCACAACACAAAGCCGATCGATTGATTTGGGTATAATTTTACTTGGTCAATATTGAAATTGGAATTGATGGCAAAATATAAATTAATTTTAAAATTGATTAGATGATTTGCTATTTTTTTGAGCGTCCTAGCATGATGGATAAAATGATTTGGTGAACTCGATTAGCTATTTCGTTCGGAAAATTGGATGGCTAGTTTGGTGCATAAGGCTTGGAAGATAAAGATTGGTTTGATATTTCATTTGCATTTATGCTTGTTTAAAACGGCGAGGCTTGGATTTAAAGAACAACACGGTGGGCTTTGTGGGGTTGACTACAAATGAGTAAGGATTTTTTTTAAATTACTGAAATAACTGAGAATTCCATCCCCTTCAAGTGCTGCACAGTTCTTTGATGAAGTGCAATAACTGCAATAGACACTTGCCCAAATCCAATTAAATAATTTATCGAAATTTTCCTTTCACTTGCTTCAAGTAAAGAAGAAAAACTTGTAGTGGACACATACTTCTCAATCACACCTTCATATTTCAGTAACAACATTTGAAATAAGGGCAAACAAGTCTTTTACTTAAATAACTGACAATTCCGTCAAAGTTAACGGCAAAATTCACTAATTAGGGTGTGCGGTGATAGTTGTTGAAACATTAGGGTTGGGACCAAAGTTTGTTGAAACATATGGGGATAGGCCAAAAATAACCCTTAATTTTTTAACTTAAAAACTCTGAAAATTAATATTTTTACATTTATACCCATACAAATTATAATGTTAAACAAATAGTAAACATCTCAAAGAATATAAATAAGATAATAAATTATCATAACATAAATTATATTCAATTGAGTATAACTATTTAATATTTTATATCATATATGTTAATCAATTTTATTATAGTTTGTGATCTTTTTATATGAAAAATATTCATAAAAATTATGAAGATAAATAATGCTAATTTGAACAAAATAAAAAGATAAAAATAATAGTCTGCCACTATGTATTATCACAAGTTATATACATATGAGTAATAATACTAATTATTAAATTTTATTTAGTTAAGGATGAAAATTAATTAATTAGATAAGGATATTTTAGAAAATATTTTTTTAATGATAGCGTTCAAACTTTTTAGATTAAGTAAAAAGTTAAAAAAAATTAGCTTAATAACTTAATGATTTAATGGCTGAAAATCTTCATTAAGTTGATAAACAAACAGATTTAATGACTTAACTGATTAAAATTAAGTTAATTAAGTCATTAAGTTAAAAAATAAATTGTCTCGAAATATATGTTTGGTATGACTTATATAATGGTTATAAATATTTGTTTAATTCTATAAACTCTTATAATAAATTTTATTATTATTTAGTTATATTTTTTAAATTTAAATAAGTTATTTTATTTTTACTAATAAAAATTTAAATTTTAAATTTTTAAGAATCAAGATTGAAAAGTAAAATTTTTTTAATGTTAAAATATTTAAGATATTTTTATTTTATATTTTTATAACATTTCTTTAAATTAATAACAGTTAAAGATTTTTTTTACAGTTTTTTAGTTAATGACTCAAAATTCGGGGTTTTTTATTTAAATATCCTCAATTTACCCTTAAATGCCAAATTTATACCCTATTACATACATATACCTCATGAAGATAGGAAAAGTCAAAAATAACCTTAAAAAAACTAAGAATTTACATATTTCTTTCCCTATGACTTCTCTTTTTCGGGCTTGTCCCACCGTTCTCTATTTTTCTTTTCTTCTCAACATTTCCCTCTTTATTTTCTTCTCTTCTCACCATTTTCCCTCTTTGACAGTTTCCTTCTATCTCTCCATTTCATTATTTGACAGTTTCCTTCTATCTCTCCATTTCATTATTTGACAGTTTCCTTACTTGACTTTAGCTCCAATACAAAGGTTTTTGATAAAAATAAACACTTAAGAAGGTGCATTATCAAGGTATATTTGAAATACGAATTATTTATATTGTTAGGTTTTGATTTCATTTCATTATAAGTGTACTTGCTAATGATTTATGAATTTTAGTAGTACATTATTCATTTTTTGTGCTTGCACACACACTATTTCATAGAATGTAGGGATTTAAGAATAGATTTTAAGTTATG
The DNA here is from genome assembly GCA_029633175.1 of Citrus glauca. Taxonomy (NCBI): domain Eukaryota; kingdom Viridiplantae; phylum Streptophyta; class Magnoliopsida; order Sapindales; family Rutaceae; genus Citrus; species Citrus glauca. Next base: position 4,597,085 of record JAQOOD010000008.1, on the reverse strand, counting down.
AGTGATTGAAAAATCAGTGCAGGAAGAAGTCGGGTACGAAGTCGGGTACGAAGTCGGGTAAATCGAGAATTTAGTCGAGTAAGAATTAGAAATAAGTAAGTCGAGTATATGGTTAGGTAAGAAGTCGAGTAAGAATATTAAATGAGTCGAGTAAACATATTAAATAAGTCAAGTATATAGCCGGGTAAGAAGTCGAGTAAGAATATTAAATAAGTCGAGTAAGCAAATTAAATAAGTCGAGTATATGGTCTGGTAAGAAGTCGAGTAAGAATATTAAATAAGTCGAGTAAGAATATTAAATAAGTCGAGTAAGAATATTAAATAAGTCGAGTATATGGTCGGGTAAGAAGTCGAGTATGTATATTAAATAAGTCGAGTATGAATATTAAATAAGTCGAGTAAGCATATTAAATAAGTCGAGTATATGGTCCGGTAAGAAGTCGAGTAAGAATATTAAATGAGTCGAGTAAGCATATTAACTAAGTCGAGTATATGGTTCGATAAGAAGTCGAGTAAGAATATTAAATGAGTCGAGTAAGTATATTAAATAAGTCGAGTATATGGTAGGGTAAGAAGTCGAGTATGAATATTAAATAAGTCGAGTAAGTATATTAAATAAGTCGAGTAAATGGTCGGGTAAGAAGTCGAGTAAGAATATTAAATGAGTCGAATAAGCATATTAAATAAGTCGAGTATATGGTCCAGTAAGAAGTCGAGTAAGAATATTAAATGAGTCGACTAAGCATATTAACTAAGTCGAGTATATGGTCCGGTAAGAAGTCGAGTAAGCATATTAACTAAGTGTTGTATTAAGTCGAGTAATTTTTAAAAATAAGTCGAGTAAACGTCAAGTTATGAACAAGTCGAGTAATAAAGTCGAGTAAGTCATTTAATCGATATTTTTTTTTACTAAAATTTTTCTAATGATGGCAGTGTCTTCACTCGTTAATGGCAACTGTACGTGTTCCTATATTGTATAATGGTGAATGGACTCAGGAAAATGGTGAATATAGATTTACCGGTACTCAGATACGGGGTATTAAAGTGCCACATTCAACTACACTAGAGCAACTTGTCGAAAAAGTGGCAGAAGTAATTTCTATTGACCTTTCTGAATTTGTTATTAGCATGAAGTTCAAGTTCAAAACATCGTCAGAGCCTTTGCCACCTATGGAAATTTTGAATGATTGTGATGTAGAATTTTTTTTGGAAGAAGCTAATAGTGGTTTCAGAAATCCTCTCTGCATCACTTATGAACATAGGGTAAATATTATCGAGCTTAATGGCGATATAAGGGCAGAGAATAGTCCACATGCAAGACACCTTTCTTGGGAGGAGAGTGACTATTATCCAACCGTTGATTTATCAACTACCCAACCTGAAGTTGACAGAGTTAGAATAGAAGATGATAGTTTTATTCCTCATCCAACCGAGGTCCATCTTCATGTCGAAGACGGAATGGTACCAGACATTGCAGCACGAACTGTCCATCTTGATGTCGAAGACATGACACTACCGAATATTGAAGTAAGAACTGATAGTCCACCGGTGTTGACCATAATTCAGCCACGGTGTAGTAACAACTATTTACCGAGACTTGGTTTGCTGGCTAGTAGTAATTCAATAAGCACAAATGATTCGTTCCTTAGTGTTGATAATTTAGTATCAAATGAAGTTGGTGATGATAGCGATGGATTTATGGAAAGACAACAATTTTCCTCCAAAGAGGTCTTGCAAGGCAAGCTCAGTGCATATGCTATAACAAGAAATTTTGAATATAAAACATTTAAGTCTGGTAAGAATCTACTTGTTGTCACTTGCGTGGATAAAAACTGTAAATGGCGTCTTCGTGCTGTTAAGGTCAATAATTGTGGTATGTTCGAAATTAGGAAGTATTGCCATGTACATTCTTGTTCCCATGATGTCTCGAAGAAAGATCATCGCCAAGCTTCTGCGAAACTAATTGCCCAAAATATTCAGTTTAAGTATGATGGTTCATCTTCTTCATACAGGGCTGCAGAAATTAGACAAGATTTTCAGCAACAATATGGTTACGATATAAGTTATCACAAAGCATGGAGAGCAAGGGAATGTGCAATGCAACTTGTTCGAGGTTCACCTGAAGAGTCTTATAAATTGCTTCCACAATATATGGCAATGCTTGAGAAAAAGAATCTTGGGACTCGAACTTTTCTTGAGGTTGATGACACAAATCACTTCAAGTACTTCTTCATGGCAATATGTAGTTCTTTAAGGGGATTTTCTTCTTCCATTAGACCAGTTATTGCAGTTGATGGTACATTTCTCAAAGGAAAATATAAAGGAACTATGTTCATTGCCACATGCAAGGATGGTAACAATCAGATTTATCCATTAGCTTTCGGTGTCGGTGATAGTGAGAATGATGCATCTTGGTTGTGGTTTTTCACAAAGTTGAGAGAATCAATTGGGGAAGTTGAAAATTTAGTTTTCATTTCTGACCGCCATCCAAGTATTAAGAAATCTGTATCTACTGTGTTCCCGAATGCAACCTATGGAGTTTGTACATATCACTTAAAGCAAAACCTTAGGGCTCACTTTAAAGATGTTGATGTTGGTGGTATATTTGAAGCGGCTTCAAAAGCTTATCGACTAACACACTTCACATATTATATGAATGAAATATACAAGGTCAGCGAAGCAGTTGGAAAGTATCTTGAGGAGGCTGGGATTGATAAGTGGGCACGTTCGCACTTCGACGGACGACGTTACAGTATTATGAATACCAACATTGCTGAATGCATGAATGGGATTTTAAAATCTGATCGATTGTTACCTATTCATAAACTAATGGATGGGATAATTGACAAACTACGAGAGTGGTTTTGTAAGCGTCGTGAAGAGGCTGCAGCTACAAATAGTCGACTGACAAAATGGGCAGATAAGGTAGTGAGAAGTAGACAAACTGTCTCTCAAAATTTTCGAGTGATCAACTTAAATCTATATGAATTTATTGTCAAAGATGGTGATCTTGATGGGCATGTGAATATGTTAGAAAAAACTTGCACTTGTCGGGAATTCCAACTTGAACAATTACCATGTGTACATGCTGTGGCAGTGTGTAGGCATCGAGATTTTTCAATCTATGATTACTGCTCCTATTACTATTCAAGTGATGCATGGGTGTTAGCATATTCTGAGACTATTTATCCTGTTGGTCCTCAAGAGGGGTGGGATGTTTGTGGTGATGTATGTGCCCGCGAAGTACATCCTCCTCTAGAAAAGCGGTCAAGTGGGCGTCCAAAAAATAATAGAATACCATCTAGGGGTGAGGAAAAGGTGCCTCGTAAATGCAGTCGGTGTGGTGGTCGTGGACACAATCGACTCAAATGCATGACGCCAATGCCGTTACATGAGTGATACCTTGTTTTAAATTTATATGCAATGTAAGTGTCTCAATTCTTGGTATTCATTTATGTTTTATTTATTTCGTTAATACTATTTAAATATGTACTAAATTTAATATTATGTGTACAGGGCTTGACGAAGGATTTAGCTTGTATGTTGTCTTTAAATGGTGGCATCGTAGATTTTTGGGTTATGGCTTAAGTTCTTGGAGCAATTAAAGGACTATGCTAAGTCATTGTATAAGGATCAATTTACTAGTTGTTATTTACTAGTTGAAATTGTATAAGGATGAAATAGAATTGTATTTAATATTTCCTGGATAATTTAAAGTTGTTGTAGAGTCGAGTGTTTCCTGTTATTAGTCGAGTTTTCTCGAATTTGTAAGTCGAGTTTTCTCGAATTTGTAAGTCTAGTTTTCTCGACTCTTTACTCGACCTACATAAAAAAATATAAAATTTCTTAGGAGACTTAATGCTGACTAAATAATAACAAAAACCAAAATATTTAACTTATTCACACATTTACAACAATACAAGTCAGTTCATAAGGTTTTGATTAACATTATCCCAAAAGTTAAACTACAAACTAATACGAAGTCGAGTATTCTTGATTATCCAAAACAATGAACTTCTTGTCATCATCAATCGCACTCCTCTATTAACTTCTTGTCAGAAAACAACCTTGTTGCCACTTGTTTTCGGTATGAGTTAATGCCTGCTTGTGTATGAACGTCATATGGAATGTCTAGACCATATACAAGTGCCTCCAAATAAAACATAACAAAAACCCCACAATCATTGCTGCAAGAGATAAATAGAAAGTGATAGTTATTTGATATTACATAACTCAAGGGATAATATAAGAGAGGCAACAATATTTCTTACTTGTTTTTTTGTTGTGGGATGTCTGAAACTCGCACAACCTTCCACTTACGAGTTAGAGAATTATTATCAGAATGTGAAGTATACCATGATATCCTATCTAGAATCAATGGCATCATAACTACAAACGGCAACAATTCCTTCTCAAATGCACTGTCATTCATATAATCTAACATGGAGTCATACACAAAAATTATCTCCTTTTGAAGGTCAAACTGTGCTAGTGCCCAATGATCTTGCTTAGGATGAAGCGGAATATATACCTACAGAAAAAACCATGTAAACCACTAAATGGAGAAAAAAAACTATAATCAACATGTCAAATAAATATAAGCAACTTACTTTGGAAACATCTTTCCAATGAACAGCACATTTAAGTTTTTCACCCTTGGCATAATCAACGACATAATTAGTAGCATTATTTGTCCATACTTTTTCAGGGTTGATCACGTAAACTGAATACAGATGCTCTAACTTTCGCTATCATTACAGAAAACAAAAGTGTAAGTGTCTTATATATTTTATATTTTCCTATATGTTTTATAAGTGTAATAACAAACTTACTTGATATATAGTGTCCATTATGGCACATCGTTGCATACTATAACATGGGGAGTTGACCAAGCTGTGTCGTACAGCATAAAAAAAAGAGTCCAAGTGCTGTAGGTAATAGACAATAGTTATTATATGCATTGTTTAACATATTCATTAAAGTACCTAACAAAAATTATTACTGCGCTAGATATCCATGATCTTGGTTTGCATAATAGACGGAAGAAGTCTTTATCTGCGTCGTGGACAGGCCACCTTATTGTCAAACTACCATAAAAAATAAGAAATATTATTACATAGCAACTTGAATAAATATAATTAACCCTAAAACAAGAATAAAAGAAGAAATAAATATGATTAACCCTAAAATTAAAAAAAAAAAGAATAAAAGAAACTTACGGCTCCATATTGCCATCACGCATCCAATCATCAAAGTTTATTGGACCTTTTGATTCAGTTACTGCATCCTTTCGTGACTTCTTATAAGGGTCAGTGTAAGGTGTGCTAACATATACTGATTTTTTTCTCTTTTTTCTCAGATAATGTTGTTCCAATGGAACACAAACTTGTTCTTTGCATCTTTTTTTATCGTGAGATTTGCTAGAAATTTCATCAGTAATGTTAATTACACCATGTACAGGTGGCTGTATTACAAGTAAATAAAACAAAATTTAGAATTTTGTATATAATTGCTAGTAATTAATTTCAACACAAACTAAATTTAAATTTACCAACCTCAACATCAATTTTATTAGCATCTACATGAGCAGCCCCTGCGGTTTGATGATCATGTGCAGATGGCTATATTACCGATAAATACAATCAAATTTAGAATTTTGTACATAATTGCTAGTAACTAAATTCAACACGAACTAAATTTAAATTTACCAACCTCAATATCAATTTTATCAGCATCTACATGAGCAGTCCCTACGGTTTGATGATCATGTGCAAGTGGCTGTATTACAGATAAATACAATCAAATTTAGAATTTTGTACATAATTGCTGGCAAGTAAATCTAACACAAACTGAATTTAATATTACCAACCTGATCATCTATTTTATCATGGTCTACATGAGAAGCCATTGAGATATGAGGATCATGTGCAGGTAGCTGTATTACAGATAAATACAACATAATTTAGAATTCTTTACATAATCATAACTAACTGAATTTAACTTCAACTATATTTAATATTACAAACCTGAACATCCATTTTATCTATGACTACATCAGAAGCCACTGAGGTAGGAGGATCATGTGCAGGTGGCTGTATTATGAATAAATATAACAAAATTTAGAATTCGCTCTTAATTATTGTCAACTGAATTTAATTTCAATTTTGTCTAAGCCACTGAAGTAAATGTAAAAATATATAAAAAAAATAAAAATCGCTTTTAAAAGTGTTTAAAATGTTGCAAACCTGATCAGTGAGGCTATCTTTGCCTGCATTAAAAGATGTTAGAAACTCCTCGAGTAATTTCGTCGTTCTCCATAAGTCTTTTGTAATGTTGTCAAGCTTTGCTTCCAACACATCAATCTTTTGCACCTTTTCCTCTATTTTGCTTAATCTGTCATAAATTTTCTGAAATGTTGGAGCAACATGATCGCCTATAGAGACACGACAAGACGGAGTGACCTACAAACATGTTTTAAGATATACTGCTAAGTTAATTTCATAAATAAAAATCTCAAAATGTCTTTAAACAAATCAACTAACTTACATTTTTGCTTGTTTTTTCGTGGAACGGTGTTGTCCTCTGACAAGTAGGTGCATTACGTGGCGAAGGAAAAAATCCTAAGGAGGGTGCATTGAATGGTGTGTGTGAAATATCATCAGTGATGGTTGCACGCCTATCATCCATAACAACATCAACTTGCTGCTGCATTTGCACATTTGAATGTGCAGAAATTGGTTCGTTGTTAGGCTCATCACCACTCACAGTATTGAGTTCGCCAAGCTCTTGCTTCCACTCAATTTCCGAAGCCAAGAACCATTGCATGTAATGTTGTGCAATCTCATTACTTCCATCACTTTCGGTGGCATGCAATGTTGTCGCTACAGTCAACTATATAATATAGATGTTAATTAATTAATACCAAGAAGGTAATAATACTTTAACTAAATAACTCAAGTTAAACTAAATAATTCATGTTAATGGTTCACACTTAAATAAGAATGAAACACTTACGGTGTCTTCCTCTTTCAAGGCTTTATTAATTATATCAGCCATAATCTTGTTCTTACAGAACCACTTAAGAATTCTTGGAACCTTTAAATCACCCTTTTCGGTTGCAAATTTTTGGCCGAATTCATAAATAACCTCGTATGTCCACACCTGCAGTATTACAACACTACATTAATATCATATAAAATTCATGTATTTATTATAAAGATAAATAAATAAGCATTCTCACCTGAAATGCAAATGGAAAACCATAAAGGCTGTATTTCTCTTCTGTGTTTGGATCTAATGAACCAATTCTTTTGCTTCTCCTTGTAACTGTGTTCTTTAAGCTTAACATTGTTGCCTCGAATGACAAGCGACCCCATGGATAATTATTAAATTCTTTAAAGTTGTCTAATAGACGAATATGGAGGTCATCAATCTTATTCTTGGGCTCCTTTCCTAGCAACACTGACTCTAAGAAATATAGCATGGCGAACTTGACCATCAAGGTATCATCATTGGAGTGGGCTGTTGAAAAAGCTTTCTGTAATTGTTTTTGAGTAAATTCATGATTGCCCCCCATGAACACATCACATATACTATCAGTATTGTCTTTCTCATGTACTAGAAGATCATGTTCTTTGTGGCATTTCAATCCTGTAATTAAGGCAAACTCAAGCATAGAAAATCTGCACTCTTTTTGTCCTATTTTGAAGTACATTGCCTTATCAGTTGATCTCACATACCGTAATAATAATGCATGAACAATTTGGCCAGCGAATTTTAGATCTTGAAGGTGCACAAAATGACCAAAGCATGTTTCCTTAAACACTTCATATTGTTGCTCTGTGAGACGTTGCTTTATAAGTGAAAGTGCCTTTAGTGATGACATATTAGACACTTTTACTAAAACCGCCTTCTGATCGTCGTTATCTAAATTATCATCAGATGGCATGGTTTTTTTTTGTATATAGTCCAGAACCTACAGGATCAAGTAAAAAGTTTTATCTAGAGGTTAAATGAGTTACAAACTAATCATATGAAGCTTGATAGTAAACAATTCAAATGTTATTAGGCTAATAACTTGCCAACAACTATTTTCCAGCTCATAATTGAACTCTAACCCTGATTTTAGAACACAACACATATAGATTCTTACACTACAATCCTTAATTTCATAAATTTACAGAACAATATGTTTATAACAAAATTCAAAACAATAATAAATAAAAGGCATATCCAATGAAAACAATCAAATAACCTTTAAAATTGAATCATAATGTTTCAAAACCAAACACATTCTTTCTCCAACCGCAAAGCAAAAATTGGGAAAACTAACCCACATGATTCTTTAATCAACTTTTTTTTAACCACATTGTTGCCAAATCTTAATTGTTGCACTAAAAAAAAAATAGAATACAAAATCCATAGAGGAAATAAAATAAATTTGAAGTTCTTAAAATAAAAATATGTTGTCTAACATTTGTTTTTTTATGTCTTTTCGTGATATATTGTATTACATTGTTCATGTTATACTTCTAATTCTTTCCATTTTCAGTAATCCCATAAATTATACCCAATTCACTAAATCACTTACTATGTTCAAGCAAAACCCTAAAATTTTTCTTTGAATATTTGTAGGAGAAAGAAGAAAACGAAAATTATTTACCTAGTAACCAATGATGGAGGCAAGACAAGGTGGTGGTGACACAGCTGAGGCGATGGTGATAGCTGAAGTGCAGAATGGGTACAGAGCCGCTTGTTCTTCAAGGGGTTTTCTCTCTTATTTTGTTTACTCGACTTTGTGATTTTTGGGTGGGAATCGATCTGTTTTGTTGGCTTTTATTAAGGTTATTTTTGTATTTTCCCTGATCTTTTTAAGTATATACGTGTAAAGCTAGCAATTTTAATATATGGGGGTATATTTTGGGTATTTTGAGGGAAACCAGGTATATCCCACGCAATTCGCTCCAAAATTCGAGACGGCGCGATTAATTGAATAATCATTTTATACATTCATTTGAGGTACAAGATGAAGGAAGAAACAGGGGTTGCATCGCCGGCCTCTGGTCCTCGCCGCCCTTCCTAATGTATGTATCGTAATGAAACTAAACTAACCCCAGTCACGTGGCGGCATGCAGAAGCAGAACCTCTTAATTCCCAAGCTTCTGCCAAATTGCAACCCAACTCAGTTTCCTGTCGCTTTCTCTCTCTCTCTGACAAAATCATTGCTCACCTCAACATGAGAACTCACAAAATTTCTCAAATCCTCGAACATCCGAACCTCAAAACTATAATCTCAACAAATCAACCTAATTCATGCTTGCTTTTCTCCTCGACTCCTCAGCCAAGACCCACCCAACAAACCCAAACTTTCATTCCAAACACTTCTGGAGGAAACTTACCAGAAATAACCAGTGAACTGCTCAATAGCTACATCCACTCTTCTCAGTGGCATTTCATCAAACAGCTTCCACCAAAAATTACTCCCTCTCTGATTACATCAGCTCTTTTAGATCTTCACAAGGCCCCTGAGTTGGCTTTCCAATTCATAAACCATCTTGGGTTTAGACGAATTCGTGATATCAAAACCCGTTGCATTGCTATCGCGGTAGTCTCTCGGTTACCAACATCAAAACCAACTTTGCAACTGTTAAAAGAGACATTGAACAGTGGAATTGCTACAATTCAAGTGGTTTTCAATGAGCTGGCAGTCGCCCGCGATGAGTTACGTATTAGAAGTAGTACTATTTTTGATTTCTTGTTAAGGGTTTGTTGTGAATTGAAGAGAGATGATGACGCATTTAAGTGTTTTTATATGATGAAAGAGAAGGGTTTTGTTCCAAAGATTGAGTCTTGTAATGATATGTTAAGTATGTTTGTGAAGTTGAATAGACCATATAAAGCATGGGTATTGTATGCTGAGATGTTCAGGATGAGGATTAAGTCGAGTGTGTGCACATTTAACATAATGATTAACTTGTTGTGTAAGGAAGGGAAGTTACAGAAGGCAAAAGATTTTCTTGGGTTCATGGAGAATTTGGGAATTAAGCCTAATATTGTCACGTACAATACCATAGTTCATGGGTATTGTTTGAATGGGAGAATCGAAGGGGCAAGGTTGGTTTTGAATGCTATGAAGAGTAGAGGTGTTCAACCAGATTCTTATACGTATGGTTCATTTGTTAGTGGGATGTGTAAGGAAGGAAGACTTGAGGAGGCATCTAGGATGTTAGAGCAGATGAAAGAAAATGGGTTGGTTCCAACTGCTGTGACCTATAACACCTTGATTGATGGGTATTGCAATAAAGGGAATTTGGAGATGGCTTTTAGTTTTAGGGATGAGATGGTGAAGCAGGGTATAATGCGGACTGCTTCAACTTATAATTTGTTGATTCATGCATTATTAATGGAGAGAAAGATGGTTGAAGCTGATGATATGCTAAAAGAGATGGGAGAAAAAGGGATTTTTCCTGATTCAATAACGTATAATATCTTGATTAATGGGTATTGCAGATGTGGGAATGCAAAGAAAGCCTTTAGCCTCCATGATGAAATGATACATAAAGGTATCCAGCCAACAATGTTAACTTATACGTCACTGATATTTGTTTTAAGCAAGCAGAACAGAATGATTGAAGCAGATCAATTATTTGAAAACTTTTTGGCTAAAGGTATGTTGCCAGATATTGTTATGTTTAATGCCTTGATAGATGGTCACTGCGCTAATGGTAACATTGAGCATGCATTCTCACTATTAAAGGAGATGGACAGGATGAAGGTCCATCCCGATGAAGTGACCTACAACACCCTAATGCACGGGCGTTGTAGACAGGGGAAAGTTGAAGAAGCCCGCAGGCTTCTGGATCAAATGAAGAGAAGAGGGATTAAACCAGATCACATTAGTTACAACACTCTTATTAGTGGATATAGCAAAAGAGGTAATATGAAGGATGCTTTTAGAGTCCGGGATGAGATGTTGAGCGTAGGTTTCAATCCCACCCGTCTCACTTACAATGCCCTAGTACAAGGTTTATGCAAGAAGCAGGAAGGAGATCTTGCTGAAGAGCTCCTCAGAGAAATGGTTAGTAAAGGAATCACACCTGATGACAACACATACTTCTCTTTGATTGAGAGTATAGCAAGTGTCGATAAGGCTGCAGAAAGCAGTGATTCATAATGATTTGTTAGTAATATGCAACATCTTAACTACTACTGCTTCAGAACGAACATTCTTGTTTGCGCACCAAAATGAAAAGTTCTTACTTGGGAGACTGTCAATTCCTAATGTTGAAACTGTTCAAGTTAGATCCAAAGCTTGCATTTGAGTAATTTGTGACAGTAGACTGAAAAAATTTGAGTGTGGTGGCTAGCAAGAAATTTATGTATCTCAGTATTGGTCGATTTGGATGTTGGTTCTTCTGTAACTTGTAACATTATACAACAGTATTTTTATTTTTCTTATTCTGTTTTGCGTTTCTGTTTGCGTTTTGTTATTTAGAATTGTTGATATAATTGATGCATTGAGCGCATTTCAATAAAAAATGATTCCCATACGCATTATCTATCGTGCCAAAAATGAAATAATCCATTGCCAAAGGACATCATCTTTTAATCTATAGGCTTCTGCTTTTCATTCATGAAGATGGTAATACATTGATTTACTAACATATTAGCAAGTTAATTTCGGAACCACAGAGCATTTGGCCGAAAAAAGTTTGTATCTTGTAGTGATTTTGCCACAGTTGCAAGGTACATTCCTTGAATCACATCCAGTATAACATATGCTTACAGAAACCATATTTAAATGCTACCTTAATTCCAATCTGACTTGTTTATGTTATGCATAGAGTCACTGTTTTGCTTTTACATTCCAAGAATTTTAGAGATATCTTTGAACTGGCTTTAAATCATACATTTGTTATTCTTAGCATATTCCAACTTTGATGTTTTCCATTGCTTCTTCTATCATGTCCTTTTTCTTTTTTCTGATCTTTGTTCAGGTGCTGCAATTTCAGCCTTTCAAAGTGGAGGTGGACTTCTATCCAAACACGGCAATTTTAGAGACCAATTAGAAGGTATTATACCTGGAATCTCACAACTTTATTTGTCACAATGAAATGGGGTTACATTTAGAATTGAACTTGTTAAACAAGTGGAAATGTCTTATTTGCCACACTGATCATATTGGAGCATGTCATTCTCCACTACATGGTGATGGGGGGCATTGTGTCCCTCATGACGTTGAAGGGACAAAGTCTTTTTATCCTGCAGAAAGAAGAACTTGGATTATTTGTTTCTGCAGAAAGCCACCATGATAAGCAACAAAAAAATGAGTTGTTGTTTAAGAATTATTGTGATTTATGAAAGGTTTAACAGACAAAGTAGATCATGACCACTGAGTCAGCAAACTTAAAATTTCAATAAAAGTTGATTTTCACGATTTGAAGCATCAGGAAATTATCATAGGCTTTTCTAAAATTTAATATCTTTTAACCACATCCAATCTTCTTTAATTATTGAAATATTGCACAATGGGTGCCTTTTCTTGGCTTTTATGTTTGTGGGATCACATGCACCATGCACCCAATACCTGAATAGACTGCCATCATGTACCATATTACCCACCATTGTTTTTCTCCAGAATGCATTTGCAATCACTTTGGTCTTTATTATTTAAGCTTTGAGTAAGAATCATAGGATTCAAAACCTTGTTATCTGAAAACAGAAATATATATGGGAACGTTTGTAGGGCACATAGTACCTGGTTTGTCGCTCACTTTCCTTGGCCTATGGCACACCATCAACACCATCAGAGCCTACTGTCTCAAAGGCTCTTCTAAGTTTACGGTAAGGTTCTGGTACCCATACAATGGCCCCTTTTCAACACTGAAGCACTTGGAACTCATTTTCATCTTATCTTTCTCCCTTTTTTCAATTTTCATGCAAATATTGGACTTTCCTTATTTTCACTTTGCTTTCAAGCTTGACAACTTTGAGCATGCAACGATGTTTCTCCATCTTGCCATATTTGCTTGTTTCACTATCTGTGCTGATATAACTCAGACATCTGAGATCCTATCTGGAATTCCTGGAATCCTTGTAGCTTCTGTTTTTGGTCAAGAGCTTTTCCTAATTCATTTCCACTCAGCTGATCATGTTGGGCTCGAAGGACATTACCACTGGCTCTTGCAGCTAATAGTGTTTGTCTCCCTTGTGGCAGCTCTATCGGCTACTAGTTTCCCAACATGTTTTCTTTCAGCTCTTGTTCTTTCAAATTCAGTTGTGTTCCAAGGGTGTTGGTTTGTGAACATGGGGTTCATGCTCTGGTCTCCTGACTTTGTTCCACAGGGATGCACCATGCAGTTGGCAGAGGCCAACAGTACTGACATGCATGGAGCCATCACTTGTGGATCTAGTGAGGCAGATTCTAGAGCAAGGGCACTGGCTAACTTGCAGTTCAGTTGGATACTCTCTGGCATACTGATATTAACAGGATCCATTTGCCTGATATTAGCTAAAAAATGTAGCCAAAGGGGCAAGGCAACTGAGTATGAGCAGCTTCACAGTAGAGTGATAGATCCTCCCATAGCAATTAGTCTGTACCAGCAAGCTCATCCTTAAGATGATGTAGTATGTCAAACAGGGCAATTTCATGTCTACTTAAGGCTTTTGAGCTATTAAAAAAAATAAGTTGATTGTATAATTCATACCTCTACATTTGCTGAGTATTTCTTGTAGATTACTTTCTATTATACTGCTAGTTCCTTATCAATTATTTTTGTATTTATGCTTTCTGTTGTAGTCTGAGATTTGTTTCACTCAAAGGCTTTTAGTAACAGGCATCTATGTGCTTAAAGTGCAAAATCATCCATATGCTTAATGTGCCAAATTGATGACTTAGGAACTTGGTTCCTCTCTAATTTTAAAGTTAACATCTTCAAGAATGAACACATTACGAAAAGCAGTTAACAGACTACAAGTTTTAAAACACCAGTAATCCTATTCCCCCCCCAAAAAAAAAGTGAAACGCACCGGTACATATGTAAGTTCTACATGCTTAATTTTCAATTGAGAAGGGCTTTCCAAACAGCAAACGCCCGATTAGACCACGTTGCTAGAGCGATTACCGAAGAGCATTTAGATAGAGAAACTCTTATACATTCACTTCAGATTTCAAACAGCATGGAAGGCAGCCTTGGTCTAAGGGTAATTAAAATAAACTACAAAGAGAGTAAAAATCATTCCATTGAAGTAATTACATTCTCTGAAAGTGCAGTATGAAGATGTTCTTGTGCCACTTAGAGTCTAAGACTGAAACTGCCTTAATATGAAATTAACTTGAATGGGTTTGGTCCAATTTTATTAAATACAGTATGAATTTTATTATCTAAGTTCTTCATGGCAGGAGATGCTTCCAGCATTATTATTTTCTTGATCAAACATATAGCTTGGAAGGCAGTCTTGGGGTAAGGGTAACCTCCAGTGCTGTTGCTTTAGTAACAGTCATCCCAGGGCTTTCACGCATGTCAACTAATGTGTCTGAAACTGTCCCTAACTTGAATGCATGAAGCAGGCGTGCTAAGGTCAAGTGCAGTACTTGAAGAGCGAATGAGATTCCTGGACACTTCCTTCTACCAGAACCAAATGGCAAAAATTCAACCTGACCCTTGACTTCCAAATTGGCATTTTCATTTAGGAACCTCTCAGGTATAAATTCTGAAGGGTTTGCCCATATGCTGGGATCACGATGCATCTTCCACAAGTTAACTATAAGCCGTGTGCCTGCTGGGATGTGGAAGCCTCCAATGATGCAATCCTCCATGGCCTCACGTGGAGCTGAAAGTGGAAGTGCAGGGTATAATCTCAATGTTTCTTTGACAATTGCTTGCAAGTATATCAGGTTCTTTATATCAGATTCCTCAACTTGCCGATTGTTTCCAACATGGATACTGAGCTCATCTTGTGCTTTTTTCAGCACATGGTGATTGTTCAATAGTAGAGACAGTGCCCATGTAAGAGTGACCACTGTAGTGTCATTGCCTCCTAATATAAGGCTCTGCACAATGAACACAGGTACCAAGTAAGATGATCAATTACAGGTGGCCACAAATATTTTAGTTTTGACTTCATATCCTTTTTGGTGCAAAAAACATATTGTTCTGGTATGCTCATATCTTGTTAGGCACAATAAGACTGTCTATAGTTTTCTAATATAATTCCCATAGTATCTAAATTATTCCAGTGATTTATAGTTGCTTATAGATGATAAGCAGATATAATTCATAGGCATCCCTCCATCTCATCACATGTTTTAGAGTTTGTTTGCTTTTGCTGCAAGACCGAAGGGTGAACCATCTTTTTCTTAATTTTTATTAGGAGAGATGAGATCATTGTCAAACTAAATTTCTTTACTTCACTTTGCACAGTCATTTTAGATATGTGGTTCTTAATTGCACTCTGATTGTATTAACTGAAGTTACAGAGTTGCCGGGACATACCAAGCAAGTGGACTTAATGACAGTATCGGCATCCTCAGCAGAAGTCTTACCATCATCCAGAACAGACACCATGACATCAATGAGATCTCTCTCCTCTTCCTTGATGCTCTCGTTGAGTCTCTTATGACGATGCTCGTGCACCAACCTACCAAACAGAGTGTCCAACTCCTTAGCTGTTTTCTTCATTTGACCTGTATCGTTCACAACATCTAACCAACCAAGAAATGGAATGTTATCCGAGGGCAAAAGTAACCCTACTAGGTAAAAGAAATTGCCCAAAGCCTTCTGGCATTGTCTTGAATCCTGATCATCAGCATTTGTGTCATGGCCAAAAAATCTTTTACCAGCAATCACTCTCAATATAATGTTCATCGCCAAGTCCCCAAACCTTTCCTTCATCTCCACGTCAACAAGGCCTCCATTTTTCACACATAGTTCGTACAACTCCTTAATGAAAATTTTGGTTTCAATGTCACGAACATGCTTGATCAGCTCAAGCTGATGATTCGAGAGAAGCTCAACCGTGGCTAATTTCCTAATATTGCGCCAATATGGTCCGTAAGGAGCAAAGCCTAGCATGGCATGGTCATAACCCATGAGCTTCACGGCTAAGAATTTTGGACGTGAGGAGAAGAGCCTGTCATTGGTGGTGAAACATTCTTTTGCCACTTCCCAGCTGCTAATCACTAGCGCTTGACGAATTCCAAGGCGGATCATGGAGGCTTTTCCATACTTGTCAGCCATCTTCCCAAGTGTTTGATGTAGCAGCTGGTTCTTTTCGAGGAGATGAAGATGACCGATAAAAGGCCATGCTCCCTCCGGCTCTGGTGGCCTGCTGCCTCTCTTTCTGTTCCTATAGGTGGTGTTTGTAGCCACATAGAGGCAGATAATAGCAGCAAGAAGCGCACAGAAGCATATGATTGCTTGAAGCTGAAGGGAGAATTCCATGGTTTGTCAGTGTCGGTGAAACTAGAAAAATATTTGAAGATTTTCTTTGTATATATCTCCACTCTTTTGTAATAGACCATAGATATAAAATATTCTAGTGGTAAATAAGGCATGGGTTTTTTTTGGCGCAAAAGGACACCACTTGTGCAAGTTGTGACTGAACCCTATTGGGAAAATTAGGACCACAATTTGGTGGAAAGGTGGCATGTTAATGCAAGTTCTTGTCTTATTCTACTAGCTCTGTATTGCAGAATTTTCAGCGCCAAGATGATGCAGATGAACAACAAGCCTTTACAACAATTTCTTCGCGGAACTTCCATGTTGATTGTTGAAATATACGGTAACAAGATTCTCAGCTTCTTATTACTCAATCTAAGTTGGGGGAAAAAAATCTAAGACAAAACACGGCTACCAGATAGCCAATGTTGCTTGCATATGCGCTTTGGTTTCCGGTGACAGAAGCATTGGCAATTATATATTTGAAGTCTTCCATATCATTGGTTACTTGCAGCAGGCTGCAGTAAAATGAACTAAATATGATAGGCCAGATGCAGAAAGTTTTTATCTCCAAAGGCAAATGCTATAGTTGCTGCAATTTTCTGCTTATGTCATGTAGTCATAAGGTTAGTTTTCTCATAAATAAATGAAACAAACTAAATAAAAAATAAGTCATTCCATTCTTTGTAAATGCTTTTTCTGCTTGTGCTCATAGAATTGTTCTAATGCTGGTGATCAGTACAGTAATTATTCGTCTTGCTATGTTCGTTAATGATACATAATCAGATATACATAAGAGGTCGGCTTTTATAGGGAAGAGTTTAGTTATCAAGATAATAAGCAGATTACGGACTTGACACTGTTACTAGCATAAGCACCAGAGAGCATTTAGAGACAGAAAATTTTTTAGTACTCAAATAACATTCGAAGGCACCCTTGGGGTAAGGGTAACCTCCAATGGTGTTGCTTTAGGGACAGTCAGCCCAGGACTTTCACTCATATCAACTAATGAGTCCGACACTGTCCCTAAGTTGAATGCATGGAGCAGGCGTGCCAATGTCAAGTGCTGAACCTGAAGAGCGAATGAGATCCCTGGACACTTCCTTCTACCAGAGCCAAATGGCAAAAATTCAAAATCCTGACCATTAACATCCAACTTGGCATTTTCATTTAGGAATCTATCAGGTATAAATTCCGACGGGTTTGCCCAAATGCAGGGGTCACGATGCATCTTCCACAAGTTAACTATAAGCCGTGTGCCTGCTGGGATGTGGAAGCCATCAATGGTGCAATCCTCCATGGCCTCACGTGGAGCTGAAAGTGGTAGCGGAGGGCATAATCTTAATGTTTCTTTGACAATTGCTTGTAAGTATATCAGGTTCTTAATATCAGATTCCTCAACTTGCCGATTCTTTCCAACATGGATGTCAAGCTCATCTTGTGCCTTTTTTAGTACATGCCGGTTGTTCAATAGAAGAGATAGTGCCCATGTAATTGTGGTCACTGTGGTATCATTGCCACCTGATATTACGCTCTGCAAAATGAACAAGAATACACAGAGAGATGGTCACTTAAATAGTTATCATTCCAGTAATCTGTAGTTACTGATAGATGATGAGCAGATGGATTTCATTGGCTTCCCTATATCACCTTTTATTTTAATTTAGCTTTTGCCAAAAGAAACAAAAAATCAATCGTCATATTCTCAACAGTTTTCAGGAGAGATCAGACCCTAGCCAAATTAAGTTCTACTTTTCTAGTGCTTTTGCATCTTCATCGTAGACAGTAGTTAATTTCTCTCTAATGGTGTAAATTTCTGTAGAATTCCCGGGGACTTACCAAGCAAGTGGCCTTAATGACAGTATCGGCATCCTCAGGAGAAGTCTTGCCATCATCCATGACAGACAGCATGACATCAATGAAGTCTTGCTCATCCTTGCTGATGCTCCCGTTGAGCCTCTTATGACGATGCTCGTGCACCAGCCTACCAAACACATCATCCAACTCCTTTGCTGTTCTCTTCATTTGACCTGTGTATCCCTTTGCAATATCTAACCAACCAAGAAATGGAATGTTATCTGAGGCCAAGAATAGCCCTAATAGATATAAGAAATCACCCAAGGCCTTCTGAAATCTTTTTGATTCCTGATCATCAGCATTGGTGTCAGTACCATAATATCTTTTACCAGCAATCATTCTGACTATAATATTCATTGCCAAGTCCTTAAACCTTTCCTTCATCTCAACAGCAACATGACCCCCATTTTTGGCACATTGTTCGTGTAGCTCTTGGATAAATAATTTGACTTCAGTGTCACGAACATGCTTGAGCAACTCAAGCCGATGATTTGAGAGAAGTTGGACTGTGGAAAGTTTTCTAACTTCTCGCCAATACGATCCATAAGGAGCAAAGCCAATCATGGCATGGTCATAACCCATAAGCTTGACAGCTAAGGATTTTGGACGTGTGGAGAAGAGCTTGTCATTGGTGGTGAAACATTCTTTTGCCACTTCCCAGCTGCTAATCACAAGTGCTCGATGAATTCCAAGGTGGATCAAGAAGGCTTTTCCATACTTATCAGCCATTTCCCCAAGTGTTTGATGTATTAGCTGGTTTGATCCTGCCAGGAGATGAAGGTGACCGACACAAGGCCATGCCCCTGCCGCTTCTGGTGGCTTCCGGCCTCCTTTCTTGTTCCTTTTGGCATTGCTTGTAGCCGCATAGACACAGATAATTGAAAAAATAAGAGCACAAAAGCCTACGATTTCTTGCGGATGAAGGGAGAATCCCATTGTTTTTCAGTATTAGAGAAACTAGATCTGTAATTCCGTATTTAAGACTCTTTGTACATTCAAATATGCTTATGTCCCAATCTGTTTATCGGACTAGAATTATAAAACATTGTAGCGGGAGACAAGGTTCAGAGAGTCCACAAATGCAGCCCGATAAGGTTCAGATATTCCACCAATTCTGCCCAAGAAAGATTACGTGGAAAGAGTATGGAGCATGTAACAACAACAATTACTGCACGGAACATCTGATAAGTGATAACTATCAAGAAGGCAACTACAATTAAGCTTCTGGTAAGACTCTGTCAACACAAACCAAAAATAAAAAAAGAATACAACTCTTTAATAATTGTCGTTGCTGGCATAAGCAGATTGTACTCTTTTCAAGAGCTTTTGACCTTTTGGTCTTTAAATTATACAATAAATCTTTGGTTGCTACAGTGAAGCAAAGTCTGTGGGCTATCTATGAAGTCTTACAGTTAACATGCTCTTTAATCAAAGAAAATAAATTAATAACGAAGAAAAGCTACTCCATTCGTTGTAGCTGCATTCTCTCCAATTGCAGGATGGAGATGATCTTGCAAAATGGTTATTGAGGCATCAACATCAAGCATAAGTGGATGATACAAAAATCCATTGTTCCCCTAAGACTCAGCGTGCTTTAACTTTGCCCATTCAAGTTGACATGGGTTTGGTCTAATATTTTTAAATCACAAAGATGGTCTAGGTTACAAGGAAATTAGAGAAATAGAAGGATCACTAGCTATTAAATTGAAGAAAAATATTTCAGGAGTGAAAATCAAATCCCTTCTTGGATTTGATGTGAGCAAAGTTCGAAATTCAAACTTTTAGTCTGTCGAAAAATATTTTATCGGTTAAACCACCTAGTCTGTGATATAATTTGAGAACTAATTAAAATCCTGCAGATATGGTGTCGTGTCTATGATTCTTTGTACAGCTTATAATTATTTCATCTCATACACCAATCACCTTGAGCTGCCACGTCTATTTCCACAATTTTATCTAAAATATAAAAGAAAATAAGAACCGCCAAGAATGGAAGATGAAGTTGCTTTGCTATCTAAGTCTCTGACTATGAATAGTTCAAATTAGAAAAGTAGTTATAAATTGACTTTATTAACCAATCTTAAGGATCATTTGATCCAATTTAATTATCTAAAAAATGTCTATCAAGCAATCAACAATTGCCATTTTTATTAAGTTTACCATGTCAAAAAAACAAATTCTTGAACCAAACTCAGTTTTGCTATTTGCCAGTCTGGTGTAGAAATCCAAAACAATCAAGTTCTACATCAATTGAAGAAAATTGTAAAACATACAGACTTGATATAAAAGAATACACAATAAAGCAGCACCAGCTAAAGTTTCTGCATTTCTCACTCAGACTCCTCAACAAAAGCTTCAATTCGAAGAAGAACAAATCCTACAGCCACTCCAACAAGAACGAGGCCATTCATGATTGCTGCAATCCTGAAAATTTCACTTGCTGCATTGCATGTAGAAGTTAGCACACCGCCACTTTGACCTTGGCGTTTCCCTGGAGCTCTCACTGAGCTCACAATCTTTGCAAAAGCCTGCTCAGTTGATACTGGCATGCCTAATGAGGTGAGACTGTTTTGTGCTTTCAGCCCACCAAAAGAGTTGAGTCCTGTGATGTAATTCACTTTCACACTTCTCCTCCTCCTGCATGAGCCTGCAGCAGCAGTGGCAGAAATGAATGTTGCCGGAGAAAGTGTAGCTGAGGCTGTTGCCATTATTGACCTTCACCCACAACCTATAATAGTAAAAAAAAAAAAAAAAAACAAACCCGAAAAGATTGTAAGTGATATTAGATATGTAAGTTGAATTTTATTTACATGTACTAGAGAACTTGAGAAGTTCAATTAATTCACCTGTTTGCGTTTGATATTTTTGTGTTTCTTTCTATTCGGGTAATTACAGAGATAATGGGAGGCAAAGGCAATGGAAATGAAAAATTTGTATGCGAGGGAGAGGATAAGGTGCCAGGTGGGGAGAGGATGGTTGGTTGACAAGAAGATTAGATGAATGTGAAACTTTAAATATTGGCCAAGAAAAATGAGACACTGAACTTGCCAATAGAGACTGACCAGTGACCACTAGTTTGAGCCATATTATTTTATCATCTTGAGGTCCCATAATGCGGTGAACAAATCAGGACCGTTGGGTTATAACATTCTGCAAAGTGATTATTTTTCTCTTGAATAAGCGGCACCAGCTTAGGTTACATCATTGTTCAAATTGGTTATTTCTCTCAAATCAGCAGCACCAGCCATTTTTACATGAGACATAATATGATACACGTCATATGTTCCCTAGCCTTCTTTTGAAATGGCGAATAAAAATTGAAGATATTCAACAAAACCAAAAATTAAAAATTAAAAATTAAAAAATAAAAAACCAAATTGAAAAGCAGAAACTAAAACTATGCAAGGCCACGACCCCAAGGGGAAGAGCATGAGTTGCATACTTCCTGTAACAGAATTACATTGGGATAAATAAGTTACTAACATATATTCTCTTTGACGAATTGCAAGTGGCTCATATCCTGAAGTTGGAAACTTGAAATACCTAACTGTTTACAAGAAAAGTTTTGCAACTAGATCGCAAACGTAACATTCAGATATACATAAAAGAAGTTCGGTATGGAAATATATTCAATTTTTACTCCTAATTTGTTTGGCTTTGCTCTGAGAACCAACACCCTGGACAATGTGCACCCTTATAGTATTTTGCATTTTTCTCGAATGCGTGAATTCACATATGCAAATGTCATCTTTTTTCAATTTTTTAGCACGGCAGAATGCACTCCATCCTTTAATTCCTTGTCGACCGTCCTTCCAGATATCAAGCTGTCCATGAAATGAGTACCCACGCTCGTCCAGTATGGTAATCTTTTTGGTTAATTTAAGTCCAAGATCCTTCAGGACATGTGATGGAACATGCTGCAATATGAACAGAAAGTTTTCAGAAACTATGCAGTAAAAGCTAAAACACTAGTCCAGAATCTTTCAAGACATGAGCCATGATTATTACCAAATAATTCTTCCTCGTCCCAGCCCATGCCTTTGACACAAAATAAGGATTTGGATACAGGCCATAATCTCCCACATCAACTTCTAGCAGGTTGATGTCATAAACTGCTTTAGATCCTCCAGCCTTAGCCACAGCTCTTTTCTTAGATTTTCCTGCATCAAATTAACAACTAAATTATAATTGTCCCACACAAATTGATGCAAGCACTGTGTCATATTCACACACGCATATAGAATACACCAACTGTTAAATTAGGAAAAATAAAGAATTATATAACATTTGCCATTGTTAATACCGATATTTATCCTGCCTCTGCAGCTTGTGATTGCTATCATTTCATCATCATCATCATCTTCTTCTTCAACATAATCTTTGCCAGCAGCACTGTTGTTATCACCAACCTCAAAAACGCTATCATCTTCGCAGTCTTCTTCTGCCTCCTCTCCTCCTTTCTCTTCTTCCTCTGTTTCTTCCTCCTCATCCTCAACCCACAGGTCGACTTTGTATGATACTGTCTTCTCAATACCCGATTTCCCCATAATTTTTACATTGAACCAACAGTCACCATCATATTTTAACACCAAAATATCGGCAGTTTCTAAAGAATTATCTTTGACAAACTTCTGCCAACCATCTAGGAAAAACACCCCTTTGTCACAGTAGGCCACATTCACATGCCAATATTCTCCAATGTGATTAATGAGCATGACCGTCTCAGGTTTCGATGGGCTCAAGTGTGCTATAAAAGCATCCGGAATGTGCTACAAAACAAAACTTCACATTAATCTCAAAGGAAATGTATCTCATTCTGTAATTTTTCTGTATCTCATTCTGTAATTTTTCTCTTCAACATCATCTTCTCTGAGTTCTAAAATACATGGAATTGTCTAAATAAGTATATATATAATGAAATGAATACATGCGCAACATTAAACAATTTTCTCTAATCAAATTTACCAAAATGCAAATTTCAGGTTCTCTTATACAGTGAATACTGCATTTAAAGGAGATCATATAACATAGGAAGTTGGAAGCACACAATGCTCAGTTGAGAATACAAAAAGCATTCTTTACTATTGGATCCCCATTATCTACTAAGATGCAACCAGAAAATTATCAAAAGCAAATAAGAAATGTATCGCATGCTTCCTTCAGCCATAATAGCTTTCCATGGTTGGCCACATTTTTTTTTTTAAAATAACAGACACACATGCTTTGATTTCTTTCACTGTGCCCAAAGGTCAAACTTAGGAATAATTTTGGACTATTAGACACCCAGTAGTCAGAAAATTAGCATTGTAATATCCCAAATAGTTGGCCTCACAGGAAATTAATCTTTGAGATTTGTTGGACAACAATAGGGTCATGCTAATTAACCCATATCTTTCAGTGGCCACGGCTGACTGCATGACCCCAAATTTCTGCGTAGTGCCACAAAACAAAGTTCACTTGGTCATGGTTCTGCTTATACCATTTATTATTGAACATGCAACCAAATAGTTTTTTCATCAAATATGACTTCACCATTCTCAAGTTCAATGAATAATCGGTTATGGAGCTGCTGCATAAAATATAACAAGAAGCAACAGAAACAAAGGTGGGAGAAAACTGATCCTCCACATAAACACAATTTACCTAAGCATTCATCAAGATGCACACCCACAGTTCCATATAAATAAAATAATATCGATTCACAGGATCACCAAGAATTCATCCAGATGAAAGTGTATATGTAGTGGTGTAGCTTAGTAAATAGCCAAAAATATAAGAATTGAACAAATTATCAAAAACACTAACAGGGCGCATCTAAATTTTCTAAGATATCTTGAGGTGGTACAAGAGTTTGAGATTTGAATCTTGCTCATGCCAGAATTGAAAAAGGGCTTTAGTTTACATTTATATACTATTTTACTACAATTACATGTGAGCAGCCACATAGAATATGGAAAGTGCCCAATTTTCCTAGGGTTCCTTCAATAATAAGTTGAGCAGTTGCCACATGTAAAATATCAACATGCACAAACAACAAGAAATGCTGGCCAAAAGCATCGATCTCCTTAAACATAATTTACCGAAAGATCCATCTAGATATTTGCTAATTGTTCATGTGCTTTGTCCTGATCAAAACCGTAATTTTGTAAGCTCAATTACACTATATATGTTCACACTTCACACTTCCACTAACCACTATTTATAAATAGTCAACAAAGCATGAACTGCACATGAATCATCAATAAGAAGCATTGAAAAGAAATTAACAAAAAATTGATCCGGCATTATGCAAACAAACTCAAAATCTCAGATAATCAATACCAACCATTCAATCTAATCATTTTGGTAATTCCACATCCATACACATCTTACATGTTCACAAAAGCAACATAAGCTCTCTATCTCCTTTGATTTCACTAGAAACATCAATTCATTAAGTCCAGTCTGACTCCCATATTTACCCATTAAAGGCCACTTACAATGTGTGCTAAACCAAATGATCTAGGCACTAATCATCTCCTTGTGGACAGAATATACAAAGATCAGTTTAGAAATGAACATAAATTAAGAATTATTATCTTAAAATTGATTAATAATACTTCACATCACATTAGATCACAACATTCCATACAATTCAAACTTAACAAAAGCATCATATGCAGCAATTAGCTATATTCTTTTCAAGCCTAACAAATTTATTCACACTTACTACTTTTTTTTCTTTTTTTTTTCAACCCATCAACCGTAAAAGAATAAAGCTGCTAACCTTACATCATCTAATATCATGAAACGGCCAAAGAAAATCCATTTTCGATTTCCATAAAATTCTAGAAACACCAAAGAATAAAAAGCTGAAGAAAGTCAGGTCACTTACCAATCTATTAGAGCTTTTCTCCGGTAGGTACACTTTGAAGAAGCCAGGAATGCACTTAGCCATTCCTCTGCGTAGGTATAGAAGAAGATTCCGGCGATTTCAGCGGCGAAATTTCGGTGGTCTCGGACGGTTCGATTTGGGTTTGTCTCTTCGGTTTCACTTTTGCAGCGGCGCCGAGGATGTGTGCGGGGTTCTGGGCTGCATGCGGAGGATTAGGCGTAGGTCCTTTTCCCTTTGTTTTAAGGGTTTGTGATTTTTCCAAATCGGAGGGAGGGTCTGTGACTTTTGGGTAAGTTCACCTGTGATTACTAGGTGAATGTACAATTGGAGTTAGCGAATCTTTTGGAATTGGAATTGATTGTATTAATCCTTTTCTCCGAAAACTCTTTTCTTTTGTTTCTTTGTGGTTCGTAAATGGGGTTTCCAATGGGACTCTGGATCTTGAAGCAAAATTGAAATAAGCTTACTGTTTGTGGCAAGTGTTGTTTTCTTTTTGCCATTTTTATGATCAGTTGGTGTTCAAGATGAAAGAGAAGCTCTCTGTATTTTTAGAAGTTCTAGCAAGTTGCTTTTGCTGCATGGAAGGAAGTTGGTAGTTGAGGATATTTTAATTTTCCACGGCTTAAGGGTCTGTTTGGTTTCGAAAAGCATTTTTGAAAATTACAACACATGCCTCAAAGATACATTTTTAGTTTTTTATTTTTTATTTTTTATTTATTCGAATATAACATTCTATACATGTAAAATAAAATATCAAATACGTGGGTATCATTTAGTTAAGAAAATAAAATCTCTTACTTTTAAATAAGAAATTTAGCGTTCAAACTCACAAAAGTGAGAAAGAGATTTGAAGAAACTACCGAAAAAATAAAAACATAAAACCAAACGTATCATCAGTTTTCGGGGCCCCAAAATTTGATCCTGAGCTTAAAAAATAAGTTTTATTTTACACATTCCTATCTTTTGTTTTTAAAATAATTCAATAAGTTAAAAGATATGATCAATTTTTGGAAATGAAGTAAAAAGAAATCATTTTGAAGTCCTTGGGACATATCGAATTGCCCACTCGAAAAAAATCAGCTTACATTGAGCCTCACCTAATCGGTTTTCAACTCAGAATCTTACATTACTTTGAGAAGAATTGTAATCACCATCAAAAGATTATGACATTGACAGCAGCTCATTCTAAAGAGAGAACGAATTCAAGTGCAAGACATGCTCCTGCTGCCGTAGAACCTCTGCCGAAAACTGAAAAAGCTTTAGAAATGATCATGGCTAATGATCTTATGCAGGCACTGAACTCACTGAGACTACTAAACAACCATCCATCACAACTGTCACAAATTCTCTTGGTATAGGTATACATTTGAAAGGCATCAAGTAACAGAAAATATATATATATAATAATAATAATAAATAAAACTTGTATATGAAACCAGACAGAACATATCGAATGGGTAAACCAATCCGCATCGGAAAACAGACGGAGAGCATCTTGATTCCTCTCCATGATTTTATGATGCAAAAATGATCAATGATAAAATGGCAGCAAAAATAGTAATATAAGCCTATCCATTCAAGGCCTCTGAGAAATAACATAAGCTAATGTATTACGCCTCTAACATAATGGCATGTATGTACAATATGCCATTCAGTTTCTAACGTCCGAGTCTTACAGTTACAGGCATCATTAACTGCATAACATCTTAAAACTTAGATTATTCTATATTTATGCACAGAATACCGAAACTTCCAGAAGAATGTTTTTTGTCTTGATCATCTCAAAATAAAGAGTATCTCCTTCATATTAGACACCTTGAGAAATTCAGCCAATCCTGTCAAAAAATACTCGCTACAATTCAGTTTAAATGCAACAGCCAACTTGCTGTCATCCCGAATCCTGTTCTATGATGCATTCATCCCCACTCAAGTACTTTCGACCAAATGTGGCCAGCACATACTGCACAAGCAAAAGGAGCAACTTAAGAATAAATCAGAATGAAAAGCTAAAACAAATTACATTAACAGTCTATAGCAGAGGGGAAAAAATAATTGCATTAACAGACAAGCAGTTTAAAGCTCACCACATGATGCATCTGCAAGTTACTCGCCTGCAAGATAACAAGGAATGAAGGGTTTTTAAGATTGAAGATTCTGGCAGCATTAATTGCTCCCTGTCTTTTCTTCCACTGAAAGTGATTTCCATGATTTACAAATATCTATTCCCATGTCTTGAAGCAAAGCAATCAACTCATTTCTATCTGCAACTTTGAAAGTTAGTGACGAGCAAGATTAATTTTGTAAAAACACTGCTGCACAAAACACGGTACTGGTATCAACATATTAACTTCCTCTTAGCGACAATGCCTGTTCGCTGTCATCCTTCACACAATGTGCGGGTTTATTGAATTGGTGTTATCAATCTTAAGGTCCAGATACTAAATATCAGAGTCATCTGTAGCAAATATAAAAACTTGGAAATTTGAATTCTTTCTGTATTGGAACAGTATTTTGTATCCAAAGCAGATAGAATGACATTCCAAAAATTCATTCCAACCATCTCCAAATTTCCTTCATCTTTTATAATACCTACTCGTGAAACATTACCATTAGGATTTTGTGATTGTAGCATCAAATGAGAGTTCATCCCCAAATATTTTCACAAACCTTGGTGGAAGCATCTGCATTTAGGTAAACAAAGTTAGATTATCTATGTATTAGGAAACAAGAAAAGTGCTTCCATAGCTAGCTATCATAAGGTTACAATCACTAGATAAAGGTTACAAAAACAAGAAGATTTATCCCATTGTGAATACAACAAAGAAGAAGAATTTGAAATAAGCTTCTCATGACCATCACAAACTTATCATTCAGAGTGAAAGCTGAGATGAAGTTGGTAATCATGAAACATCTAGCAACATAAAATTCAAAATTAAGCACGCAATTAAAAAAGAAATGGAACATCAGTTGTTTGTTTCCTCAGGTGCCAAAATCAATATGACAGGTTTGCTTGCTAAAATATAGTTAACAACCAAAAATAAAACATAAGACCCATAATTTCTATTCTTTATATTTTTTTTTTTAAAGAAAAAGGCTGTCAAAAACAACTTATAATTTGGAAAGCAAGAGTTAACATATTAAAGTAGTGAAAATTTACCAGTTCTTTATCATCAATGGTGAAGGCAAGGATCTCCCCGAAAAAAAGAAAAGGTTCCTCCTCCATGGAACTGGACATCATGAGTTCTGCTCAACTTTTAGCTTAAATTTTTCTTTTTAATAAAGAAAGCAAACCCATTGCATTAATTCAGATATTAGACATAAAATTTAAGCTAAAAGTTATGAATTTTGCAAATTACCCTCCAAGAACTCTTTTGTCTTGCTGACTTTGAAAATGTAGCTTTACGTATGAATTGTTAAACAGGCCTTGCCATTTTGGGCATATGGGGTTGCTGAGGGCAGCTGAAACTAAGCAGTAGGAGAGCAGCACAGGCAAAGCCAGTTCAAGTGCTTTTTTAAAAGCGCTCATTAAATGCTTTTCTAAAAGCACGTTCTTGCACAAGTACTTTTATAATGTGCTGCTTTTTGCGGGGGAAAATTAGCTTATATAATTAGTTAATACTTTCTATCAGGAGCGGGCTAAGTTACAGATTCTGTAACATACAGATCCAACTTAGCCAGCTCTTATTGTTTAGTTAGCTACCAAATAAAAATAATTGCGCAGGACAGGTGTGGTGCATGCATTGGGTGCGTATGTTACAGAATGTAAGGTAGACAGGTCCCTTTCTATCAATCAAATATAATATGATGATTCTTCGAATGGTCTGGCTTATTAATGGAAGATATTTAAAATAATTAAATACGTCTAATTGGGCCACCGTTGCTCGGACTTAACGCGTAAATGGGCTGGACTGAGCCTCCTCACTCAGTTATGGACCCTACAAAGTACAAACCCCATCCCGAAATTGCAAATTTCTCGTTAGGAAAAATTACAATAATGGACAAAATAAAAATCTGATTTCTCCACAAGAATTTCTTTTCTTTTCTTAATTTTTTTAAATCATTGTTTGCCTGTATACATTTTTTTTTTTTAAATTTAAGGATACTTGGCATGGCTTTTGAATTGAAAGAAACAATTTTCTGCTAGATAGCATTTCACGTAGGTTCATAACTTTCACGTTTTATCTTGGAGAACCTCTGCACCTTGGGTTATGTTGAACTGCATGCCTAGACATCGCCCATCTAATCCTAGGAGCCGCCTCTGTCATGCATCTTTGATAATTTTTTGTGAGCAGAGGCAGATCATCTACTAGTGATGAGAAAAAATACCAAAAGAAAACATTATGACAGCAGCTCATTTATGCCTCTGCAACTAGTGTTCTTGCCCTTGTAGTAACTGTTCAGCAGAAGCTTTAAAAATGAATGTCTAATTCTTTGGAATCACTTAACTTTACTGAAACTATGAAAAACCATCCATTCACTAGAAAAAGGCATAGATACTTCAATTTTAAGGCACGAAGCAGTAAATGAGCACAAAATGAATCTAGAAACCAATCTACATCGGATTCAGTAACAGATCATGTTGGTTCCCCTCCATGATATTATGATGTAAACTTGATCTGTGATGAAGTAGCTCCGAAAAATATAGCAGTATAAACATAACCATTAAATTTTAAAGCCTCCAGCAAAGCACAAGAGCTAATGTACTACATACACTTCTAACATAAATGTCAAATTGTTTGAGGCTTGAGACATATTACATGTACGTATAACATGCCATTCCAATCCTAGTATATAAAGCTCTGCTTCTTACAGGCAACAGTAACTGCATAATGTCTTATAAACTTAGATAACTCTTTATGCATGAAATACTGAAACTTTCAGAAGAATTTTCTTCATCTGGATCATCTCAAAGAAAAGAATATCTCCTTCCTTCACATTAGCCTTCTTGAAAAATTTACCCCATCCGGGTAATAAGTACTTCCTACGACTCTGTTTTACTTCCACAGCCAACTTCCTTCCATCAGAATCCTGTACGGTGACACATTCTTCTCCATTCAAGTACTTCCGAGCAAATGAAGTCGGCACATACTACACAAGCAAAAGCGGCAATATAAGTATAAATAAGAAGGAAAATCTGAAACAGGTTATAACAAAAAATATGCATATATAATTTAAAGCTCACCACATAATTTAACTTCATGTTACTTGCCCGCAAGAAAACAAGGAATGAAGGTTTTTCAGGCTTGAGGAGTCTAGCAACATTAATTGCTTCCTGTCTCTCTTCCAATGTCATCCTTGATTCACAAATATGGATATCCATGGCCTCAAGCAAAGCAAACAACTTAACTTGATCTGTAATTTATCATAGTAATGAAAGATAGAAATTGTGCAAACACTGAGCTGAATAAAACAACATTCACTTATCAACAAATTAGTTTTCCCTTACCTACACTGTCTGCTCGGAGCTCATCCTTCAAATTATGTTTGGCTTTCTTGAATTTGGTACTATCAATCTTAAGGTCAGTCTCTTGAACCGATGAACATTGTGTTTCACTGAGGTGTATTTTGGCGTGAACAGATCCTTCTGAACTGCAAGTTCCAATTACGTCTTGCATCAAATCATTCTCATTATCCGATTCTTCTTTCACCTTCACTTCTTCCATTCTGTAAGTCTTGCCCCGCATCTCGCAACCATTCTTAGATTTTGAACTGTCAAAAGTAGCTTGGTTCTGCCTTGGAGGAGGGAACGTGTTTCTGGATGGATACTGAATCTCACAAGTAGTTGTATTATAAATGAAAACTCGGAACTTTGAGTTCTTTCTGTACTGAAAAAGTACAAAGTACCCAACATCTATTGAATGATCTTCCACAAATTCATTCCAACCATCATCAAACCAAATCTTTCCATCCTTTCTTGTAATACCTACTCGCATAACATAGCCCACAGGATTTATGAGTGTAGCGACATTTGAGAGTTCATCCCCAAATCTTCCCACAAAATTTTGTGGAATCTTCTGCATTTTGGCAAACAAAGTTAGATGACTGTGTATCTGTAAACAAGAAAATGTGCTTCCATGTCATTAGCAGTTACAAGGTTACTGTCACTGCAGATAAGGACTACAAAAAAAAGATGTGTCCCATTGTCAGTACAAGAGAAAAGAAGGGTTTGAAGTAATCTTCCGAGACACAAGACCATGACAAACATATCATTCAGTTTGAAAGCTGACTAAAAGTTGGTAATTTACGCTATTAAAATGGAAACAATGCTTTTCAATAAGGAATGAGCTTCAATGTGATTCAATCAAAAGTGTTCACTCTGAAGCAAAGGCTTGCTGAACAGTTTAGCTAGATTTCGCCATATACAACTCTTCATAATGCAATTTTATAACTTATAACAATAATATTTGCTATAAACAACTGAGAAAATGTCATATCCGGCATAATTTGACACCAATTCACATGGAAGTGATACCCCCAGTGAAAAGTCTGGAAATAAAAATTCAAAATCAAGCACGCAATTATTCCTTATCTTTCTTGAGGAATGTAATGAACTAGTAAGCACCAAAGTGACAGAAACCATTTTCAACAGGTTAAAATGAAGCCTTTAACAACATACTAGAGCAAGAGAAACTAATGGAATCCAAAAAAAAACCATATAATATACTCAAATTCAACCAGATTATCTATTATATTTAAATGAAAAAACTGCCTAAACTACTTGAATATAAAATTTGCTTATCACTGAGAGTCCATAGCATGTAGCAATCTCTTAGTCAGCTTTCAAATATATATATGTTTTTTTATGTGAATTTAGAGTTAACCAAAAACATAACATAAGATCCAAAAATTTTATTTTTATTTTTTAATAAAAAAAATTCTCTAACAACAAGTCTTCGAAAAGCAAGAGCTAATATAAAAGTTTTGACAATATTACCATCTTTTTATCTTCGATGGTGGAGTCAAGAATGACATCGATGAAATGTGGATATGTCTTCTTCATGGAACTAGGCATCTTGTGCTCTGCTATCCTTCTGAAAGCCAGTTGTTTCCTTCAGGTTTTGTGGAATCTAGCACTTTCACTTTTTATTGTTCTTTCCTGTGGTAAAGCAAGCAAACGCATTTCATTATTTCATATACTGAAGATAAAAATTGAAACTAAAAGTCATGATTTTGGAAATTACCCTTTAACACCCCTTAGCACGTATGGTCTATTTTGTATTTTGAAAATGAAGCATTGATGGGAATCTCTGAATTCTGAAGTATTTCTTGAGATGCTGCAAATGCACTGCATGTTTGAGGAAATTTGCTTTTTCTGCTGAGTTTTCTGTTTGGGCAGGCTTGCCATTTCGGTCATATGGTGTGCTGCTGTCCAACTTCAAGCCAGCTAACACTCTTTACTACTTAAGCAGCATGGGAGCAGTTTTGAAGTGCTTTTAGTAAAAGCACTTTCTTTGAAAGCATATGAATTTACCCTTGTTACTCAACTGTTGGACATCTCCGTTTGACTAGTATTAGCTTGTGGCCTTGTGCCCACCAACTTTTTAGAATTAACTATTAGTGACCTTTTACTATTATTCAATTTGA
This sequence comes from Citrus glauca, assembly GCA_029633175.1. Taxonomy (NCBI): domain Eukaryota; kingdom Viridiplantae; phylum Streptophyta; class Magnoliopsida; order Sapindales; family Rutaceae; genus Citrus; species Citrus glauca. The sequence continues at coordinate 4,564,331 of JAQOOD010000008.1, read as the reverse complement.
AATCAGTTGGGAATTTAATATATAAATTGGCTTATTTGCAGTCTAGTTAAGAGGTCTATCCAGACTAATTCATAAATTCATTCACAAAATTATCTAAGAAAATATCTGCCATTTCATACATATGGTGTAATGTTGTTCATCTTCAAGCTATAGCTAAAACACTTTACAGCTCAACCACCAGGGGAGCAGTTTTGAAGCACTTCATTTGAAAGCATCTAAAATTGGGCCGTACTGTTTGAATAGAAAAATTAAATGGAAGGAATACAAAATAAATTATAACACTATACAGTATCACCGTCAGAGGAGAAAAAAAATAAAATAATTAATTAACATTATAAAATTATATAATGTTATAGTTTATTCTGCCTTCCTTAAGTATCTTTAGTATTTTTTCTAATAAATTTATTATCTTAGATATCTTTATTTTTATTAGTATTAGCATGTGACCTTGTGCCCTCAACTTTTAGAATTAACATATAATGACCTTTTACTAATATTCAATTTGAAGTCTATTGAGAATTTAAATATATAAATTTACTTCTTTGCAGAATAGTTAAGAGTCTATTGAGACTAATTCAGAAATTCATTTTAAAAAATGTTTAAAAATAATATCAATCCCTTCTCGCATCTGTGGATTAGAGTCCTCGTGAGACTGGAATTTATGACCTTTACAACCAACCCACCAGTACGCTAAGGCTTTAGTGGCTTAATCACTTGCTCCTCATAAGTTTTGAACATAATAGAAGGAAACCCATGTTACGATCTCCAAGATTCCGTTTGGCATGCTGGATTAAATTGGACTAATTATTAAAATTAGACTAGATTAAATTTGATTATATTATGTATTGTATTATGTTCGGTACAATATCGGATTGGACAATGTTAGATCATATTTAAATACATAAAAAAAATATTTATGAATATTTAAGGGTAATAATTAAAATTAATTTAAAAATAATTAACAAGAGCATTAAATATGTAGTAAATTAATTATTGGGTAGTCATAATTATAACAAACAAATATAAATTAATAAAACTATTTAATTAATTTTTATTAGATATTTTAGATATATTTTATTTTTTCAAAAAGTTAACAAATAATGTATATATATAAAATCAATTATTTACTTGTATTATTAATTTTCATGATTATTTTTAATATTACATTGGTGATTATTAAATTTAATACAATCAATTATTATAACGAATTATTAAATAGTTAATTTTATTAGAGTAAAAGTACCAATTTAATTAGACTATAAAAACAAAACAAAAATAAATTCATGTAAATCATGAATAAAATAAAATAATTAATTAATTAATTAAATTTTAGGTTACAAGAAAAAAATAGTGTTATTTGTGAAAGAAATATGAATAAATCTTTTTCTCTTATCCTAATACCACCCAAACCCACTTCTAAACTGGGATTGTTAATCCCATAATTCAAGGACTAAATTTAAATTTAGTCCTCTCTAATCTAATCCAAGGAAATAGCCAAACATGGGATAAAATATTTAATCCCAAAGTTAATCCAATCACATGCTTAATCCTAACTCCCAAACATCGACCAATTGATTAACAGAGTTCGCTCTCCTTTTTTATCAACTTCAATTTTGATGGATTTGACATCACTATTCAAAAATTCGATAGAGATTTCTCCTGGAACACACTGGACAAACAAAATAAAATGAAAAAAAATTGCAACTAATTAAGAAAGAATACGAATGCGTGTCAAAAGTAATTAATATTTGTTGTCACATTTAATTGGAAAAAAAAACAATAAAAAGAAGCAGCTCACCACAGCATCATGAGTAATGTCACTTGATTGCAAGATAAACCATGAATGAAGGATATCTTGGCCTCAATGATCTGCCAAGAGTTCCTTCTTTTCTTGCAATACACATTTGTGAAGAGAGCTCATTGTGCTGAGGTGAAACCAGAAAGAAAATCAGCAGCTAAGGCTCTTCAGCAAACGAGTAGTCAATGTGCAGCAGCTAAGGTCTGTCAGCAATGCCACGTTAGTGATGAGTCAGATAACTCTGTTAAGGATTGTTGATAGTTCACGTGACTATTAATCAGTTAAGCAGCTGTTAGTTAGTGATGCAGGCTTCTGATTGGTTACAATGATTACAATGCTCATTTGATCATTTTGTAGCCTGGAAATAAGTAGTATATAAACAGAGTCTGTAACAATTGCTTCATATAATAAAAAGGAAAATATTTCAGAAAGCTCATCTATTTTCTCAGTAGCCAAACAAGCTTTAGCTTAGTTTTCTGTTATTTTTCATGGTATCAGAGCCACAATATGGCAAGCTCAAGCAATCCTAATGGAAATTCAAACACAATTACTGCAAATCATTCAATACAAACCACATTTTCTTTCATATCCCCAATCAAATTAGATCGATCTAATTACATTTTCTAAACTTACTACTGACAATAACCTATCTGTTGAATTCTTTGTAATTGAAGGAACAAGCAGTATATCTTTAAGTCTAATGTATTTATGTGTAGGTTGTGACTTAGAACCGTGAACTGAAAAGGTAGTACTACCAATGTGTGTGATTGACAAACCTGTACCATTTCCAATAATCAACTTGTCATTACCATTAAATTCATCTCTGACATGCATATTTGTCATGTTGTTTGTCAAATGATGTGTAGCCCCACTGTCAAGATACCATCCTTCATCTGCTGGACCTTCAAAATTAGCAACATAAGCAGCTCCAGCTCCAGCTCCTGATAAGTTCACTGAATCAGGTTGAGAATTATGCATGTGAGGCATTCCTGAGCAGGTATTAGTCCAGGGACTTTCAGTTGCTGCATCAGAATATGTCATATAAGCTGATCTCTGATTTCTTCCTTTCTTCATGTATTGTGGTACATAATTTTCTTCAAAGTCATCTCAACATCCTGTATATACCTCATTTCTTTCTCAAATGCCAATAAACTAACCTGTGTCTATGTTGTCTCTTTGTCATTTCAGTTCTGCAGTTGATAATGCTAGTTCTGCACAATTTTTTCATTCAAATAAAAATTCTTGTACTGATTCATCATCAAATAAAATGTCTCTATTTCACAAAAGGTTTGGTCATCCCAATGCTCAAAGTCTCATTTACTTACTTAAGCTTGTTCATCCTCACTTGTCATCTTCAAATATGGTTAATCAAGTAACAAAGCATTTCTGTGAAGCATGTCAGCTGGGCAAATTCCATAGACTGCATTTTCCCATAACTGATATTAAGTCTAAATCAGCACTAGAACTAATTCATACAGATCTATGGGGTCCTTCACCAATATGTTCTAGAGAGGGTTATAGATATTATATTAGTTTTGTGGATGATCACACTAGATACACCTGGATATACCCTCTGAAATTAAAATCAGAGGCTCTAGAAGTGTTTAAATTGTTTAAGCTTCAAGTTGAAAAACAGTTTCAAACCACCATTAAAGTTCTACAATCTGACTGGGGGGGAGAGTATAGACCATTCACTGCCTTTTTAAATGAGTGTGGCATTCTTTTCAGACATTCTTGTCCCTACACTCATCATCAAAATGGCCTTGTTGAAAGAAAGCATAGACAAATTGTAGAATTAGGCTTGACACTTCTAGCACAGGCAAAACTTCCATTCCATGCATTTCATACCTCAGTTTATCATATTAACAGGCTTCCTACCTCTGCTCTTAAGATGTCCATTCCATATGAAAAATTATACAAACACAAAGCTGATTACAACATGCTGAAATGCTTCGGATGTGCCTGTTATCCATATTTGAGAGATTACAATAAGCACAAATTTGATTATCATACAACCAAGTGCATCTTTCTTGGTTATAGCCCTTTTCATAAAGGTTTCAAGTGCTTTCATCCCTCTGGTCATGTGTATATTGCTAGACATGTTAGTTTTGATGAAAATTCATATCCATTCTCTTCTGATCCTGAGTTTCATCCTTTGAATAAATCTCAGTCCAACTTGTATGATTCCATTACACCTATACAAGTATTTCAATTGTCAACATTACCTGTCATATTAGATTTTGTGAATAACAGCAATGAGTCTCTTTCTCAAGCATATACCAGTGGTGAGAACTTTCCTTCAGCAGTTGATTCAACACAAGCACATGTCTCAGATGAACCTCCACAAAATCGACTTGTTCTAAACCTATCATCTCAAAACCATCATCCCATGATTACTAGAGGAAAGGCAGGTATCTTTAAGCCAAAGGTATATACTGCAGTGTTGTTGCACAAGGAACCAGAAATTGTTCAGGAAGCTGTCAACAATGAAATGTGGTTTCAGGCAATGAAAACTGAGTATAGTGCATTGATATCAAATGGTACCTGGACACTGGTACCAAGAACTGAAAATCACAAGCTTGTTGGTAACAAATGGGTTTTCAGAATAAAAACCAATACTGATGGTAGTGTTGAGAAATATAAGGCAAGATTGGTTGCAAAAGGATTCCAGCAGATTGAGGGTGTTAACTATTTCGAGACTTTCAGCCCAGTGGTAAAATCAGCAACAGTTAGAGTGATTCTAAGTTTGGCAGTAATGAATCAGTGGCAAATACGCCAAGTTGATGTAAATAATGCATTCTTAAATGGAGATCTAACTGAAGAAGTTTACATGAGACAGCCAGAAGGATTTGTTGATCCACAAAGACCAGACTTTGTATGTAAACTGCACAAAGCCCTCTATGGTCTGAAACAAGCCCCTCGTGCTTGGTTTGACAAACTGAAAAACAGTCTTATGCAATGGGGATTCAAGAACTCTAAGGCAGATACATCATTATTTTTGAGAAGAACCAAGAGCTCAATCATCATAATTCTGATATATGTCGATGATATATTGATTACAGGATCAGAATGTGTTGAATTGGAAGAGTTTATTAAAGTGTTCAGCTCTGCATTTGCTTTAAAGGATCTGGGGAGATTATCTTACTTTCTGGGTATAGAAGTATTGTATGGTCATGATAGTATATACTTGTCACAGAAAAAGTATATCCGAGACTTGCTTGCAAAGGTTGACATGCTTGAATGCAAGGGAATAGATACACCAATGAGCAGCAGTAAAGATTACAGATTGCAGAAGAGTGTTGAGGGAGAATTGGGCTACTATATTGAAGATCCCACTCACTACAGAAGCATAGTTGGAGGACTGCAGTATTTAGTTTTAACCAGACCTGAGATAGCTTATTCTGTTCACAAATTAAGTCAGTATGTGTCTTCACCAACTCTTCAACATCTTATGGCTTGTAAACGAGTGCTAAGGTATTTGAAGGAAACACAAGAATATGGTCTGAAGTTTGTCAGAGAAGGTGACATGAAGCTTACAGCATTTACAGATGCTGATTAGGGAAGCGATCTTGATGATAGAAGATCAGTTGGAGCTTATTGTGTCTACTTGGGAAACAATTTGATATCGTGGTCCTCAAAGAACCAATCAGTGGTTACCAAGTCATCAGCTGAAAGTGAATACAGGGCTCTTGCTGCAGTTGTTTCTGAAATGACATGGCTAAAGTCTTTGTTCCTGGAAATTGGTTTATGTTGTGATAAAAAGCCAATTATATGGTGTGACAATGTGAGTGCTGCTGCACTTGCTCACAATCCAGTGTTTCATTCAAGAACAAAACACATAGAAATTGACCTGCACTTTATCAGAGACAAGGTGTTGGCTGGAGATTTGAAGATACAATATGTTCCCAGTGCAGAGCAAATAGCTGACATATTAACTAAGCCATTGAACTCCTCACAATTTAATTACTTCAGACACAAACTCAATGTGGAGCTATGTCCCTTGAGTTTGAGGGGGGCTGTGAAGAGAGCTCATTGTGCTGAGGTGAAACCAGAAAGAAAATCAGCAGCTAAGGCTCTTCAGCAAACGAGTAGTCAATGTGCAGCAGCTAAGGTCTGTCAGCAATGCCACGTCAGTGATGAGTCAGATAACTCTGTTAAGGATTGTTGATAGTTCACGTGACTATTAATCAGTTAAGCAGCTGTTAGTTAGTGATGCAGGCTTCTGATTGGTTACAATGATTACAATGCTCATTTGATCATTTTGTAGCCTGGAAATAAGTAGTATATAAACAGAGTCTGTAACAATTGCTTCATATAATAAAAAGGAAAATATTTCAGAAAGCTCATCTATTTTCTCAGTAGCCAAACAAGCTTTAGCTTAGTTTTCTGTTATTTTTCAACATTCCCATTTCTTCAAGTGAAGCCCACAATTCAAATTCATCAATCATCATCTGATTCATTTTTCTCCACCACCAACTCTTCATTTTTTTGATTCATCACTCTCATATGGATAATTAATCTCGCAGGCGGTCACATCAAGTATAAGAGCATGAAAAGTTGTGCTCTTCGCATAATTGAAGACCCCAAAGTATCAGGCAGAGATTGAATAAGATTTGATGAAGTCATACCAACCATGGTGAAACCAAATATTACCTGTCCCATTAGCAGCATTATAAAGTTCATGTCCGAACCTTTTGACAAAGTTTTTTTTGGAATCCTCTACATTAATACAAGTAACATAGATCAACAATATACAATCAATTTGAAGCCAAAGTCTAGCTCCAGTGATAAGGAATAAAGAATAGCCTTTCAGGACTCAAGTTCCTAGTTGAACTTCAACAAGTGCATGTATTAATAATAATATAAAGCAAAAAAATTAAAAGAAATACAGAAACAAGCAATCAGCAGTATCATATCAGCAAACAAGATGCCATTTTGGTTGAATTCAAACTCCCGCATGCAAGGTAATTTTAAAAGTCTAGCTATAACAATCAATCATATAATAGTTCACAATAGTAGCATGTAGTAATCTTTTAATAATTTAAAAGAATATGCATGCAAGCCTTGCAAATACACAAGAAACAAATAGCTAAAGGGAATCCTTTTGTTATGCATTACCATTGGCTCTAAAGTGATAACAGCTTATGAATCAAAAAAATAATTAAACAAATTAACAAATGGAAAATGATGATAAGATTAACTTAAAGAACATACGAGAGAAATGAAAATAAATTGTATGAATCAACTCTAAGTATACTTAAGTATGATTTCTAAATAAAAACATAACATGCCCATAAAAATTAAGAGCGAAAGTTTAAAATCGAACCTCTAGCTATTAAAGTGTTTTGCAATTGATTTTGATACTTCTAAAGTTTTTATCATCAATATTGATGGTGTAGCATAAGTATTTTGTTTGATTACAGATTTAGGGACCAAAATCATTTCTACCATCGCCTTTTAACATTTGATCTTTCCTTCCATCAAAGATGAAGTGGTGAAAAAAAAAATTCGTTTTTAAGTCATTATTACAACTGTTAGTTGGCATTTATTTCTCCAAACATGGCAAAAGTGAACTCAATAAAACGTCGGTCCACAAACTGAATTCTCCTTTTAGAAGACACCTCAACAGTCAGGTGTCCAACATTACCAGCTTCTTGTCTTCGGGGGGAAGAGTGAAGAATAACCTTGAAGAAATCGGAGGGACTTGACATATCGGGTTTCATTCCCTTGCCAAAAGCCATTGATTTGTTCTGTCACAAGTCATGTGTTCAATGTTAATAGATTAGCTTTATACTTTAAGAGCTTGTTTCAAGGAAATGTAATGTACGTCCAGTTTGGGCTACCCTTCAATTTTTAATTGTTATTAGGGTCACCCACTGAGCTCTTCTCCTAGGCTAGTCAAAATGTATTTTTAATTTTTTTTAAGTATATGTAAATAACAGTTATTACAGTATTTTGGAATTTGTCCCCTGTTGTTATCTTGTTATTTTTGTCAATTTTCCTTACATCAAAATGATATTGTCATCAGTTCCAAGGAGTAATTAATTAACTTCTGCAGATGGTTTGAATTCTACTTTTTGCATGAAAGGGTGTGTTTGGTTGTAGTATTAATAAAGTATTAAATTATTATTTGTATTAAATTAATACTAATATTATATTTAGAAAAACATTACATGGTATTGGAATATTGTAGCTTATGCGGCAACTGCCGCATAAGCTTTCTTTTTTTTTTTCTTTTCCAGCTTGCATTTCTTTTTTTTTTCCTTCTTCTTTCTTTTTCAATTGTTTTTTGTTTTAGCTTTTTTTTTTTTCTCTTTTCTAGCTTCCGTTTCTTTTTTTTTCCTTCTTCTTTCTTTTCCAATTGTTTTTATTTTAACTTTTGTTTTTTTCCTTCTTCTTTATTTTTCAATTGCTTTTTGTTTTTACTTATAATAATAATAAAAAATAAAGATAACTTTTTAATTTAATATAATATTATATAATATTTTTATTTTTAAATTATAATTTAATATAAATTAATAAATATTTAATTTTTTATTTAATAATATTATATTATATTTTTATATTATAATTTATTAATAAATTATAATATAATATAACTAATAATAAATATTTAAATATGAATAAATTTAAATATTATTAATTTAAAATTAATAATAATATAAATAATAACATAAAATATTAATGCAATTTAAATTAATTAAAAAAATAATACAGTACAGTGTAGCACTAAATATTGTACAACATTATTATAATACAGTGTTAATGTAATACAGCATAATATAATACTATACCAGTATTAAAATAATGCAATACAGCATAATACAATACAGTGTGTCAAACACACCCAAACTTCACTTAGACAGAATCACATAAGTAAAAAAAATTTAAAAAAAATTGTTTGATGTGAATCCCATTATTAGTCCATGGACTAGTCAAATCATTATTTATGACACCAAATTTGAAAAAGGCCTTATTTAGTAGCCAATCCTCTACTAATGACACTCAGAGGTAATTTAATCATATAAAAGTATCATAATTTATTATCAGAGCAATTTTAATCATCTGGGAATTTTCCTTAGCCTCTAGCATATTCTGTAACCACTGAAGATAATAGACCATAAAGTATCCGGTAACAAAAAACAAGAAAGAAAGTCATTTGAGGTCATAATTGTAGATTGTGTTTAACACTTGAGGTCATAATCCGGTAATGGTGCAATAAAGGCAACAAAGTTAACTGCCTTATAATTAGTACATAAAACCGAGATCTCAAACTTCATAAACATAGCAAATTCAGTTCCAATTCCGGTTACCACAAAAGAGATAGTCTAAATCTTAATATAATTTCAAAAGGTCCAACAAGATTGATGTTCTGTCACTAACATTTAGGCATCTATTTACCCTTCAATACATAAAGCTTCAAAAGAAATTTGTACTTCTTAATAAGCTCGAAGATACAAATATCTCCTTCCTTCAATTTCTTGCTCTTGATAATTCTAGCCATTGTGAAAACAAAACCCCCGTTCTGTATCCAATTGATTTGGTGAGGCTTCTCATTTTCACCGGAAACCAGAATTTTGATGGATTTGGTATCTCTACAAAAAAACTCTTTGGCAAATTTCGCTGGAACATACTGCACGAATAAAAAGAGATTCAAACTGAGTATATGAATGTATATCAAAAGCAAGGCTCCAAAATCACATTTGATTTAGCTGCTTACCACACGATGGTGATTTATGTCACTATGCTGCAAGATAACCATGAATGAAGGATTTTTCAGCTCCAATGATTCAACAAATTTCACTGCTCTCTTGCTTTGCTCAGTAGTAACAATTCTGTGTTTTCTAGCAATACATATTCCCATTTCTTCAAGAAAATCCTGCAAATCACATTCATTGTCTTCGTATGGTTCTTCTTTTTCCACAAACTCTTCATTTTTTGATTCCTCACTCTTACTCGGATAATTAATCTCGCAAGCAGTCATATCAAATATAAGAACATGAAAAGTTGAGTTCTTCACATACTTAAAGACCACTAAGTACCCAGCGGAGATTGAATAATATTTTATAAAGTCATGCCAACCATGATGAAACCAAATGGTTTTCCCATTCTTTCTAATACGAACTTCTGAAATACGGCCATTAGGGTCTATGAGTGTTGCAGCTTTAGAAAGTTCGCACCCAAAGTTTTTCACAAAGTTCTTTGGAATCCTCTACAATTACACAAGCAAGGTTAGACTATAAACAGCCAACAAAATGCTTTCATCGTGATATTGCATATGGTAAATTCAGTGAGCATACATGAATGACATAGAAACAAGAAGATGAGTCCAAGAACCAATAGAACAATGGAACTGAATTTAATGTCATCAATATAAAAGATGTTATTAGTAGAAACTAGAAAACAGGGGAACCAAGGATTTTTTATAATGATATTATGCAAATTAAAAGGGGTTGGTAGTGAAGTAAAGCCGAATAAAGCCATCAAGAATTCACTCATTTCACTGCTATTCATACCCCACATAATGAATCCCACTTCCTCCACTTTGAAAATTGAAGAAGACAATTTTTTGCCCCATAATTCGTGAGCTAAATTAATCTGAAAAGTCTAGCTATTACAATCAATCGTGTAGCAGATCAAATTTAAAAGAACGTGCATGGTGCAAGACTCTGTTCAACATATGAAACTTATGAACGAACCTATAAACAATGGAAGAAACATATGAAAACTGATAAAATTAACTAAAAATATCTGCAGAGAAATGATAAGAATTAATTACCAGCTTCTTTTCTTCAATGGAATAGGGAAGTATAATCTTGAAGAAATGAGACGCATTGGGTTGTGATCTCTTGTTAAAAGCCATTGATGTTCTCAGTTCCAACAAGAAATGAATGCAAATGGTTTAGCTTTATTATTTCTTCTGGACTTTTCGTGTACCCCAATTTTTATCTGTCATTGGGTGCATGGTCACTCTGCTGCCCTCCTTGTCCAATCAAGTTTTCGTTTTAATATATACATTTTTTGTCGTAATTTTTTAAACAAGCTGTATGACTATCATTACAGCAATTTAGAGTTTGTTTTAATCTTTTATTTTTCTAAATTTTCCATCTTAGAAAGTATCTGGCTGTAGCCCCAAGAAATTTTGGTGTTCCAAGGAATGATAATGATACTTAAAAGTTCCAAAGCACAATATTGACCTCTAAAACTTATTTCAATTCCAATATTTGCATCAGAATTCACCGCATTATCTATTGGCCAATCAAATCAGCTAATGAGCCTACTTTTCAAATCAGCTAATGAGCCTGCTTATAGGGTTCAGCTACTATGCAATCATGATTCGGCACCCTATTTTTTTGTCTTTTTTATGATCCAACCATTAAATTCACCTAAAACATTTTCAACGGCAAGGATTTAATTGCTTAGTTATTAACGTTACAGTCCCTCATTTTTTCCAGAAATTATAAGGAAAGATTAGTTTTCAAAATCTTTACACATAAATCCCTTAAAATGTCTTATTATCTTTACGTGGATCAAAGGTAATTTAGCAAACTAACTTAATTAAATATTAAAATTATGGATAGATTATTTTAACTTGTTAAAATGCTCTCCATATCCATTTACTTAAAATACCAATTAAATTACAATATTGTTATCTTGCATTTAGTTTGATACAGGATTGGACAAAGTTTTATATAAATTTTGACAATATTAAAATAAAAATAATAAGTACTTGAACAGTAATTTAAGTTTCATTATAGAGTTTATAAATGTTATTTTTTTAAAAATAGATTTCTATATGCAAATTTAAAATTATGTAAAATTACTTATACCTTATCACATATATGGAGATGAGATAATATTTAGAAAAATATAATCTCAATTATTTACTTAATGTGAAAACAAATAAATTGTATAATATTTATTCTATTACTTAAACTTAAAGTTTTGAAGAATGAAACTTAAATTTAAAGTTGTAAAGAATGAATAATAACTTCAATTAATGGATTATCGGAGAATTAGATTTCAAAAAAAAAATTAAGATTAACTAACTTTTAAAACTTCTAATGTAATCGTTTTATCTCGTGTTGTTAATATTAGATAAAATATTTAGCGTAAAAAATTTATCTTAGACGTCTCTTAAAACTAATAATATCATTATCACATGATATTTTAATAGGTCCAAGATATGTTATTCTTAATTTACTTTATTTACACCAAACACTATAATAGGATTAAATTTTAATAAAATAAGTCTATCCCACCATCTTCAACTGAGTTGAGCAAGTTTTAGTTATTCCTATTTTATTATAGGAAGTAAGCTGAAGTTCCTTTCTTATTACATTGGTAAAGAAGAATACATAAATACAATATAAATATGTTAAGACAATACAAATGTTATTTTTATGAGGTTTTGTGTTTAAGAAATTAATCTAATTTATATGATTAGAAGTGTCTCTATTTTTTAACATTTTAGAAGAATTATACATTTGAGAATGAATAAATTAAGATTTAAAAAAGGATGGATTGATTAAGAAGGAGATGGAGATAAATAAAGTTTTCTAAAAATTTTAAAATTATTATAATTTAATTGAGGCCGATTATATGAAATTATTGAAACTTATAATTTTTGTTATTTACAGAAAATAGCAGCAACTGTTGAAGAAAATGTCAAATAAGTTCTTAAAATTATTTATAGAAAACGATAGGGCTGCTGAAGAAAATGTCACCTTAGTTATATATTTTCTTTTTAAGTTTCTTTTCTCAGACTTGATTCACCACGGACCACGGAATGGTACAAGTTTAAAGAAAATTAAAATAAATTGTCTTTTTGAGTAATGCTCGCTGACAGGAGATTCTGCCAAAGATGTTGTTGGGTCATTTCAAGATTTGAAAAAAATAAAAAAGGGCAAAAAAACATTTGATTTTCTACAGAAAACAAGGAACGTGCAAGATTGTTCCTGCAGCTTGTTCAAAAACTATTCCACAGAGAAGCTTTAAGTCAAGATAGCTAAACGTTAGCAACTGCTTGTCCATACCGAGAATAAGAAAATACAGTCCGGTTGCAAAATGTGAAACAAAATTCAAGCTGTCATTCACTCTCACTCACGCCATTAGATTCAAAAGCATCACCAACTTACAGTCAGCAGCTAAAATTCACTCTCTTTAAAGCTCAAAATATTGAAAGTTTTAGAAGAGCATCCTCCTTCCTGATAAGCTCGAAGACGCATATATCTCCTTCAGCCAATTTCTTGTCCTTCGAAAGTTCAGCCCATCCCTTTGATAAAAAGAAACCCCCCTTATGTCTCCAATGGATATGCAGAGACCTCTCTGTTTCATTAAGTACTTGCACTTTGACAGATTGGGCATCTCTACTTATAAACTCGTTAGCAAATTTGGCTGGAACATACTGCAAAATTAAAAATTAAAACATAAAAATGGTCGCAACTAATTAGTATGTATCAAAAGTTCAAAAGTAAGGCAAGCAAAACTTCTCAATCGCATTCTAGTTAAAAACTCACCGCATAATGTTTATCTCTTGGCAGCAAGATGACCATAAATGTAGGATTTTTCAGCTTCAATAATCTGGCAATTCTTATTGCTCTCTTCTTTCCTTCTGCTGAAATTCGACATCGTTTAGAAACATATATTCCCATTTCTCCAAGTGAATCACACAAATCAAGTTCATCTGATTCATTTTTCTCTGCCAACTCTTCCTTTTTACGCTTCTTGCTTCCTGGGTCACACTTGTACTTTACTTTTGAGTTCTCAAGTGAAGCTCCAAACTTGCAGTTCCATTTTAAGCTCTTTTGAGCAAACAACCGTTTACTTATCTCAACACAGTCCTCAGTGTCCACCATCTCATCCTTGACATTTTCTGATTCTTCACTCATACGCGGATACTTAATCTCGCAAGCAGTCGTATCAAATATATGAACTCGAAACCTTGAATTCTTCTCGTATTTAAAAACTAAGAAATATCCAGGGGTGATTGAATGAATTTCTACAAATACATGCCAACCATCACTAAACCAGACATTTCTCCCATCCTTTTTCAAGCTCACTTGCGATTGACGGCCATTAGGAAGTGTTAATGTAGCAGCATTAGTAAGTTCATGTCCAAACTTTATCGCAAACAATGGTGGAATCATCTACATTTTTATGCGAATAAAGTTAGTAAATAATCTATTAAAAGCAAGTCAGAATCAACCAACAAAATGCTTCTATGATCAGTGCTGCTGAAGCAAGAAGACTACAACGTATAATGTACCGTGAAGAAACTGAATTTGATGTCATCATGTGATATAAAGGACTACGAGGCTCATAATGGTTTTTTTGATGAAATTATGCTGAGTAAGGGTGCAGTTAAAAAAAGGGTTTGTAATGAAGCAAAGCCACACTAAACAATTGAAATTTAACTATATATCTCTTAATTTTTGTCTATTAGATATATAAAGATCGCTACTACAAACAGGACTACACACTTGATCGTGAAATATGGATTACTTGTCAAACCCTATAAATTCCATGGAAGTAGGATTCTCCAAATTCATGGGTCCGGTAGTTTTACAAAACGTTCTTGGCAAAGCCACACAAAACAATTGAAATTCAACTATATACCTCTTTAAGTTTTGTCTAAATATTTCCATTTCACACAGTTCAAATTTTAGACCCACATAATGAACCCCACTTCGACCGCGTTGCAAATTAAAGTGAATCATTGTCACATAGATTGTAGAGTGATGACAACTTACTTTTGATTCCTCAAACAAGTGAAATCAACTTATAAAACTGATCAAGTTAGCAATTAAAGAATCTCTGCAGATAAGTGAATAAAAGTAATCGAATTACCAGCTTCTTGTCTCCAGGGGGAGAAGGAAGAATAACCTTGAAGAAATGAAACGGACTCTCCAGCATAGAACTTGACACTTTGGGTTTCACTATCTTGCTAGAAGCCATTGATTTGTTCGGTTACCAGAAATGAATGCAGCGGTTTCATTTTACTCAATCAACTTTTTGTTATTTGTCTTAATCAATGCAAGTACTTGACATGGTTTAAAAGTTTCCCTTCTTCCCAAGAAAATTTGAGTTCCAATTAATGAGACCCATACTCTAGGTCCAAGCAGTAACTGACTTCTGGACAGTTGTATTCCAAAGTTTACATTACACTTGAGGCAGAAGGTAATTGTTTTTCCCTCTAAGTTTTTTCACTCAGACTTGACTATGAATCACCTAAATTTTTAAATTGAGAAAGGTTTTAAAAAAAGAAAAAGAAAAAGAAAACTTCACTTAAAATTCCTTAAGTGATAGCAATCAATCGCATTCTGTACACAGCTCTATACATTGAAAGTTTTATGAACATATACAAAACTGGAGCCACATTGTATAGACCATTAGTAATTTTTTCCTTTTTAAGAATAATTCGACCTGACACATGCTTATCATTTTCATTCATAGATACACGCCTAGAGCTGGACTTAGCTGTTGAGTCAGCTTATGGGGTCTAGAGAAATTAAGTAGCGAAAAGCAAAAAAGCTGTGAAGTTCCATTGCAAATCGCCTTTCAATTGTGTCCAAACCACATTAATAATTCTACCGAACACATTCTAGTTATTTTCATTCATAGATACGCATACTAGAGCAGTGGAGCTGGACTTAACTGTAGCTTATGGGGTCCAGAGTAAATTAAGTAGTAAAAAGCAAAAAGGCTATGGAATTGTATTGGAGATTGCCCTTTGGCTATGGTGCAAACCCTATTAATCATTTTCTCATGTTTCCTTTTCCTTTATGATAAGATTTCTCATATAAAACCAATCTTTCTTTACACGTAATGATTTTTGCTGTAACCTGACCTTGCCTCTGTTTCCCAACTCATAATTATCATTCTTAATTATTGTCTTGTTTGCATTGAACCTCAAATTTTGACAAAACAATTCCACCAGATATCAGCTATTAAGTAAAAAAATTTGCCGTATCCAACATGGACATTAAAGTGTATCATTTTTGGCTGTTACTGACATCCTTGTGTTCTGTTTTCTTGGTGCAAGGGCTTCTACAGTTGTTGCAGGGAATGAGACAGATGAAGTAGCCCTGCTTGAATTCAAGTCCATGATCATTGACGACCCCTTGGAGTTCTAGCCTCCTGGAATAGAGTTTTAATAATTTTTTATTATTAGAAAAAGCATTTAATTGACAAAAAAGCAGAGGAGTTCACTTACATCACTCTATCTGTGTGCATCTCTCCTATAATTTTTTTTAATTATTAAAAAAATTAAAAAAAAACATAACTCTAAACAGCAGAACCGACAACTAGATTGAAATTTCGTGGGAATTCCATGGAAATAGGATGCTCTAAATTCGTGGGTCCAAGAGTTTTGTAGAACTTTCTCCGCAAAGCCACACTAAACAATTGAAATGTCACTATATATCTCTTAAGTTTGGGAAATTTATAATATTAGCAAAAAAATTTAGACTTTTTTCTCAATTAATTATAGTAACTTTTTTTTATCAACATTACCCAAATTTAAGTCTTTCTTCCCAAATTATCCTTTTTCACGGAACAAAACCAATTTTTCTCCGCATCGTGAAACAAACAAAACGCAGGAGCTTAGTTTTGTACTCGTGAATCATCAACGACGGCAACAAATAATAGTAAAAGTCAGTCATAATTTATCCAGATCTAACATTAATTGACATCAATTACTGATATGAGTTATTTTCTCAGCTTTCTTGGTGAATTTAAATTCTGGGATGGGCTACCTGTAACAAAAACAGTTGGTGCGACAGGCACCTGTCGCACCAAGGCTTGGGCGACAGGCACCATGTGCAATATGTTTCAAAAGTGTTATTCACAGTCTAAGAGTCAAGCTTCTACATAATATACGCGGCTTAGCTACAAGCCTACTACCAAGCAAAGAAAATTTTAAACATTACTTTTCATCTTTAATGTTTTAGAAATTTCAATAAATATTTTCCTGTTTACTGTTATTTTAGTATCGTACGACTTCATAATCTCTTATTATTGTTAGATGATTAATGTTTTAATTATTTAACGGGGTGTCGACACTACAGGATTCTATAGTCTCTTATAAATAAACAATCAAGTTAAGATGCTTATTTAACCGGCCAATCAATAGCAAACCGAATCGGAACCAGATTAATTAAACCGAAACCACCCACAGTCCACAAAGGCAGCTAAAGAGCCATTGCTATTTGGTTATTTCATATTTGCTAATTGCTGAGACAAAAAAAAAAAGAGACGAGATATTATTGTTTGATGCGCGGACTTTTTGTCCTTTCACATTGAATAAATGAAGAAAATTGAGCAATTAAAAAAAAGGGGGTAATAAAATGGGTTCGTCGTAAGGGGAAGGGAGGGGCATTCCAAAAATTTATTCCTTTATGTGATATGATGTAATAATAGGCCATAAACAATATATCAACCAAGGAAAAGGATTAGCAATATGCATGTACAATTCACCATAAAAAATTAAAAGAATCATTCTGAATGCCTGTCGCCCCAAGCTTTGGGGCCACATGGTGCCTGTCGCCTCAAGCCTTGGGGCGACAGGTGCCTGTCACTCCAAGCTACACCTGTCGCACCAATTTTTGTTGCTACAGGCAGTCCGTCGTCAGAATTTAGATTTACCCAGACTTTCAGTAAGCCGATAAAATAACTCATACCAGTAATTGATGTCGATTAATGTTAGATCTGGATAAATTATGACTGACTTTTACTATTATTTGTTGCCGTCGTTGATGATTCACGAGTACAAAGCTAAGCTCCTGCGTTTTGTTTGTTTCACGATGCGGAGAAAAGTTGGTTTTATTCCGTGAAAAAGGGTAATTTGGGAAGAAAGACTTGAATTTGGCTAATGTTGATAGAAAAAAATTGCTATAGTTAATTGAGAAAAAAGCCTAAATTTTTTGGCTAATATTGTAAATTTCCCCCTAAGTTTTGTCTAAATACTTCCATTTTGCACTCTTCAAATTTCAGACCCACATAATGAACCCCACTTCGGCCCCATTGCGAATTAAAGTGAACCATTGTCACATAGATTGTAGGTGATAACAACTTACTTTTTATTTCTCAAAGAAATGAACTACAAGTACTGTTAAATGTTTAGAAGACTGAGAGAAGAGCGAGAGAAACGGCAGCTTGTACTGTTGTTTCGCCTCTCTCTTTTCTCAGTGTTTTAATAATTTTTTATTATTAAAAAAAGCATTTAAATGATAAAAAAGTAGAGGAATTCACTTGCATCACTCTCTCTGTATACATCTCTCTTAGAATTTTTTAATTATTAAAAAGATTAAAAAAAAGGCATAACTCTAAACAGCAGAACAGACAACTAGAAATCCATCGCTCATCCATCGGCTATCGCGCTCTTTCTCAACTTCCATTAGTCTCTCCTCCGGCTACCGCTCATCCCCAAACTCAATCCCCATCACTCTTTTCTCACTCTCTTCACCAAAACCTGAAGCTGCTCTCGAAGTCCTAGTTGAAGTTGAAGCCAAACCAACTTCTGAGGTTGTTGAGTCAGCTGCAAAGGAAGAGCCCAACCGCTGCCTATTACTTTAATTAACGACTTGTATTCAGATCTTGAATCTGATCAAAAGCTAATGAGTTGGAACACTCGCATGAAAATTACAGTCAGTGCTGCTCGGGGCCTTACGTATCTACATTGCAAGGCCAATCCTTTCATCATTTATAGGATTTGAAGTCCGCAAATATTTTGCTGGATAATGACTTCAATCCAAAACTCTCTTATTTCGGGCTTGCCACACTCGAACCTGTTGGTGATAATACACATGTTTCAACTAGAGTAATCCGAACATATGGTTACTGTGTCCCAAAGTATGCAATGAGTGGCAAATTGACTATTAAGTTTAGTATTCATGGCTTGTTTACCTTGGCACACAGAGAGAGAGAGAGAGATTGATGCACGCAAACTGTGTAGGTGGAAAATTTGTGGGGAATGGAAAATGCAGAGAAATACAACAATAATGGTGAAACTTTATTATGTAAAATAATGTGTTTACAACTAACTCTGTACGTAGGAAGAAACTGTAGAAATTTTGTGTGCTTCAAGGCACGTTACAAATGTCTTTTTCCTTAAGACGTTATTTGCCCTCACCAATTGAGTGATGCACATGGGTTAAGCAAATACGCCTCCAGGATACAATGAAGCACGTGTTTGTTTGCTTGTGTTGTGCATCGACGAAAGCAAACCAGAATACTTTTGAATGTTGCAAGCTTGTCAAGAAACAATATATTGTTCATGCAGAAAACAATATATTGGAATGTGAATGCACAAAAGAAATGAGTGTTTTGTGTTGAAATTCGTATTAGAAAAGAATGCTAAGAAAAGAGTGGTGTAAGATCATTTGTTTCATATCTAAATGGCTTAAACATGACCACTATTTATAGATATACTTGTGCCCCCTCATTTGGGTTGTTATCTTTCATAATACCCCTTCATTCATGGCCATTAGATCTAGATTTGATTTTAATCAATGGTCCAAATTGAATCATTACCATTTCAAATGAGATGTCACCATGAAATGATACATCTTTAGGTGAAATGTTGTCATGAAAAGTTATATCATTTATTAAAAAGATACACTTTCTATAATATACAATTAAATAGATATGTCCTTACAACAATACATCATTTAATTAGACATATTTTTAGTGAAAGGTATCTTTTCTGTAAGTCACAATTAATAGGATACGTTTTTACCATAAGACACATTTATTTTAAAAATTTTTAATAAATTGCCATAATAAAAAATAATTAAAATGCTGAGAGAAGACGATAGGTGAAATGGCAGCACAACTTGTTGTTTCACTCTCTCTTCTCTCAGCTTTCGAGACAATTAGCATTTTCCATGAACTAAACATAAAAAGCTGATCAAGTTAGCAATTAAAGAATCTCTGCAGATAAATGAATAAAAGTTATCGAATTACCAGCTTCTTGTCTCCAGGGGTAGAAGGAAGAATAACCTTGAAGAAATAAAAGGGACTCTACAGGGTAGAACTTGACACTTTGAGACTTTGGGTTTCATCATCTTGCTAGAAGCCATTGATTTGTTCAGTTACCAGAGATGAATGCAATGGTTTCATTTTACTCAAATCAACTTTTTGTTATTTGTCTTAATCAATGCAAGTACTTGACATTGTTCAAAAGTTTCCCTTCTTCCAAGAAATTTTGAGCTCCAATTAATGATAACGATACTCTAGGTCTAAGCATGGACTGACTTCTGCACAGTTATATTCCAAAATTTGCATTAAATTTGATGCAGAAGATAATTTCTTTTTTCCTGAGTTTTCTCACTCAGACTTGACCATGAATAACCTAAAGTTTTAAATTTAGAAAGATTTAAAATAAAAGAAAAAGAAAAAGAAAATTATACCGAAAATTCCTAAGTGATAGGCTGATGGCAATCAATTGCAATCTCTACACAAGGCTCTATACATTGAAAGTTTTATGAACATATAGAGTACTGGGGCCACATTCTATAGACTATATTAGTAATTTTACCCTTTTTAAGAATAATTCTACCTAACGCATGCTTATCATTTTCATTCATAGGTACGCGCCAAGAGCTGGACTTAACTGTTGAGTCAGATTCTGGGGTCCACAGAAATTAAGTATTGAAAAGCGAAAAGGCTGTGAAGTTCTATTGGAGATTGCCTTTCAATTGTGGTCCAAACCACATTAATAATTCTACCGAACACATTCTAGTTATTTTCATTCATAGATGCGCATACTAGAGCTGGACTTAACTGTAGCTTATTGTGTCCAGAGTAAATTCAGCAGTAAAAAGCAAAAAGGCTATGTAATTGTATTGGAAATTGCCTTTCACTTATGGTGCAAACCCTATTAATCATTTTCTAATGTTTCCTTTTCCTTTATGATAGGATGTATGGTATAAAACCAAGCATGGTCCAAAAACCTTTAATCATGTTCTAAGTTTTCCTTTTCCTTTATGATAATATGTATCATATAAAATCAATCTTTCTTTACACGTAATGATTTTTGTTGTATCCTGACCTTACCTCTGTTTCGTAGCTCATAAGTCATAATTATCATTCTTAGTTGTTGTTCTGTTTGCGTTGACTTGACTGCCGTTCTTGAAACTTAAATTTTTAAAAAAACAATTCGATCAGATATCAGCTACCAAGTAAAAAAATTTGCCGAATCCAACATGGACATGAAAGTGTATTGGTCATTTTTGGCTGTAACTGCTATCTTTGTGTTCTGTTTTCTTGGTGTGACGGCTTCTATAGTTGTTGCAGGTAATGAGACAGATCAAGTAGCCTTGTTTGAATTCAAGTCCATGATCGTGGATGATCCTCTTGGAGTTCTAGCCTCATGGAATAGCTCCATCCATTACTGCAAGTGGCATGGTGTTACTTGTACTCCCAGACACCATAGAGTCACAGTTTTGGACTTGCAGTCCCTTCAACTCGGAGGCTCTCTATCACCTCACATTGGAAATTTGAGCTTTCTTCAAAAATTGCATCTCCAAAATAATAAAATAGTTGGAAACATCCCTACTGAGATTGGGAAGTTAGTCAACTTGCAGACGCTGGAATTGTGGAATAATCAATTATCAGGTACCATTCCCTCTGCCATAGGAGATCTACAAAATTTAAGAATTTTGAACTTACATAAAAACAAAATTTCAGCAAATATTCCAATATCTATTGGAAATTTGAAAATGTTAATCCAACTAGATTTGAGTGGCAATTTTCTTCAGGGCGCCATCCCATCAAGCTTTGGCCAATGCGAGAACTTGGTAGTTGTTGATCTTTCTAATAACAATCTTAGTGGCACCTTATCTCCACAACTCATTGGTCTCTTAGCGTTATCATTATTAAATGTTTCTGGAAACCTTTTATCAGGTGGTATTTCAAATAATCTTGGTAGTGGTACTAGTTTGGAACTATTAGATATGCATGGAAACCTATTCGAAGGTCCCATTAGTTCATCTTTGAGTTCTTTGAGAGGTCTTAGAGTCTTGGATTTGTCTCAAAACAATCTTTCAGGTGATGTTCCTGAATTTTTGGCTGGATTTGAATTGTTGCAAAACCTAAATCTCTCTTACAATAACTTTGAGGGCATGTTACCAACAAAAGGAATCTTTAAGAATATTAGTGCCACTTCGGTTTTGGGGAACAATAAGCTTTGCGGTGGCATACCTGAATTTCAGCTGCCAACATGTGTTCCTAAGAAAACTAAAAGGAGCAGATGGACCCTTCCTTTGAAATTGGTGATTGCTATTGACATTGGGCTTCTATTACTTACTTGGATACTATATTCTCTGTTATACTGTTTGGTATGGAAGAATAAAAGAGAGAATCCTACTCTAAGAGGGATTTTTAATCCTAATTCAACAAATTTCTTAAAACTGACATACCAAGAAATCTACAAAGCTGCAAATGGTTTCTCCTCGACAAATCTGATTGCTACAGGAATTTTCAGTTCTGTTTATATAGGAATTCTCATTGATGGTATAACAACTGCAGTGAAGGTGTTTAACCTTTCTCATTCTGGTGGTTCCCAGAGTTTCGTAGCTGAATGCGAGATCATGAGGAAAATAAGACATCGAAATATTGTCAAGGTTGTCACTGCATTTTCTGGAGCTGATTATCAAGGCAAGGAATTTAATGCCCTTGTTTATGAGTTCATTCCTAATGGAAGCCTAGAGGAGTGGTTGCATCCAATTAATGGGGAAGATGAAAGACACAAGGCACCGAGGAATTTAAATTCACTTAAGAGACTAAACATAGCCATCGATATAGCCAGTGCACTCAATTACTTGCACAATGATTGCATGCCTTCGATAGCTCTTTGTGACCTCAAACCCAGCAACGTTCTTCTTGATGATGAAATGACGGCACATTTGTGTGACTTTGGCATAGCAAGATTTCTTCCAGTGGAGACAAGCTTCATTGATGTTATGGGAACCATTGGTTATGTTGCTCCAGGTATTCCACTTTTTATACTTATTAATTACAGTCTGATAAGCAAATGAAATTTCTCAATATTTTCTCCCGTTTAAGAAAATGCTGAGTAGTGGTCACCTCCTAACGTCATTCTTGAGTCCTCCCATGTGCATTTGGAGGTTGATTTAATAGAATATTTGGACTAAATCTAGCTTGTTCTTGGCCCAAATATCGAAATGACACTTTCATTTAGTTGATTTACGAGGTTCCAACATATTTCTGATTGTAAATATATCTACCTTGTAATGTCATTTATTGAAAAAAAAAGTGCAGTTATATGAGTAATCGAGTCCTTTAACTTGTGGTAACAATATTTAACACGTTTAATGCAGAGTATGGAATGGGAAGTGAGGTTTCCTCATTCGGTGATGTGTATAGTTTCGGCATCCTTTTGCTAGAAATGTTCACAGGACTGAGACCCAATGATGACATGTTCAACGCTGATTTGAACCTTCGTAATTTTGTTAAGTCAGCTTTGCCTGAAAGAGCAGAAGAGATTTTGGATGTTGTTTTCTTTCAAGAAATTGAAGAAGAGGAAACAATGTACAAAAAGGCATCTTCAACTAGTACTCAGAGTAGCATAATTTTGGAATGCTTGATCTCAATATGTAGAACTGGAGTTGCTTGTTCTGCTGAACTGCCAAATGAACGGATGAAGATCAATGATGTCGAGTCAAGATTATGTTTGATAAAAAAGAAACTTCTTAAGACTCCTATTTATGAAGTGAAACAAACTATCAATAACCTATCATTCAAAGATCTCTACAATGCGACTAATGGTTTCTCCTCGGCAAATCTGATTGGTGCAGGCAACTTTGGCTCTGTTTATAATGGAACTCTCTTTGATGGTACAACAATTGCGGTGAAGGTGTTTAACCTTATTCGTCCTGGTGGTTCCAAGAGTTTCAAATCTGAATGCAAGGCAGCGACAAAAATCAAACATCGGAATATTGTCAGGGTTTTCACTGCATTTTCTGGAGTTGATTATCAAGGTGCAAGATTTAAGGCCGTTGTTTATAAGTTCATGCCTAATGGAAGCCTAGAAGAGTGGTTGCGTGGTAAAGATGATACAAACTGGAGGCCGTTGAATTTTAATTTTCTTATTAAAAAGAAACTAGACATAGCTATTGATGTAGCATGCGCACTTAGGTATTTGCACTGTGATTGTCAACCTCAAATAGCTCACTGTAACCTCAAACCCAGCAATGTTCTTCTTGATGATGAAATGATTGGACATGTTGGTGACTTTGGCATGGCAAGATTTCTTCCAGCCGTTGATAAACAAAACCGCTTCATCTGTATCAAAGGATCCACTTGCTATATTCCTCCGGGTACTCTAATTTTTATTTATCAATTACAGTTTCATAAGAAAATTAATTTCTCATATTTGCGAAAGCGCATTCAAATGAGTCATTAAGTCCTTTACAGTGTTGCTAACAGCATTTGACATGTTTAATGCAGAGTATGGTCTGGGATGTGAGGCTTCAACGTATGGTGATGTGTATAGTTTTGGAATCCTTTTATTAGAAATGTTCGCAGGGATCAGACCCAGTGATGGCATTTTCACAGGCAAGTTGTTATTATTATTGTTGTTGTTGTAGCATAATGGCAATCTAATTTTCGATAATTAATGAAGATAAACCTGCAGCCTAAGCTGCCGGTAAACCCCATTTTACTCATGAAATTTTGAAGTCTTGACAGCAGTAGCTATGGCATTCCCCATTGAATCTCTAATCACTGCTCCCAAGCCTGATAGATGATTTTCCTTGCTTATGCCTGCATCAACATTCACCTTGAACCAGTTTTGCGGTGGAGGTATCCAAGCTTTGGCTGTTTTCATCTCTTTATCCACTCCACAAATCAATCCCGAAGGCTTTACTCTCTGATAAGCTTCCAATAATGCTTCTGCCTTTGCTACTGACATTTGATAACTAGGCTTCTATGCTTCAAATAAGAATATATTCCTTGCTTTCCAAATAGTCCGGCAAGTGATAACCATCAGCTCGAAATCTGCTTTGCTCAAATAGTCCGGCCTTGGAAAACAGTAAGCATATCTAGGCCTACCATGTCCTTAAAGCTTTCTTCAAAGTTGGCGTGTTTCCAAGTTTTCGTTGCCGCCTTACATTCCATCAGGGCGTTAAAAATGTTCTCAGACTGGTTACCGCAAATCTGGCAAAAATGCTCATGCAACACCTTTTTACTCCATAAGTTCACAGCCGTCGGAAGCAAATTTTGATGCCTATGCGATGCCTCGTTGAGGGTCGAGGGAAGTATACTATTTAAATCGCATAATTCTTTGGACTTTTTTAACCTTCAAAGAAAAAGGTGAGGGCTGGAAGGGGCACCCATGATGCTCAAAAGACTTTTATAGCCCTGGATGGTGGACCCTTCCACGTGAATCGAGGATGCATGCGCTGAAACATTAAAGACAACACTGTCTTTTCATTTTTTTTAAGTACCAAAAAAAAAGACAACGGGGTATGCCAACTAACACCTTAGTGCATAATTTTTCATTCCTTTTCATCTTACCTATCCTATAAATCATTGCGGGCAAGTTGTTGATTGCCACTAGAGGCCGAAGCTCCACCTGGCTTAAAATAAAATAAAATAAAATAAAGAAAAGAAAAGAAAAATCCCCGAGGTTGTCTTGCCTTACTTTTATTTTTATTTTCTTCATCTTTATCTAAACAAGTAGATGACACTCTCGTACTAAAGTATTATTAAAAGATTCTTTAAATAAAATTATATTATTTATTTAAAAAATCTTGTCAAAAATTTAATTTTTAAAATACTCATTAAATGATATTATATTATTTTTTAATATCACAATTATTGGGTAGAAGTAGTATAATTACTCCATGAATAATACTAACGATCTAAATATTTAATTACTAATTTGAGTCTTAGTTGATGCAGCATTAATTCATATTCCATTCGACGGTGTTTAAATAATTTTATAAATTATAAAATCAAACATCTAATAGATGAGTGACATATGGTATTAGGGTTCAAATGTTAAGATTTCTAATATTATTGACATCATAAAAAATGTTAAGGGTAGTTTAATTTTATGAAAGAAGAACTTAATTGAAATAATATAAATTTGTTTTATTTGAATATTCTTTTGGTGAGAAATACTTATTTCTTTACTTTTTATTTACCATATAAATAAATAAATAAATATTTAAAGAATAAAATAATACGAGGATTTTGTTAATGTTGTTAGAGACAGAAAAAAAATTGAAGATTTAATCTCATATAAGGGAAATAACCTCTAACGTTATATGGCATTTGTTTTGTTTATTTTTGGTCTGAAATTTAAATTAACTTGAATTTTAAATAAAACTGAATGTTTGAATCTGAATGATATATTAATTTTTTTAATTGTTAAAAATAAATATTAAGTTGCTTGTTTTTAACTGAAAAAATCTTAAACTATTATTCCTACATTTGTACATTTACAAATTATAAATATAAAAAGTTAACAAATATCTCAAAGAAAATAAATAAGATAATATTTTATTATAACATGCATTATGTTTAATTACATACAATTCTTTAATATTCTTAATTAGTATATGTTAATTAATTTTATTATAGTTTATGATGTGTTTAAATGAAAAATATTTATAAAAAATATGAAGATAAATAATGCTAATTTGAAGAGAATATAAAGATAAAAATAATAATAGCTTATCACTATATTACCACAAATTATAAAAATAGGTAATAATGTTAATTATTAAATTTTATTTGAGTAAGAACGTAAATTAATGAATTAGATAGGATACTCTGGAGACTATTTTGTAATAATATCATTCAAAAATTTTAGAGTAAGTAAAAAATTTAAAAAAAATTTAATAACTTATGGATCTAATGACTGAAAATTGTTATTAAATTAAAAAAAATAATCTGATAACTTAATTAATTATAATTAATTCAATTAAAGTAAAAAATAAAAACAAACAGCCCCTGAATCTTTAAAATTATTTCAGTCAAGTACGACGTAAATGGGAAAAGTAAAATAAACTCAAATTAACCCTCAATCGTCCAACGTAATAATTTTTGAAGTCCAGGGTCATTAAAGTACAAAAACTAAAACGCCCTCTCTTCCTTAACAAATTTTTTATTACACGACAAGAATTATTTTCTGTGGTTTTCAATTTTTCCAAGTTCCTTTCTTTTTGTTGGAACCTTAACCCAGAATATGGGTAACATCATCGGAATCCAGATCTCATGTGATGCCATTTTCACTCTTTGCCTTAATTGTACTATCAACAAAGCAGCATATGTGAGGCAGCTTAAGGACAATCTTAGAGCTCTGCAGAGTGAACTGGAAAAGTTAATTGAAGCAAGGAATGATGTGATGAGACGAGTTGAGGTTGCTGAACAGCGAAGAATGAAACGTACGGATCGAGTGCAAGGCTGGCTTTCAAGGGTTCAAGCTGCGGAGACTGAGGTTGGTCAACTCACAAGAGATAGCCCTCAAGAAATTGACAAATTATGTCTTGGAGGCTACTGTTCCAGAAACTACAAGTCAAGCTACAGGTTTGGGAAACTAGTAGCTGAAACTCTACTGGTTGTGAGGACATTAATGGGTGAAAGAGCTTTTGATGAAGTGGTCGTTGAAATCGTTGAAGAATCTGTTGTAGCCGATGAAAGACCTACTGAGCCGTTAGTAGTGGGCTTGCAATCCATTCTTGAACAAGTTTGGAGTTGTCTGGTACAAGAGACGGCGGGAATTATTGGCCTCTATGGCATGGGCGGTGTCGGTAAAACTACATTGTTAACCCTGCTGAACAATAAATTTCTAAACAGGCCTTACGGTTTTGATTTTGTCATCTGGGTTGTAGTCTCCAAAGACTTGCAGCTTGAAAAGATTCAGGAAACGATCGGGAAGAAGATAGGCCTGTTTGATGGCTTATGGAAGAATAGAAGTCGCGAGGAGAAAGCTCTCGATATCTTCAAAGTTTTAAGCAAGAAGAAATTTGTATTGTTGTTAGATGATTTATGGGAGAGAGTTGATTTAACTAAAGTGGGTGTCCCTGTTCCCAACTCAAGAAATGTTGCATCCAAAGTAGTATTCACGACTCGTCTTCTTGATGTTTGTGGCCTCATGGAAGCTCATAAGAAGTTCAAAGTGGAGTGCTTATCGGATGAGGATGCTTGGCAATTGTTTCGAGAGAAGGTTGGAGAAGAAACTCTTAACTATCACCATGATATTCCTGAGCTAGCACAAATGGTGGCCAAGGAGTGTGGTGGTTTGCCGCTTGCACTTATTACCATTGGTCGGGCTATGGCTTACAAGACGACGCCTGAAGAATGGAGATATGCAATTCAAGTGCTGAGAAGAGCAGCTTCCGAATTTGCAGGTTTGGGTAAAGAGGTGTATCCTCTGTTGAAATTCAGTTACGATAGTTTGTTTAATGACACAATCAGATCTTGTCTCTTATACTGCAGTTTATATCCAGAAGATTATCACATTTCAAAAAGCGACCTGATTGACTGTTGGATTGGTGAGGGGTTTTTGGATGAAAATGATAGATTTGAGGCGCAAAAGCAAAACCAAGGATACTTCATAATTGGCATTCTTGTTCATGCATGTTTATTAGAAGAGGTAGAAGATGATAAAGTGAAAATGCATGACGTTATTCGTGATATGACTCTGTGGATAGCATGTGAAGTTGAGAAGGAGAAGGAGAACTTTCTCGTTTATGCTGGTGCTGGCTTATGTAAGGCTTCAACTATTAGTGGATGGGTAAAGATAAGAAGATTGTCATTGATGGAAAATCATATTGGGGATCTATCCAACATTTATCCCAGATGCCCCCATCTCATTACGCTGTTTCTTAACAATAATAAGTTAGAGGTGATCTCCAGTCGCTTCTTCCATTTTATGCCTTCTCTCAAAGTCTTAAAACTGTCACATATTCAACTAACCGAACTTCCTTCAAGAATTTCAAAGTTGGTTTCACTGCAACATCTTGATCTTTCATATACAAGAATAAAAGAGTTGCCTGGAGAGTTAGAGATTTTAGTAAATCTTAAATGTTTGAATCTGAATCACACAATGTACCTGTCTGTAATTCCACGGCAATTAATATCTAAGTTTTCAATGCTACATGTGTTGAGGATGTTTTCTTCTCTTTATTTCAAAAATAGTGAGGTGTCAGGAGATGGGGTTTTATTTGCCAGGGATGAATTGTTGGTGGAGGAATTGCTTGGTTTGAAAAATTTGGAGGTTCTGGAGTTCACCTTGACAAGTTCTCATGTTCTCCAAATATTTTTAACCTCAAATGAATTACGAAGATGTTCTCAAGCTCTGTTCCTTGATGGTCTCAAAAATTCAAAGTGGATTGATGCTTCTCAGTTAGCAGAGCTGAAGCATCTCAATAGATTACGTATTAGAGACTGTGAAGAATTGGAAGAATTAAAGGTTGATTTAAGGCAATCTTGTGTTTTCAACAGCCTTCAGAAAGTTCAGATAAGCTTATGCTCTAAATTGAAGGACTTGACGTTTCTTGTTTTTGCTCCAAATGTCAAGTCTATTGAGATTAGAAGCTGCTTGGCTATGGAAGAAATCATTAGTGTCCAAAAATTTGCTGACTTTCCAGAGACTGTGAGAAATAATCTGAACCCTTTTGCAAAACTCCAACATCTTGAATTGGTCTGCTTGCGAAATTTGAACAGTATCTATTGGAAGCCCTTGCCTTTCTCACAACTGAAAGAAATGCTCGTAGACGATTGCTATTTTCTTAAGAAGCTTCCACTCGATTTCAATAGTGAAAAGGAGCGAAAAATTGTTATTCGTGGAGAAGAATACTGGCGGAGAAGGCTTCAATGGGAGGACGAAGCCACTCAAAATGCTTTTTCTCCCTGTTTCAAATCTCTTTGGCAGTACTGAATGGAGATTCTTGAGCAGCGTTTGCATCTGATTTCTGGTGAATGCTTGTTCTTAGATTCTTGTTTCCTTCATGTAGTTTTATGAATACAAACTACGTTACCTGTATTCTCACTTCTTGACAATCTTGTTCTACTCCATCAGAGATATAGTACGTGCATGAGCGCAATGTTCTTTTAGGCTGGCTATGTTCTACTCATACTTTTTCTTTAAAAAAAAAATTTATTTTATTTTTTATGCTTTCAGTGAACCATGAAATTATAAGCACATCTGAGGAAAATGTATTGAGAAATATATCTGGTTATACTTTTATAGATGAAGAGAACAAATTAGGTTTTGGTCAGCCATACCACATCGAACTATCATAGTTCAAGCTGGGTGCTGAAGAGGAGATCGAAGAACCGTGGTATTGTTGAAAGTGAGTGATAATTGATTTCCCTCTTCAATCTTGATTATGATGGAGTGTTTGTTTTTTCTTAAAACATTTTTTGAGAACTTCTAATGTTTTATGATTGATAATGTCGAATTCTGAATTACTTGGAAAGTCTGATGATTTGAAGAAATGATTGCTCTGCCAAGCTGCCCAAGAAACTACAGAGACCTTCATCATATGTTAGGTAATCTTTATTGTCTGTTCAAAAAGGTGATTTTTCTTTGAAGCTAGCAATTTGAAATCCCTACTAAAAATTAGTTAAACATACAAAGGTTTCCTACAAGTTTCTGGATAATCTGGGAAGCTTATTGACTGTCATGAAACTATGTGTGACAGGTAGGCTTCACGGGCAGGATAGCATAACTCTGGAAACAATGCTTGATCACTATATGTGAAATTGAAGTTGCTTGTTCTAGCAAACCGCCAAGAGAACGGATGAAAATCAATAATGTTGAATCTGAGTTGAGTTCAATAAAAGATAACTTCTGCAAGACTTGTATGCATGAAGATTTAATTTACAAATCACAAGCATGCCCTTTTAGAAGGTAAGCATGTGAGATTATATTGAATTTTTCTCTGTGAAGTTTCCTTTCACATATTGCAACTGCTACTTAAAAGCTTTTAGTTATGTTTGGGATATACTATGTTTACACAAAGCAATCTAAATCTCACAATATCTGTTATTTTTCATCCAAGTAAAAAATTCTCATTTCATAGACTTCACACTCGCACACTGAACCCCAGTTCCAAAACTAAAGTAGAAACTATTTTGCTTCATAATTTAGCTAAAGTAATTTTGAAAAGTCTAGATATTACAAATCAATCATGTAACAGCCCATATAAGGACATGAACAATCACTTACTGATTTAAAGAACTGCAAGCCTTACAAGCACAGAATTGAGTAACTTATAATTCCTTCATACAAATGAAATAAAAATATGGGAACTGATTAAGTTTACAAATTAGGTTTCTTGTGAAGTTTCTTTACACAGACCATATTGGGAAAAAAATTTAAAGATTATAAAGTTTTGCAGTTCATAGATTAAAAAGTAAATGATTGCGCCACTTCTAAAAGAACATTCTTCCTCCTGATAGGTTTGAAGATACAAATGTCCCTTTTCAAATTCTTGTCCTCCGTTGAGTCAATCCACTCCTTCATTATATAAAAAACTACTATTGCAACAGATGTTGAGAAACTTCATTAGAAACCAGGTTGATTGATTTGACATCCCTACTAAAAAATTTCTTAGCAAATGTGGCTGGAAGACACTGCAGGAACAAAAACAATTTTAACTAACATAGCATTTGCCTTAACTAAATATATATCAAAAGAAACTTGTTGATCACACTTTGTTCAAAAGCTTACCGGACATTTGTACTTTATGTCCCTTGACTACAACATAATCATGGATGTAGGGTTTTCCAGATTCAGTGATCTGACAATTTTGAGAACTCTCTTGATTTCGCAAAAAACTCTGGGTCTTTTGGCCACACAAATTCCCATTTATGTGAGTAAACGCCACAAATCATAGTCAATATCATCATCATCTGATTCATTTTCTCCATCAAGTCTTCCTCTTTGAACTTCTTGCTTTGAGCTCACACTTGTTCTTTACTTTTAGGTTCTCAATCAAATCAGGAGATTGGCCACTTCTTTTAGCAGGCATCCGTTGATAACTTCTCTCAAAGCAGCCCTCACTGTCCCTGTCATCCTGTCATCCTGTCATCCTGGAATTCTGAATTTTGCTTGTCATGTTTTGATCCTTCATTCTTACTTGGATAATTAATCTCGCAAGCAGTTCAATCAAGTATAAGAATACGAAATCTTCAATTCTTCTTGTACATGGAAGACCAAAAAGTATCCAGCAGAGAGACTGATTTATATCTAACAAAGTTATACCAACCATCTTGAAACCAAGCACACACCCCATCTTTTTTCAAACCCACTTACCAATCACAACCATTAAAAACTACAAGAGTGGCGGCATTAGAAAGTTCATGTCCAAAATCTCACAAACTTCTGTGGGATCCGCTGAATTCATGCACATATTATTAGACAATAATCACATTAACAGGGGAAAATGGTCAGATAAAATGCTTTCGTGATATTGAAGTACAAAATTAATAACCAATGCCACAGAGAAACTGAATTTGATGTCATAATTTGAGAGAGACTACAAACAGAGTAAATAATAATATTCTTGATGTGATAATGCTGAATAATGATGAAATTAAAAGTTGCTGGTGGTGAAGCAATGCCACAAAGCCATGCAAAATCATCTAAGATTCTAAGTAAATAGAAGTGACACAAATTTGTTTGCAGGGCTAAAGGGAATTGAGAAACTAAAGCTCCATAGTAATCAAATAAACAAAAATGAAAAAAAAAGAAGAAGAGGAAGAAAGTCGTAGAGAATTAATTGCCAGGTTCATGTGTTCAAGCGAAGAAGGAAGAAAAACCTTAAAAAGACGTGGGCCACTAAAGGCCATTGATTTGTTCTGTTACTAGAGATGAACGCAATGCTTTAGGAATTTTGTTAGTTCATACACGTTCCCAGTTTCTATTGTGCATCTGGACCAATCAATTTTTATTAATTATTTGCTTTTCTTGTAACTTTTTACTTAGTAATGAAAATTACTATAATCCATTACTTTTATAATCATCTTTTTTGGAGTTATATTTATCTTATCCGTGGGTTTAAATTTTATACTTATCTTTTTAATTAGTTGCTTTTTATTATAACTTTCATGGTTGAGCCTTTTTTATGGAGACTTGAATGGAATGCAACAGGTATAATTTTGATTATGTGCATTCTGTCTCTGATGCTTCCCTTGGTATGTTTTCAGAATTGAGTGCTGTTTCTTTCTTTGGCTTTGAAATGTCTATGCTCTGGCTTCTTCAGTTGTTTGATTAACGAATAAATAAACAAAATGCTTGAAAAAAAATTACATATCCTTGCCTCAAAGATTGTAAATACATTCAATTTTCAAGCGAAAATAGCCATGATTGTAGAACCATTCTACAGAATCTTACAAGTCAACATTAGCAAATTCTGAACTACAACGAGCATAAGAAACCATCATCCAGTTAGAAAATTGCATTGCCAAAAGAAGTAATGGGCAAATGGATAAAAAGATAACCATTGTCCACTTGATCCATGAACTATGCATAACTATAATAATCAGCCGTAAGTAGATAGAATAAATTGTGAACATATTATAGAGTTGAAATTCATAACAAGCTTATCACTTGCACTCTTTAGATGCACTAAAAACTGAAACTTTCATAATAACATCATCCATCTTGATCAACTCAAAGATGCAAATATCTCCTCTATCCAAATTCATGTCAACAACAAATCCAGGCCATCCACCTGATAAATAAAGAGCCCCAGTATGACTGTACCTGGTTTGTATGGACCACTCTCTTCCGTCAGAAGCCTGTACTTTGATAAATTTGGGAACTTCACACAAATAATTGTTAACAAACTTGATTGGGATAAACTGTACAAGGAAAAAAAAAAGCTGCAAGTTATTAGCAAAGGTGATATTAAAGTAATTCAAAATCATGTTGTATTTGAATGCTTACCAGACAGGCTTTACGTCTTTCATTTCCCCGCACAATAACCATGAATGAAGGATTTCTAGGCTCGAACAATCTGGCTGCGGTGATTACTCTCTGTCTTTCTTCCGCTTCAAGAGACAGACATGATCGACTGATAGAGATCCCCATTTCTTCAAGCAAAGCCGACAATGCTTGTCCATCTGCCATTTATTGAATCAGTGATGAATAGGTAAATTTGTGAACCCTACGCTACAAAGAAAGGATATACAAGCATAGAGATAGTACATGTATCCCTTCCTTATATACGGTTCTTTTGGGCCAAATATCATTACCTACAAATTCTGTTTGGTGATCATCTTGAACTGCTGAGCTTGGACGAACAGCAGTTCCATTCAACAGCCTTTTGCGGTGCAAAGATCCTTGTGAATGGTGCATTTGATTTTTGCATGAAGCTCTGAAACCTAGTTTCTTAGTTGAGTTTTCACATTGCATTTCGTCGTCATGGATTGAATTCTGCTCCTCCTTGTTTGGTTGTCCGCGATGATAAGGATAGTCAATCTCGCAAGCAGTCATATCAAAAATAAGAACATCAAAGGTTGAATTCTTGGCATATTTGAATACCAAAAAATATGCAACACAAATAGAATGATCTTTGACAAAATGATGCCATCCATCATCGAGCCAAATCTTTCCCTTGTCTTTTGTCACCCCCACTTGCCAAGCACATCCGTTCGGAGTCTTGAGAGTAGCATCAGTGGAAAGTTCTTCATACCCAAATCTCCCGACAAATGCTTTCGGGATTTTCTGCAGCAATAGATTTAAAATTTAAGATCCACGTATAGAAATATTTCCACGACATGCAATCAAATATAATTCTTAGTCAGTATAGAACGATTTTATTTTAAAACAGCTTAAACAAGACCACAACAATGACCGATTTAGCTTAAAATCACACTTAACATTCTTTTTAATTGGAAAAAAGGTAAAAGGGTAGGCAAAGCCCAAATCAACTTTTTAATCCCCCACCTTTCCTATAAATCTACTTGAGAACTATTCTGCCAGGGCCCTGGTGGCAAAATGATTTTCATTTAATTGAAATTCAGGGGAACATATAGATGTTATTTGGTACAGCAGACAATGGGAAACATTACTAGCATAATGAGATGAAGTAAAGGAAGCAACGGCGTGGAAAGCCATAGTCATAGAGATTGTCAGAAATTTTCATTATCTGCAGAAGCAATTTTCTTTCTTTACACAAATGAAACACTTAAATAGAAAAATTACTTCTTAAAGTATTTTAAAGAAAATTCTGAGAACTTTACCTAAGATCTAAAAATAAAAAACATGGCCATCAAATTGCATGGATCCCAGATTTTATTTTGCAGCATTTTAACCAATAATATAATCAAATACATAAAGAAGCAAAAGATGAGAAAATTACCAGCTTCTTCTGTTCAAGGATGCTCGGAAGAATGACTCTGAAGAAACGAAAGGGTTCTGTTGCTCTGTTGCCAGCCATTTTCTTCATCACCATACAACGGAGAGAAAATCCCACATGGCTTTTGCTCAATTTGCTTTTTGCCGTGATATATTCAACTGTTCAACTCTAACATTTAGAAACTCTGTTCATGCTGCCATGACAAGTGACGTGACCCTTTGTCTTTTTTAACTTTTCGCCCTTCAACCGAGGATTCAAATCCAACATTACCAAATTTCGTTTAGTTTTTCTTTTTTTTTCCTTAGTATTTATTGTTCCTTATCTTCTCGATATTTACGTAACGCATGGTGATTCGTGCACCAATGCCTATCATACTTGAGCACATGGCGAAATTTGATAACTTGTTATAATTAGTAGATCATTAAAAGTAAGCAGATCATCACTCATATGCTCTTGATATACATACATATAAAACAATTGGAAAGCAACCAAATATTCTTTTCCATCATTCTTAAGATAATTTATAATAAGACCAAAAATTTTGAGAGCCACTACATTAATTCAATATATCTTAACTAATTAAATTCTCCTAAAAAAATATATCTTAATTAACTTTCATCTCACATAATTTATGAATTTTTTTTCCCATTGAGTCTCACTGCTCATTTTCTACTTGTTTAATATGTTTAAGGCTTTAAGCATTCTTCTCTTCAATGAGAATGCGAATCCACCATTAGATTTGAATTTTTTTTTTTTAATTCTACCTCTCTTCAGAAGATGCAAATCCACCATTAGATTTGAAATACTCTTTGAGTACTCATTGCTCCTTACCTTATTCTTGCATAATGATATCTCTTGAAGTATGTTCGATTAATATATATCCTAATTAAATTTTATCTTGCATAATCTATATCATTTTATTTCATTTCCACTACTCATTTTTTTTTTAAATGATGCGAAACAAATTTTTTATTTTTAGTTTTGAAAAACATATTTTATGAAATGATATCAAATACATTTTTATTCTGAATATATCATTTTTTTAAAAACATCATTTTATATTCTCACATATTGTTTTTGAAAACACCATTTTAAAAATAATACTTGTAACTTTTTTTATTACTTGACAAAAGTCTGCATCACATGTCACATATGAGTTTTAGAAAAAAATTATCTTTTATTCACACCTTATGATGGGTGATTACATTATACTTTAAAGTTGGTATGGATTCATGAATTTATTTCCTAAGCAATACTAACAGAATACTTTATTTAAAAAAAAAGAAAAAGAAAAAAAGAAATATCATTTTTTAAATAAATTTTATTAATTTTAAGAGACATTTAACATTGGACATAATCATGGAGGTGGCACATATCTTCACTCTTTCGAATCTGACATAAAACCCCTCACCCCAGCCACGTTATAGGCAATGACATTCGTAGATTTACGCACAAAAGAGAATTTCACTTCTCTAATGAGTTGAGTTATAGTTTGACAATTTGCAATAATTAATCCAAAACCGTTAGGACTAATAGTTGGATTAGTTAAAGCAGAATAGACATTCAGCCAATCTATTTCAATAATAATCTTCGACGGCTGCAAGGTCTTGATCCAGCTTAGAGCTTCACGAACAGCCATAGCTTCAGCCTCACGAGGGCGAAACAAGCCAGGAAATCTTTGACACTTAGCCGCAATGAAGGCCCCACCAGAATCTCTAATCACTCCTCCAAAGCTATAACGACTTTGAGAGCTTAAAACCCCTGCATCCACATTACACTTTAACCAACCCAGAGGGGGCTTACCCCAACACCCGAGCCATGGCGCAGCGGCTCTTGCTCTTCCTCAACAGTGATAAAATTCTTCCTCTTAGCTTCCTGCCAACTGAACAGATAATGACCAGCAGCATTTACTAGACTTCTAGCACTACTACTATGTCCATTCCACACTTTATCATTCCGATTAAGCCAAAGCCGCCAACATACCATTACAACTAGCTCACAATCTTCCTTGCGACATTGGGTAAAAATTTGCTCTATCCACTCAACAAAAGAGAAGCAACTCCACCCAAACCAAGAGAAGACATGAACCAGCAAGATTTTGCCAATACACAATCAACCAGACAGTGGAAAACTGACTCGTTAACAGCACTACAAATGGGGCAAATAGGTGATACAAAATCATATAATACTAACATTGTTGATTAACCTAGCCACGCTATTTCCTAGCAATATTTCTTCAAAAAATACAACACAACGGTCAGCTGTTTTAAGGTCTTGGTCAAAACATACAAAAGTTGATCCATTACAACAATCATTTCACAGCTTGTCATTTTACATGCCTCAAGCACAGTATCAGACATCAAGAACTCAAAAACAAATAACCATTTGGTGGAGAATGCAGCTTGCAGTGCAATTTTGCAAACATCACAAACTATTTAAACCCCCCAAAAGCACTTGGATTTCTACTCTAAAGATGCATGCTTGTGACACAGCACTGAAACTTTGAAAAGAACACCTTCTGTCCTGATTAGTTCAAAGAGGCATATATCTCCGGCTTTCAAATCCTTGTCCTTTGAAAATGCAGGCCATCCCTTTCTTATACCACACCAGCCCGACCATGCGAGGTTAACAGGCCACACTCTTCCATCTGTATCTTTAATTTTGATGGATCCGTTAACTTTGTTCAAGTACTTGTTAGCGAATTTGGGAGGCACGTACTGCAAGAGGAAGGGCAAAACGATTAGCAACCAAGCATTTATCAAAGGACCAAACTGAGGACGTCACATGACCAAATTTTATTAAGAGCTCACCACATAATTGAGTACTGTCGTTGACCCCATGATACACAAGAACGAAGGATTTTCAAGCCGAAACAATCTGGAAGCACAAATTATTCTTTGTCTTTCTTCCACCGAGAGAAACTTATATGCTCCACTAATACAGATCCCCATTTCTTCAAGCACAGCCACAAATTTGTATTCATCTGCAATTCATTGAATAGGTAAAGCAAAAAAATAAATAGATTTTTAAAAACATTATTTTACAACACAAGTAATATACATTTACATATACATGAAGAATCTACCCCACCTTCATATGCAACCTTCCTCGGTTTAATCTTTTTACCATCATTCTGCTTTTCATTTTCCGGTTCTGCACAAGTATACTCAATCCCACAGGCAGTCTTGTCAAAAATGAGAACATCAAAAGTTGAATTCTTTGCATATTCAAAAACCAAAAAGTAATCCTTTAATATTGAATGGTTTTTAACAAAGTCTTCCCACCCATCATTAAACCAGATCTTTCTCCCTTCTCTTGTCAATCCCACTTTCCAAACACAGCCATTAGGAACTCTGAGTGTAGCAACATCACAAAGTTCATCTCCAAATTTCTTCACAAAATCTCCTGGAATCCTCTGCATTTATAGATTCCAAAAGTGAAAAATCAACTAGAAGAAATGTTTCCATGATGACGTTGCAATCATAGATTTTAGTCGCTATAAATCAATAGTTATGAATAAAAAAGATGCATAACCAAGAAAACAGTTTTAGTAACTCTTTTGATAAACAAGACCACTACCAATGATTCATTTGACATGAAAGCAGGCCAAGAGTTGGTAACATGCGTGTTATACAATACAACAGACAAAGCGAAACTGATTTTTTATCAAAGAATTGAGATTGAATCTGGATAAGGACTTGCGAAACCACAGAGAATTTCATCAAAGTTTTTATAAAAACTCATCATGTGAAAATGACAACTATGAAACAATCAACTGCTGCATGAACTCCAGTATATTATCTAGGAGAATATTTTTCATTTTTAACAATCAAGGGCGAAATTTTTCAGAAAGTCTGAGAATCAAAATTCAGATTGCAAAAGCAGTTCATTAATAAGTGGTTTGTAGCCCCCAGGTTGCTTAATCGAGTGGTTTTGACACAATTTTATTTAGTTACCAAAGTTCGAGTCCTCTAATAAAAATAGGGGATTAAAAAAAATTGATATAAGCTTTACACATTCTCCTACCTTTCCTTTGGATCCCCAAAATGTCACATGAGATTTACAAACTGAACCCATTTTGCTAAAAAAAAGAACGCACCAAAAGCTAACAGCTTATTTTTATTTTCAGTTTGTTTGCTAAAAATTAACTCCAGGCCATTAAGATATTAACCAAAAACCAAAAAAACATAACATGATAAAGGTAACGAGGTATGACATTAAAAAAATAATAAAAAAAATTAATGGAAAATAATTTTTTTACTGATACTAATTAAAGATGATTAAACGTGTAAAATAGTTTCTCTATTTACTAATTTATATAACACAGCAAACTTGCTACCCCTACATAAAATCAAATAAGCATCGAAATTAAAAAAGAAAGACTGAAACAACAAAAGACTCCCCACGGTAATAAATTCCTACAGTGACCTCTCCTACATATCACATGCATCATATTTCATGGTTTGTTTGCTAATATAAACCAGCAATAATACAGCAAATAAAGAAGGCAGAGTTGTGTGAATTACCAGCTTTTTTTCTTGAAGGGTTTCCTGAAAAATAATTTTGAAGAAACGGAAGGATTCTGCTGTTGTGCTTTCAGCCATCTCTCTGTAATATCATTTGGTTTTTGCCGATTCACTTGGAGACTTGCTTTGACATCTTTTAACCCATTTTCTTTTGTGACGTTCGGTTTCTTTACTTTTTTTGTTTACTTCAATCGAGGAAGCTATCAAAGCATATCACCGATACAATTTTGAGTTCTTGCCATGTATTTATTGCTTTTTGACATATAAATTTATTTTAGGCAGTTCCGACTATTCAAGGTCTCGCGGTCATAAATTTTTCCATGCCATCCCTTGAACCCTCTGTACTTTATTAAGAGAAAGAAAGAAATCAAGTGCTTGTCGACAAATTTGTTGGCATGTTGGCATTGTGAAATCCTTTATTTTCGTTTCGGTTGTGAGGAATTTTTGGTGTTTGTAATTGTGTAATTATATTTTGTTACTATGTACTTAAGATTTGAGTCTTTAAGTTTTATCCTATATATGGTATTTAAATGTCTTATATCTCCGCCCTATAACATTGCCTTGTTGACCAATTTACAGTTGAGCATAAATTATACAGCCGTTGCATGGCAAAATTACGCAACTTCTATAATTTTAATACGACAGATACCGTCTAGCGGTTCAGTGTGTGCCGGATCAAGAATAATTTTTTTCTACCGCAAAGACTAGTGTATTTCCCTTATATGCAAATGCTTTGCATAGTTGACTTTTCCCACATTAGTTAGAAACTGGTATCTGTCATATATTATATCTCCTTATTTCTGATTCTTGCTCCGAAAATGCAGCCTACCCTCCTTTTATGCTAAACCCTTAGGACCATGTAAGTTGGACAGGCTATCTTTATTTGGTACCTTCTAACCAAGTGGCTGTGAGAAAATTTGGCTGGCACACCCTGGACAAGCAAAAAGATTAGCAAGTAAAATTTTATCAAAGGGTAACGTGTGAAATTGTACGATAACAAGCTACTAAGAACTCGCCATATAAACATCCATGAATGAAGGATTTTGAGAGTTGAACAATCCGAAAACGTAGACTAAACTCTGCCGTTCTTCAACCGAAAGATATCTATGTGCTTTACTAATAAAGATTCCCCTTTCTTTAAGCGAAGCCAACAACTGCAATTCAGTGAATAAGTGGATACATAAGCATACATTGAATAAGAGAGAGATTTTGTGAAAATTGTACAATGTAAAGAATACCTAAGCATAAAGAGCTCACCAAATTTAGTACTTTCACTCACTTCATCACCATCTGAAGAATGTGTCCCAACTTCATATTCAGAATTCTTGAGTTTACTCTCATTCTTCCTCTCATGCATAGCGGCCTCAATTCAGTACTGTCAATCTTCTTGTTTTCAGGTCCATAACCGAGCTTAACCTGATTTTGCTTTAGTGGAGGAGTATTCATTTTGAGTGTAAGAGCATAAACATTATGCTCATTATTTGATAATTTAAAACAATATTAACCCTGCAACTAAACTAACAAATACTTGATCAACAGATCAAGGTATTACAAATACTTGATTAACTAACATTTTACGGAGCTTGAAACAAAACAAAAAACCATATAAATGTCCCTAGATGCTGTTTATTCTGTCTTTTAACCAATAACCTGCAAAAGAAAGGAATAAATTAAGTAAAACATACCAGTTTGTTATCTTTAAGCGTGGATGGAAGAGTGATCATGAAGAAAAGTGAGCAAGTCTGTCCCAAAGAATTTGATATCATAGATTCTGCTCAACCATGGGAATCCAGTTCCTCAATTTTTTTCGTAGCTTAGAAACTATTTCTGCTTGATCTTGTGAGCTGTAATTTGCCTGCAACTGAATACCCTGTCTTGACTCTTGTGTAATCTAAGGGACCGGTGCTACTCGTTGAGAATTCAAAGTATGAAGATGAGTCAGCAGTTGATCCCAAGGCCATGGTGGCATACCACCTGAGCAGCCATATCCAGCAGCCAGCTGATGCAGAAGCTGAGGTTTATTCAATGAGCTGGCAAAACTGTTATGCAGGGGAACATTTACAAGTGAACACTGCAGGCTGGAGGTTCTAGAACATTTTCAATGATTGGCTGAGTGCAGCTGTAATCTTTTATTTTATTCATTTTTTGTTTCCTTTTGAGCAAGCTACCATGCCTCACGTTGAGTATAAAATGTGAAGAATGTGTATATATTTATTCATTCAAGTAATCATAATACAACAAAGGCATTGTTTGTTTTCTGCTCTGCTTGCATACTAAAGCAATTCGTAAAGAATTTAAGTTGGTATCAGAGCCATACTTTTGAGCTATGGAAAGCAGCAGAAATTCACAAACAAACATGAATCAAACACTGAAAAATCCAGATGATCAACCAAATGATTTGAATCAAGACCAACTTGAAAATGTCGACAATCAAAATCAAAATAATGGCACCAGAAATGTGACCATAATGAACCCTTCTCCTACCCAACATATCACCAGCAACACGTATGTATTCACCACTCCCATCATGTTGACACAGAACAATTTCATGCTCTGGAGATCACAAGTGGTCTCCAGCATACGAGCAAATGAACTTGAAGGCTTCATAAATGGAAGCTACACCTGACCCCCCCCCCCGATATTTCACTAGCCCTAGACCTAACCAAGCTACTGTCACTCACCAAAATCCAGAATATCAAATCTGGAAGAAACAGGACCACATCCTTTTGAGTTGGTTGCTCTCATCTCTCAGTGAGGGTGTCCTAGGCACTGTGGTGGATTGTTTTACTTCCCATAAAGTTTGGACAACTCTCACCAATTAGTATGGTGCAAGAATAAGAGCTAGAATCTTATATTTGAGGACACAGATTCAAACCACTAAAAAGTGCTCTCTTACAATCCATGATTATTACTTTAGAATGAAAACTATCCTAAATACACTTAGAGTAGCTGGAAATAATATAAGTGATGGGGATTTAATTATGTGTGTCTTGGCTGGAGTATGTTCTGAATATGACTCTGTTATTACTAACATTAACTCTATGCCAGAAACCCCTTCATTGTCAGAGGTCTACAGCATGCTCCTCAGCCAAGAAACAAGGACTGACCAAAATCTCAGCCCAGGGACTCTTGAGGCTAACTTCACACATATGAGAAATGGCAGAAGGAACTGGGGCAATGGTGAAAGATTTGGCAATCAGCAATAGCCTGGGATAGTCTTCAGAAATCCTGGTGGTGGAACTGGAAATGGTAGTAATGGTGGTCCTGGTTAGGGAAGTCAAAATGTTCAAGACAAAGGAAAAGGCAAAGCTGCTGCAGAAGGTGAAGGTTTTGAATCAAAGGGTTCATGTCAAATCTGCTTCAAAATGGGGCACACATCTGCTGAATGTTGGCATAAGTTTAAGAAAAATTATGTGCCACAGCCAAATAGAAGGAGAGGAGCCTATATGGCCACAGCAGAAGGACAAAGCAGCAATGCTTGGTACCTGAACAATGGTGCCACGAATCATGTGACCAACGCCATTGGAAATGTGAACCTGAACTCAGAGTATCAAGGTAATGACAAGCTCATTGTTGGTAATGGTAACAAACTTCACATCTCTCACATTGGTTATTCCATATTGCCCACTTACAATCCACACAAACACATCAGATTGAATCATATTTTTTGTGTACTTGATATTACCAAAAATCTCATTAGTGTTTCCAAATTGCTTCATGATAATGATATTGATGTTGAATTTCAAAAATTTGTTTACTTCATTAAGGACAAGAGCCAAGGGAGAATTCTAGTGAAATGAGTGGCTAGAGATGGACTATATGAGCTGTTATGGATGCCAACTCATTTGAGTGGCAACAAGGTCACATATGCTGCTAAGTTATCTGCATTTCCAATACTTGAGTCAATAATTTGTATTAGCAATCCAATGTCCATGTCATGTTTTAATTTTAGAACTGTTAGTAATGAGTCTTTAGATACTAGTGTTAGTGCCAATGTTGTCGAGTCCAGTAAAGCTGACACAAGCAGTAGGGATTTTAGAACAAATAAAATGGATCTTTGGCACATTAGGTTAGGGCATCCAAATCAGTTAGTTCTGAAAAATACTCTATCATCTTATAATTAGCTGAACTTAAATAAAAGCATTTTTCCCTCATTCTGCAATGCTTGTCAGTATGGAAAGTAATCAAAACTGAATTTTAAAAGCACTGAAACCAAGACCAGCACAGCCTTAGAATTAATACACAATGATCACTGGGGACCAGCACCTATTCCATCTACCCATGGACACAAATATTACATATCCTTTGTGGATGACAAGACAAGATACACATGGTTGTTTCCCTTAACAACAAAATCACAGGCCCTTGACACATTCATTGTATTTAAGAATCAAGTAGAAAATCAGCTAAATTTAAGAATCAAGGCCTTGTAAACAGACATGGGTGGGGAGTTTAAAACTTTCGAACCTTTTCTCAAGAAAGAAGGAATAGCCCTGAGACACTCATGCCCTTATTCACATGAGCAAAATGGAAAAGTGGAAAGAAAGCACAGACACATTGTGGAAATTGGCCTAACACTACTAGCTCAAGCAAAAATGTCCTCGAGATATTGGCAAGAAGCATTTAGTTATGCCACCTACATCATAAACAGATTAACCTCACCTATCCTTGAAAATACAACTCCATTTGAGCTGCTATATCTCACCAAACCAAATTATTCCTAAATTAAAGTTTTCGGTTGTGAATGCTATCCATACTTAAGACCCTACAACAAGCATAAGTTTAATTTTCACACCTCCAAATGCACACTACTAAGTATTAGTATCAATCACAAAGGCTACATTTGCATGCATTATTCAGGGAGGATCTACATTTCAGCAGTGTCAAATTTAATGAGCACTCTTTTCCTTTTCAAAATGACTC
The DNA here is from genome assembly GCA_029633175.1 of Citrus glauca. Taxonomy (NCBI): domain Eukaryota; kingdom Viridiplantae; phylum Streptophyta; class Magnoliopsida; order Sapindales; family Rutaceae; genus Citrus; species Citrus glauca. The sequence goes on along the minus strand of JAQOOD010000008.1, from coordinate 4,519,740 downwards.
AAATTTCTGCAAGTATGGGCTCACTGATCAAAATGAGTCATCTACAGTCCTTGAAAAATTTCAAGTTGTGTCTTTCTCCACCAGTGTTCCTCCTGAATCAACACAGTAAAATGCAGCTCTTAGTCAATCCCAAGCTCCTACTGGAAACTCAGAACAGCTCCTAAGGTTTAGTCAAGATGAAGATTGTCAGAATTTGAACCTCAATTCTATATCAGACAACCTCTCACCAGCTAAACTCTCACCAAACACCTCAGTAGAAAACTACACCTTGCCTCCCATAACAAAACCAAACACTTAAGCCTCCTTACATCCCATGATCACAAGGTCAAAAGCAGGGATTTTTCAAACCAAAGGTTTATCAAACAGCCACTCAATCTCAAACTTCCTTACCCCTTGACTCCACTGTTGCAATGAAAGATCCAAAATGGAGAAGAGCAATGGAGGATAAATATAACGCTCTAGTCAAAAACCAAACCTGGACCCTAATACCATATGACCAGAACTACAAGCTCATTGACAATAAATGGGTATACAAAGTAAAGAAGAATCCAAATGGCACCATAAATAGATACAAAGCTAGACTTGTCGTGAAGGGGTTTTGCAGACATCATGACTTGATTTTAATGAAACCTTCAGTCCTATGATCAAAGCTGCAACAATCAGAATCATTTTAACCTTAGCTGTAAGTAACAATTGGCTGTTGAGGCAAGTTGACATAAATAATGCATTTATGAATGGAGACTTAACAGAGACTATGTACATGCCACAACCTGAGGGATTTGAGGATAAGAGAAGACCAAACCACATATGCAAGCTCAAGAAAGCTCTCTATGGACTGAGACAAGCACCTAGAGCCTGGTTTGACAAATTAAAAAATGTTATGTGCTCTTGGGGATTCAACAACTCCAAGTGTGATACTTCCCTATTCTTCAAGAGAAGCAGTGCTGAAATAATCATTGTACTAGTGTATGCATATGACATAATTGTGACTGGAAACAACAGCAAGGGTATTGAGGAAGTGAGAAGAAAACTAAGTGGAGCTTTTGCACTGAAAGATCTTGGAAACTTGAGCTACTTCTTTGGGATACAGGTCAAAAGAAATCAGTATTCCATTCTGCTCTCTCAAGCTAAATATGTTCAAGACTTATTAGCTAAAACAGAGATGGAGAATTGCAAGGGAATATAGTCACTATTCAGCACAGTAGAGAAATTAAAGAAGAGTGAAGGCACCAAACTTGACAACCCCTCATTCTATAGGAGTGTTGTAGGAAGCCTACAGTATGCTCCCCTCATTCTATAGGAGTGTTGTAGGAAGCCTACAGTATGCTGTTTTAACGAGATCAGAGCTTGCATATTCAGTTAACAAGCTTAGCCAATACATGTCTGACCCAAGACAATTTCACTGGATAGCTTGCAAATGAGTGTTGAGGTACCTAAAGAGGATTACAAACATGTGCTTAAAATTTCAGAAGTCAGAACACCTATATTTTATAGCCTATACTAATACTGACTGGGCTAGTGATCCAGATGACAGAAGATCAGTAAGTGGATATTGTGTGTTTTTGGGAGATAATCTAGTAGCTTGGAGCTCAAGAAAGCAAGAAATGGTGGCAAGATCTACAGCTGAGTCCGAGTACAGGGCCATAGCTTTGTGTACTACTGAAATCACCTGGATAAAGTCTCTGTTTGGTGAACTGGAATTCGAGATGCAAAGAGTTCCTATGATCCTTAGTGATAGCACGAGTGTAGCAGCTATAGCCACAAATCCAGTGTATCACTCAAGGACAAAGCATTTTGAGATAGATTTTCATTTCATTAGAGACAAAGTCACTCAAGGAGAGCTGGAAATCAGTTTTGTAGCCAGCAGAGATCAAGTTGTGGAAATCAGTTTTGTAGCCAGCAGAGATCAAGTTGCAGACATATTAACCAAGCCATTGCCTTATTACAAGTTCAATCAATTTAAAAGCAAACTTAATGTCTTTGACAAGACCTTAAATTGGAGAGAGGGTGTTGAGAATTCAAAATATGAAGATGAGTCAGCAGTTAATCCCAAGGTTGTGTTGGCATGCCACCTGAGCAGCCAGTTGATGCAAAATCTGAGGTGTATTCAATGAGTTGGCAAAACTGTTATGCAAGGGAACATTTACACGTGAGCACTGCAGGCTGGAGGTTCTAGAACATTTTCAATGATTGGCTGAGTGCAGCTGTAATCTTTTATTTTATTCATTTTTTGTTTCCTTTTAAGCAAGCTACCATGCCTCACGTTGAGTATAAAATGTGAAGAATGTGTATATCTTTATTCATTCAAGTAATCATAATACAACAAAGGCATTGTTTGTTTTCTGCTCTGCTTGCATACTAAAGCAATTCGTAAAGAATTTAAGTCTACTCATATATCCATGTTATAGCTTTTATAATCATAATAATGCCATTTAAAAGGATCTTTGAATGCTCTATATATTATTTGATGAACTAATGAATGAGGAGGTTTTTAGCTGGCATTGACTCCAACTACTCTGCATTGAAATTTCGAGCCCATCAGCTGCTGGTAGGAGCCAAATGAAGAGTACTTACATTTTTTAGACTAGTTTTATACCACAAAATAACCCTCAAATGTTGAAAAGAAAATGGCCATACAAGTTCATTCTTACTCATCCTGGGCTTCACCTTAATAACATAATTAACTAATTAATATGTAATCTGTATAGTTAACTCCAAAGAGATTAATATAATATGGACATATGTTTCAAGGTCTTGGCTGAAAACACAAAAGTTTGGCCTAATAACGTAAAAATTGTGTATGGTATATGAAATATATTTTATTTGAAATATTTCCTTTTTTAATATTAATATATATAGATAGAGAGGTCATTTATAAAATTGAAAATTGAAAGACCATTAGCTAAGTCAAAATAAAATTAAAAGTAGTTTATTTGTCACATATTGCACTTTTAAAAACAAAAAAAAAATTACACTTTGCAAAAAATGGGAAAAAACCACACCATCAACATTTTTTTATTTTTCTTTAATAAAAATGACAATTTTTAAATTTCATTTTAAACATGAACAACCGTCTATTTTTTAACGACTTTACATTTAATATTTTAAATTTCAATTTGCAAGTATGCTAAAAATGACTGGTCATATGTGACATTCAATTTAATTACAACAAAACGACATGATATCCATATCAACTTTACAAACGACAAAGCATAAATAGTATACATCGGAGCGCACTATTTATGATCCATCGTTTGAATTATAAGAAAAACAACACGTCATTTAGATGATAAGTGTGGATATGATGTGATAAACAGTTAGTTTTCTTGAAAATGACACGTCATCTAACAAGTTAAATTCAGTTCAATGAATGTAAGAGGCTGGTTATTTTTTAACAACAAATAAAATATTTGAGTTATTCATGTATTTTTGCATGCTTAATTGTTTGCTTTCTAACAATAAATAAACAAATAAAATGTTTGAGTTATTCGTATATTTTTTCATGTTTGTTTTCTTGAAAATAAGTTATTTGCATATTTCGGTAAAAGTAATTAAAAGACTTTAGTTTCTTTTTTTTTTTAAATGAATTTTATTAATCTTAAGAGATAGTGAACATTGGACATAACCATGGAGGTGAAACAGTCCTCCACTCTCTAGGATCTGATATAGAACCCCCCACCCTAACCATATTATGGGCAGCAACGTTCACAGATCTACGCACAAAAGAGAATCTCACTTCTCCAATTAGCTGAGCTACAGTTTGACAATCCGTAATAATTAACCCAAAACCATTCGGACTAGTATTTGGAGTAATTAAGGCAAAATAAACATTCAGGCAACCTATTTCAACAATAATCTTTGACAACTGTAGGTTCTTGATTCAGCTCAGAGCTTCATGAACAGCCAAAGTTTCAGCCTCACGAGGATGAAACAAACTAGGGAATATTTGACACTTAGCTGCAATAAAAGCACCTCTAGAATCTCTAATCACTCCTCCAAAGCTATATCGACCTCTGCATTCACATTACACTTTAACCAACCCTAAGGGGGCTTACCCCAACACACCGATCCATGGCCCAGCTGCTCTTGCTCTTGCTCAACAGTGATAAAGTTCTTCCTCTTAGCTTCCTGCCAACTGAACAAATAATGTCCAGAAGCATTTACTAGACTTTGGGCATTACTTCTATGTCCATTCCACACTTTATCATTTCGATTAAGCCAAAATTGCCAATACACCATTACAACTAGCTTGCAATCTTCCTTACGACATCGAGTAAAGATTTGCTCCATCCATTCAACAAAAGAAGAGCATCTGCCTCTCACACTAAGAGATGACAGAAGCCATCAAGATTTTGCCAACACACATTCAACTAAATAGTGGAAAGTTGACTCATTAACAGCACTACAAACGGGACAAATAGGTGAAACATCGACCTTCCTAGACAAACAATTATCCGCAGTAGGCAAAATGTTCTTTAAAGCATGCCAAAGGAAGTGTTTAACTTTATCTGGAATCTCCAGACCTCATAGGAACTTCCACACTTTACTATTTGGAACATCGTAGTCATAATTTACCAAATTGTAGCTGCTTCTGACAGTAAATTCACCCTTTGGATCGGCAAGTCAAAACCAACGATCATTATCTTATTGAATGCTGAAAGGCACCTGTAAAATCAGAATAGCATCCCTGGTATTAAACATGTCCACAACCAAATCGTTGTCCCATCGCCTTTGGCCCGGAACCATAAGACAATTTATTGTAGCTGTTGCAATATTCTCAACCAATTTAGTGGTAATAAAGCCATTATTGGCATCAGGGAGCCAAGGGTCCTTATTAATTTGAACCTGTTGTCCACTCCCAATTTGTATACGACTACCCTTAACTACGACATGCTTGGCAGCCATAATTGATCTCTAGATGTAGCTGGGATTAAAGCCTACAATTGTATCAGCAAAGGATGATCTATGATAGTATAGAGCCTTGAGAATCCGTGCTACCAAAGAGTTCGGATTAGTAATGAGCTTCCAACATTGTTTACCTAACATGGCAATGTTAAAATCATGAAGCCTTTTAAATCCAATACCTCCCATTGACTTTAGTTTACACATTAAATCCCATCGAAGCCAATGAATTCCTCGGCCACCATTAAGAGTAGTTCCCCACCAAAAAGCATTCATCACAAGCTCTAACTCTTTACATAAATCAAGAGGAAGTAAATAGATATTCATAACATAATTTGGGATTACCTGAGCTACTGTTTTCAGCATAATTTCCTTCTCAGCCTTACTTAGGAATTTCTGATTCCAACCCTGAAGCTGCTGCCAGACTTTCTCTTTGATAAAAGCAAAAACTGCACTCTTCTTTCTTCCAATCAAAGGCGGCAAACCCAAATAAGTTCCATGATTACTAGTGGCCGAAACTTCCAAGATTCCACACACTTGGCGTATAGAAACCTCATCCATGTTTGCACTGAAAGAGACTACCGATTTATTATAGTTCACCTGCTGCCCAGATGCAGCCCTATAAATGGCCAGTAGACTCTTCATTATCCAGGCTTCAGTGTGGGTGGCTTTAAAAAAGAGAAAACAATCATCGGCAAAAAATAAATGAGAAACAGTAGAGGCACTTCTTGTCACTTTAACCCCATGAATGAGTCATGCCCATTCCCGATTCCGAATCAAAGAACTGAGCCCCTCCGCACAAAAGACTTTGCCTCTCATTGGGCTCAATCTAAATTTGGTCCAGTAGTGCAAAAATTGTACATGTTATATGTAATATGTTTTATTTGAAAATTTTAATTTTTTTATAATATTAATATATGCAGATGGAGAGATTACATATAAATTGAAAACTGAAAGATCACTAACTAAATCAAAATAAAATCAAAGATAACCCGAGTTGCACTTAAAAAAATAAAAAAGTTACTTTGGAAAAATTGAAAAGAAAAGGCCACACCATCGAGATATTTTCTTTAATGAAAAATGATTATTTTAAAATTTTAACTTTAGACATGACAAGTTATGGGTTCGCCTATGTAAGTTACGCTCAGCCTATGAAATTTCATCTAGCCTCCCATACTTTATATTATTTATATTTTATTCATGAATATTATAAACTTTTTTAAATATAAAATTTCATTTTAACCCCTTCTACTTAATTTTATTTTATTAAAATCATCGAGCATGAATTTGCCCCTATAATTTTAAATTCTCAAAATATCCTCCATTCAATTAAAAAAATATAATTATTGTTAAATGAATCATAATTATAATTATAAAATTTTTTTAATAGATTATTGTTAATAATAATAATAATTAATGATTTTCTAACTAATAGTAAATGTATTGATAATGCTACCTTCGACTGTAAATACTCATTATCGGGTTTCAAGAGACCAATGAATGATAATTTCTGTCAAAATTTTAAGTTTGACCCAATAAAATAATTTTGTATTTAAAAAATAGAAGCAAGAAAAATGCGTTTACATCCTCAAAGGTATAACAACTTAGCAAAAAATACTTAAAAATGACCGTTTAATAATGAGATGCCTACGAAACCATTATTTATTAAAGTAGTAAAAAATCCTGAAAGTACTTAAAATTAAAAAGTATAGAAATATAAAAGAGTCTCCTATATAAATATAGACTCAGTGTTTATTCTATTTTATTATAATCATAAATATGTTAATTATCATTAATTATTATTACTAACAATTTAATAAAAAATATTATTAATTATTGTTAATAGATTAATTAATTATAATATTTTTTATTATCTTTATTGATTATAACAATAATCTATTAAAAAATATTTATAATTATAATTATGATTCATTTAACAATAATTATATTTTTTTAATTGAATGGAGGTTATTTTGAGAATTTAATGTTATGGGGGCAAATTCATACTCTATGGTTTTAATAAAATAAAATTGAGTAGAAGGGGTTAAATGAAATTTTACATTTCAAAAAATTTATAATATTTATGAATAAAATATAAATAATATAGACCATGGGGGGCTAGATAAAATTTCACTGGATAAGCGTAACTTACATTTGATCTTAAGTTAGGCGGACCCTTTCAAAGATATGACATCCAATATTTTAAGTTTTAATTGACAAGCACCTTGAAAACGACTGATTGTTTGTCATTATATTCATAAATGATGTGACATTTTGATGAATTACTTAAAACGACATGTCATTCATTTTGCTTTTATAAACGACAATTCGAAAAGTCTATACATCCGTGCATACTCTTTACGATGTGATTGTTGTATTCTGGAGAAAAATAACACATCATTTTCAGTATTAGCATAGAGACAACATGCCATACCCTCAGTTTGCTTGACAATAAGACGTCATCTAGTGAGTTGAATTCCACATTATTTCAGCGAACGCAAGAGATTATTTTTTTTTTAACAATTAAATAAAATAATAGAATATTTCAGCTATTCACATATCTTTTTTTATATTTGTTTTCTCCCAAACTGAAAATAAGTTATTTGTATAAAGTAAGAGAAAGACTTTATGTATATATACATGTTCCAATAAGTTTGTAAGGGCCAATAGAAGGTTTTAGAGTCATAAGATGAAACTATTGGGCTAGAGTTGACCTAAGCAGCTATGTAAGCCCTATGCTTCTTTCCCACTAGTTGTTCTAATATAAGAAAATGATCTCTCAGCTACACATCGCTCATTCTAAATTTGGTTCAATAGTGTAAAAATTATACACATTATGTAATATGTTTTATTTGAAATTTTTTTCATAATATTAATAAATGTTGATAGAGAGACCATGTATAAATAAAAAATAGAAAGTCCATTAGCTAAGCTAAAATAAAATAAAAGGAAGCTCATTTATCTCGAATTGCACTGTCAAAAAAATAAAAATATAAAAATTTGTACTTTGCAAAAAATTCAAAAGAAAAAAACCACACCATCGAGATTGATTTTCTATTTTTTTATAAAAATAATTTTTTAATTTTTTTAGACATGACGAGTCATCTATTTTTCAATGAGATTACATATAATATTTTAAATTTTAATTTGCAAGCAAACCAACGATGATTGGTTGTTTACAGTACTATTATCAAATGATGTGATATTCAATCGAAATACTTTGCAAGGACATGACATTCGCCACACTTTACCAACCAACACCAATGCGTAAATAGTATGTGCCGAGGTATATTATATACTAGTTGTTGCTCATTTTAAATTTAATCCAATAATGTAAAATCATATATGTTATACATAAACATTTTATTTGAAATATTTATTTTTGTCATAGTATTAATATATATGGATAGAGAGATCATTTATAAACTTGAAAATTGAAAGACCATTAGCTAAACCAAAATAAAATCAAAGAATTTATGTTCATCCTAAAATGTACTTTAAAAAAAAGAACTTATACATAGTAAGAAATTGAAAAAAAAACACCATTAAATTTACTTTTCTATTTTTCTTTTTCTAAAAAACAACTATTTTAAATTTTCATTTTTGACACAATTAGGGATGTCAAAATAACCCGGACCCGGATGAACCCGGATAATCCGGACTGGGTTAAACCCGGACTGGAGAGGAAAAAAATCTGGATCCGGAATGAGTTTTAATAACCCGGATGAATCCGAGTTCGGGTCCGAGTTTGGGATAACCCGTGTATCCGGGACCCAAACCCGAATTATATTATTTTTAATTATATTTATTAGTAAATATAAATACAAACATAAAAAAACCTAATTTTAATTCACAACTCAAAGTCTTATGTGACACAAATCGCGATTTACCCAAACCTTAGCTGTGCCGTCGCTGCTGCTGCCTTCTGCCTTCCGTTGTCCCGCAAACAAGTCAAACAATTCTCGGCTGGGTTCGCCACCGTCGCAAGGTTGAGTTCACTGTCGTCGCAAGGTTGGATTCAAGAAGCTTGTGAAAATTACATTTCCTTTTACTGTTGATTTTAATTTCCTTGTGTGAATTTTCTGGGTTGGGTTTTCTTCTAAGATTGTTGGGGATGAATCCTCTAGTTCAGCGTCTTGGTTTTGTAAATTCTAACAGAGCATGTTTCCTTTGCATTTTTACTAAGAGAGAGATTATTGCCATATGTTCAGACTCTCCAAGCTCGAATTCGCATGTTGGATACCCTGGGTAAGGAGTCCTACAAGGATAGCACTTTGATCACCACCGTCGCATGCTTGCAGCAGTTCAGTTCCTCAATTCGTTTGATTCACCGGCAGGAGTTGCTAACTTGATGTTATATCTGTTTTATGTTTGAAATGTTTGAAATGTTGCTGTTCCTGTTACAGTTAAAAATAAATTGTTGATTGTGCTTGAAATGTTGTGTTGTTACTTTCGATTCTGCCGGAGCTTTTGATGTATGTGTTATACTTTTCTTTTATGCATTGCATTGATGTTGTTTTTTAATCTTCATGTGCTGATTGCTTCAGCCAATGTTATTCTACTTCTGAAATGGTTATATGCAAGTTGCTCATATAAACATTTGAACGTTTTATTGAAATTGCCACTTGGCAGCCCCCTTTTTTCTACCTAGCTTATGAAACCATTATATTCATGCATTTCTAATAAGTGAGATTATCTCAACATGTGTTACCCCCAACCATGCAGTTTTACTTGTAAAATATTTTGCAAATGTTGGAATCTTTCTTTTGTCTATCTTTATTTTGATATTCCTTACTCTACTTGTATCTGTTCCCCTTTTTTTTCACCTGATACTTTGTAACTCTAAATCATGACTGACATGGTCTCGATTTTGTCTAGTTTATAACCCTATTTCATGAACGTGTACATGATCTTTTCTGCCACTTCAACTGGCACTCTACTTGCCCAATAATAAAAATTTGCATACAAGTTACTGTCTTCCAATTCCCTGCACTTTATACTAGAATTCTTTCTATGTAACCTTTGACTTTTGCTTTCCCTCTTACTGTACTCGATGTTGATTATCTGGCTATCTTAAAATGCATACTACTCGTGATGTTTCTTGATTGGCAATTGGGAATGTCAGAGTTTCTTTTATGTGTAAACTGTATTTATCAGTCATGGCATCCAAGACTGTTGTCCAAAGCACTACATTATATTTAGCTTATCAATTTCCTATATTTCATTCCATGGTTCTGCACAGAGATTATAGATTAGAAGAGTCCAATGTTCTCTACAGTCAATAGAGAAACATTTCCCCCATTCTTTATATTTCAAAGTGTCCTACGCATACATTCTTGGCTTCTTGCAGACCCAAGTTGAGAAAACAGAGAAATGTTGTGTTGTTATACTACTGATTTATGGTTGAAATGTTAGAACTTAGAACATTGTTACACCACTGATTTGTTGTGCTGTTATACCACTGATTTGTTGCTGTTAATATATTCAAAAATATATTTTTGAAATGTTAGAACTTAGAACATTGTTACAGTAAAAAAATAAATATAAAATGAAAGAAATTGGCGAAATGATGGGTTATAGTACTGAACCAAAGTGGAATATGGCAACAGTGAGGGTTTTTATAGCTAGAATGATTGTAATGCATGAGCTTCCGCTATCATTTGTTGAGTATATTGGGTTTTACGAACTGTTGAAGCTTCTCCAACCTTTAATTGAGACTATTAGTAGAAACACTATCAAGGCTAAAATTTTGAACTTTACGATATTGAGAAGAGGAAGGCAATGAGTGTTTTGGAAGCTTGTGACAGTAGAATTGCAATGACTACGAATATGTGGACTGCTGGTAACCAAAAGAAAGGGTATATAGTTGTTACGACACATTATATTGATAACTCGTGGGTGTCGCAAAGTCGTATTATGAGGTAATATTCTCGAGACTTTTTTTTCCTTTCAACATAAATAAATGTTTGCATTATTTAATATTTTGATTATTTTTTACATTTTTAAGTTTATATATGTGCCGGCTCCACATAGTGGTGAAGTTATGTACAATGAGTTGTATGAGTGTTTGATAGAGTGCAATATATATAGGAAGTTGTCTACTGTAACTGTTGATAATTGTTCTACAAACGAGTCCATGATTGATTTGTTGTTGATAAAATTTTCAACTAGTTCAATGATTATGGGTGGGAAATTCCTTCACATGTGCTGTTGCACACATATATTAAACCTGATAGTTAAGGATGATTTATCTGTGATCCATAAAGAAGTTGAAAAGATTAGAGAGAGTGTCCATTACTGGATAGCAACACCTTCTAGATTTGAAAAATTTGAGGCTGTCAAAAAACAATTAGGTGTTAAAGAAACTAAAAACTTAGCACTTGATTGCAAAACTAGGTGGAATTCCACTTATTTGATGCTTAGTACAGCTTTACTGTATAAAGATGTATTTATTCGTTTAAAAGAGCGTGATAGAAATTATACAGCTTTGCCTAGTGAGTTGGAGTGGAATTTTTCAAAACTTATGTGTGATTATTTGAAGAGTTTTTATAAGTTAACAGATCTTTTTTTCGGGGACACGATATCCGACATCCAATTTATTTTTTAGCAAGATTTATGAAATTAGATTGTCAATGAATACATGGTTACAATCACCAATTGAGGGGGTAAAAAATATGGCCACTAAGATGATTGCGAAGTATGACAAATATTGGGATGTTATTCATGGAGTTCTTGCTATGGGTGTTTTGTTAGATCCTAGGCGTAAAATGTTGTTAATTAACTTTCTATTTCCCAAAATCTATGGAGAAAGAGCTGAATTTGAAATTGAAAGGGTGCACAAATTATTTGTTGATTTAATGCATGAGTATGAAGTCAAATATTCATCAAATGCAAATTGGGGGGTTAATGATTCAGCTAGTTCTGAAGGTGCTGCAGCTGATGATTCTATTATGGTAGACTTAGACTTAGATGAGATGGTTGATGAGTGGGATTCATTTAGAAATCAAAACTCACAAAATAATCATTTCAAAACAGAATTTGAGATTTATCTTGAGGAAAGTACTTTGCCTTCAACTAGTCAATTTGATATTTTGTCATGATAGAAGAATAATCAAGGCAAATATCCTATACTTGAAAAGATTGCGAGAGACTTTTTGGTCATTCTTGTATCAATAGTTGCCTCTGAGTCCACCTTTAGCACTAGAGGTAGACATTTGAGTCCTCATCGCAGTAGACTTCAGCCATCTATAGTGGAAGCGTTGGTCTGTACTCAAAATTAGTTTTGGCTTGACCACAACCTAAAAGGTATGGAAATTTTATTTATTACATAAAATAAATTAATTTGTTATAGTATCAATTTATTACTAACTAGCTGTTTTGTTTCTTATTTTTATGATTTATTCATGTTTTTTAGATGGAATTCCAGAGGAAGCAATACTTTCTGCAGAACAACTTATTAATGAAAGTTTGATAAGTGAGTTGTGAACAACAATGAATCAAGTGAAGAAGAATAGAAAATGATGGAGAAAAGTTTAAACTTTGGATTTGTGGTTTTTAATTTGAACTTTGAATTGTAGACTTGTGTAATTGTGTTATGGATTTATATTTGTGGCTGTTTTATTACTTGAAACAGCCGTTTGAATTGTAGAGTTTGCACACTAGCTGTTTGAATTGTAGAGGTTGCAAAGTTGATTAATTGTGATTTTAGAAACTTATAACTATATCTATGAATACTCTATAATTATGAATTGTGATTAATTGTGATTTTAGAAACTTATAATTATAACTATGTTCTGCACAATTGTTTAGAAACTGTTAATTGTGATAAATTAGGATTTGTTGTTTAAGTTTTAATTATTAAGTGCTACTGTGCTAGGATGGCATTTGAAACATTGAGAATTTGAGATAGGTTTAGAAACTTCATGTGGTAGAGATGATGTTGAAATATCGTGCAAAGTATGGACCGTATGGTTATCTTAAATTCTTGATGATGTTGGTATGTGGTAGAGAAAAGCTTGGGGACATTCTCCAATCTTTTACGCTATGTTGTAGACTTGCAGGGGCCGTCCAATGCGTGTAAATCTCATCTTTTTCTTTCTGTTAATATGTCCTTGTCTTGGTTCTATTGGTTACATTAAGATTCCAAATTGATTGAAAGTAATCTGCCCATCTACAAATCTCTACATTTTCTATGAATTGATTTTTCCTATTGGAGTAATAATGAAGGTGAAATTTGAAATTTCATTATTGATCCGGGTTCAAAATCCAAAATCTGGGAACCCAGACTCAGACCCGGATGGAAAAAATTGGGTTTTAATCCAGGTCCAGAAAAAAGAAAATGACGTCCGGGTCTGGAACCGGGAAGACTAAACCTAGACCCAGACCCAAATTTTGCCATCCCTAGACACAACACGTTGTCTATTTTCTAACGACAGTATATCCAATACTTTTAAATTTTTAATTTACAAGCAATTGCAGATGGCATGTCATTTGTAATTTTATTACCAAATGAACGTTTTTTTTCTGTAGTGTACATGGAAATGACATACCACCACAACTATTTTTATAATCGGTAAAGCGTAAATAGTTTGCTTCGGCGCATAAAAATTATGATCACTCATATGAATTTTGGGTGCAAGCAACAAATCATTTGCGTGATCACCGCAAAGACGACACGACATCCGCATATTTTACTACATAACTGACACAATTTATTATGTCGAATCCCACGTCATTTTAATAAAAGCAAGAGATCTTTAATTTTTTAAAAATTAAATAGAATAAGAAACTATTTTAATTATTCAATATTTTTACATATTCGTTTTCTCCAATACTGAAAGTAAGTTATTTGTAAATTTGTATAAAACTAAAATAAAAACTTTAATTTGAAAATTATGCTTAAGCACGAAAATATACACATATATAGATATAACTGGGGCTTCACGATCTCTAAGATTTACTCTGATGGTGCATGTATTGAAACTTTCAGAAGAATGTCCTTCGCCTTGATTAGCTCGAAGACACATACATGTCCTCGTTTCAGGTTCTTGTCCCTCGAAAATGCAGGCCATCCCCCTTTTATGCTGCAGCCTCTGGACCATGTAAGTTGGGCAGGCCACTCTTTTCCATCAGAATCTTGCAATTTGATAGATCTGGTACCTCTAATCAAGTGATTCTTGGAAAATTTGGATGGCACATACTGCACAAGCAAAGAGATAGGCAACTCAACATTTATCAACGGCTAATGTGAGAAATTCCAAGATCACGCTTTTACTGAGAGCTCACCATGTAGCTATATCTTTCCTTGGACCTTAGAATACCCACGAATGAAGGATTTTGAGGCTTGAATAACCTGACAGCAGTGACTAAACTCAGTCTTTCTTCAACTGATAGATACCTATGGGCTTCACTCATGAAGATCCCCACTTCTTCTAAGGAAGCCAACAGCTCATGTTCATCTGCAACTCATTGAATAATAAGATAGATTATGCAAAAATTGTGCAATGAAAAGAACACATAAGCATAAAGAACTCACCAAACACTTGATCACCATCTGAAGAATCTGTCTCAACTTCATGATATGCAGCCTTTTTGAGTTTACCACGCTCGTTACCATGCGTTGGACACCGCTCTTTCTCCCTGCTATTTGTAGCTGTTTCCAATTTGATACCATCAATCGTCTTGTTTTCAGGTTTGGAACCGAGCTTAACCTGATTTTGCTGTCCTGGAGGAGTATTCATTTTGGTGAAACTTAGAATCTCAACTGAATTTTCAGTTTCCATTTCATCTCCCTCTTGGCTTTCCGTTTCTTCATAATCATATGGATAATCAATCTCGCATGCAGTCATATCAAAAACAAGAACATCAAAGGTTGAATTTTTTGCGTACTTAAAAACCACAAAGTATCCAACGGCAATGGAATGATATTCGGCAAAATTATCCCAACCATCTTGTAACCAAATTTTCCTTCCATCTTTCCTCAATCCCACTTGCCAAACACGACCGTTTGGAACCTTGAGAGTAGCAACAGCAGAAAGTTCATCCCCAAATCTCTTCACAAACTTTCTCGGAATCCTCTACAAACATTGAAGTCACAGATATAGCAGAGATCAAAGTTTCAAAACAAGAAAATACGTCTTAATACCAAAACAAAAATGACTATTTTGATAATTTGATGTGGTCTTTTGATATGCAACATCAAACATTTACACTGAAAAAAAGATAAACATCTCTCAACGAAAACTGGAGTAGCTCATCTTTAAAATAAACATGATACAGTGATACCCAGTAAAGAGACATAAACTTGTACAGCAGATTAAAATCAAAGTAGCCTTCTACTAAATCATAGTATGAAGCAGCAGAATATATATATATATATCGGCAACAGTACTATATACATCAAACTGAACAAATCAGCCAACAAAGAGCAGCACAATAAGGAATAAGAAGAAGAGTGAGTTACGAGCTTCTTCTCTTGTAGTGTTGACGGAAGAATGACCTTGAAGAAATGTGAGGTTTCAGCTCTCCTGTTACCTCCAGCCATTTGTTTCACGTTGTTATTGCGAACAATGGTGTGGAGACCTTTTTGTATAAGAAACTTTTGCTTGATTGTTGATGCAACCTTCAGTTTCCATCTGTTATTGGGATCTGTAAAGACCAGTGGCGTGTCAGGTACTTGCAACTGTTACGTGAAATAAATGGTCATCATAGAGTATGTTTAAAATGGAAAAGGGATGATATCATCAATCTTATACATTTTGAAGCTCAAAACCAAGTGTCGTTTGGAGTCAATTCTCGTCGAAGAAGAAATTCATCTGTGTATTTAAATTGATATTGTGGGAGGTTCAAATGTGATTCCGATATCCAATTTAATTCTGCATGTATGCAGTCAAATAAATTTGTGAATGACTTTATGGATATGGGATCTGCTTCTTTCATATGATTTAATATTTTTACTAGGTTCATTGAATATCTTTATTAACCTTCTCAACATTTGGAATTATCCAATTGCTGATGCATATCTTCAGGCATGGGGTAACAGAACACATAGGACAAGTAAACTAATGCCATGTATAACAAATGTATACACGACATGATTTTAATGACACAGATGCACTGATAAATTCTCCGCTCTGTGAGAGAGTCAGTTTGCTTTCACATTTATAAACCAACGGTGCAGTCAACATGTAAATAGAAATCCAACACCCGTTAAACTCAAGAAAATGCATCAGAAGATAGGGCAGTCCATAAGAAGACATCAATATCTACATTCACCTCTAATTTCTTAACTACGTTTTGCACAACCACCAAGTGTTTTATTGTACTTTCTCTCTTTACCAAAAGTTTTACATTGGAAGTTAATACACAGGTCTTGCATCTTCAAGAACTCGAAATATGGTAGCTTTCAATGTGACATCATTTGTCTTAATCAGCTCGAACACACAAACATCGCTTTCATCTAAGTTATTCTCCCATACAAATTCAGGCCAGCCCTTGCTGAATTTAGCTCCACCATTCTTAAAAATACATCGAACAGGCCACTGCTTCCCATTAGAATCTATAATTGTGATGTATCCCTTGATGCCATTTAGATACTTTCGGGCAAAGCTGGTAGGAACATGCTGCAAAAACAAAAATAAATAAATAAATAAATTGCCCTGTTCTATAATAATTGATTCAAGAAATTTTATTTGCAGCATAGTTCAAAGGACTTACCAAAAGCAATGTCCTATATACATAGGATGGTCGCAAGATAACCCTGAATAAAGGATTACTCGACTTGTACATTTCAGCTGCATGGACGGTTCTCTTCTTTTCTTCAGTCGTTACAGCTCTCCACCTCCTCGTATAAGTTTTGAAAGAAACTCTATAGGAAGGAAACTCTGCTCCCTGTTCCATTTTGCCTAATGGTTCATATACACATTCAAAATTAGTGATGAGATTAGCCAATAGTAATACACAAAATTGCTTCTAAATGCATAAAGCATACAATAATTGGTTATTTGTCCTGGCCCAGAGATTTTTCTTTTTGTGCCACAATTGAAACACAGTCCAACTTCATCTGATGTATTTTTGAACAGTATTCCTTTATCGTGAGGACAATGAAATGCTGTTTCCTGATTATGTTCATCCTTTGGTATATGCAGGTACTCTATTTTAACTCCAGATGTAGAGTCCTTATTGCACTTGTAGCATACACCTTCATCTAAGACCTTGGTTGCTGGAGAAAAAGGATCCGGGCATGGAGCACACAAAGATGGCAATATTCTGAGAGAGCTATTTTTTTCTTTATCTTTCTCAATGGGTACATGGCATTGCTTGCTATCACTGGGTTCTTCCAAGCTTGGATACTCTATCTCAGAAATTGCTAAATCAAATATGTAGACATTGAAATTTGAATTCCCTTGGTATTTGAAGATCAAAAAGTACCCAGAATGAATGGAGCAATGCTCTATGAATTCATGCCAACCAATATCAAACCACAACTGCTTGTTGCATTTTTTTAGTTCCACAAACCAAATACGACCACTGGGAATTGTGAATTTCGCAATTGAAGAAAGTTCATCTCCAAATTTCTGAACAAACTTGTCTGGGATCCTCTGCGGGTGCAAAAATTTATCAGATTCTGCAACAGTACCACCAATGAAATGTCTACAACAAAATATATATTGAGCATTGCACAAATGATTCATCATGAACATTACTCAGCTTCATTGAAGTAGCAGCAACATGAGATTAACAAAGATGACATAACTTCATAATTGAAAAGGCAATTGAAATGAAAAGATAACATTTGATGAAAAGCAGCATGTAACCAAAAGTAAAATATATCCTTAAATGGCTAGCATAACAATGGATAGTCAACAGAAATAAAAGAGTTCTTTTCTTCTTCCTTTTTCCCCAGGTGATAAATGCAAAAATACTTGATATGAAATTAAAAGAAGACAAAAATTAACACTCAATGAAGAGAATCAAGTGTGTATAGCATATTAAGAGACCATTGACTTCTAATGATGACCACAGTAATTAAATGTTTGACAAACACCGACTTTTACTTGAGAGCTAATCTTTACCCTTGCTCTCCCACAATTCCACTTATACTTGAAATTTAGTGGTTACTGCCCCCGTCTCACTAGTGCAGCTGTGACTTCAAAGCCACAGCACCTCAATACCAAAGAGACCCTAAGCATAGCTCAGTTTCTGAAAATGAAAATAGCAGGAACCACCTTTTTTTAATCTACCCAAGTCATGGTCTTAAAAAACCTTTCTGGGACTATGATGAACAGGCACTAACGACGATTCTGGTAAAAGCAAGCACACAATAAAAATTAAAAGATCAGTTGCATGCGCATTTTAATCTTCTCAATTTTCCCAAATCATTAAAAATAACAAGTAAAGTATCATCAAGAAAATTGAGAAAATCAAATTTCCCACCAGCCAAACCACCAAACCAAACAAGCCATTAACGCATTTTATAACTTCTTCCTCAATTTTCTCAGCAAACAGACAGAAAGTCAAAGGGAAAGTAAAATAGAAGAAAGTTAAATAAATTAACAGTTACCAGCTTCTTGTCTTGGAGAATGGAGGGCACAATTAGCTTGTAGAAAATGCAAGACCTCTTCCCTTCCTCTTGCAAATATGGCGCCAATGGCCGTGACATTACTTCATCAACGGTTGTTTGCTGTTCGGACATTTTTCATCATCATCATCATCAAGAATTGACTTTCCGATGATCACTATTTTTACCTTAGTGCTTGCTACCCAACAAGAATGTTGGGAAATGGGGTTGTACGACTGTACAACTGAAACGTGTAGTCAAAAACTCAAAATCCCATTATTATTATTATTAATTTCTTTTCAGCATCAAAAAATCTACTAAAAAATAAAAAAAAATTAAAACCAATGAAAATGATCCTATGACTAGTAGGTCACTCAGAATATTGTAATGCTAAGAAGCATTAAACATGTTTCCCAATTCTCTCATTCCACGTGGATTTTGAGTTCAGCTAGAAGTCCATATGTCGACTAAGTATCGGGGAAATTTATAATATTAGCTCAAAAATTTAGATTTTTTTTAAATTTAATTTCTCTAAATTTTTTCTTTTAACATTAGTCATATTTTTAATTTATGGACGAAAATACTCTTTCCATTCTCACGTTTTCCTCTCCTAATTTTCTTTCTCTCTCTCACCAAAGTCTCATCACCAGAAGTTGTATAGATCTTCGGCGGCGGCGTAGATCGGCAGCGGAGGAACTTGGCGACGGTGAAAAGAAGCTAAATCACCTTCAAAACTTTAGAGATATCCAAAATCAAAGGAAAAAAATTAAAAAACCTAGGTGAGTTGTTATTGTCGTTGTTGTTTCTGTTTGGCTTATTGTTGTTGTTGTTGTTGTTGGTAGTGTTTAATGACGGTGGTGGGTGAGATTCATGTGGGAAAGGAAACGGAAGAGAAAGAGAAGAGAAAGGGAAGGGGTTAGCGTGCGACAGGGAAGGCATGTCGCGCGCGCCTGTCGCATCAGTCTTTTTTTTTAAGAGTTAAATTTTTTTACTATAATGTAATAATTTTATAAATATTACAGATACATGGCGAAATCAGAATCACCGGATATTGAAGTAGGCAAGATGTTTATTCCTTATGCCGATCACTTTCCTAGTCGAATTACGAGCATGTGTAAGTTATCTTCGATCGTGAAAGTAATCCAGGAAAAATTAACAAAGCGACAGTTGAATATGTTCAAAAAGGATATATTTGGGCATTTCTTGGAATGTCGAAGTTTTCCTTTTAGTGGGGTAATATTGCACAATCTTTTACTGAGGCAAGTGGCCCCTGAAGAAGATAGCCTTGAGGATCAGTTATGGTTCGAAATTAGTGGGCATTTGATTCGCTTATTAATTGTCGAATGGTGCTTGGTTACTGGACTTTCATTTGCGAGTCTGAGCAAAGAAAAGGATGATAAAATGGAGCAACAGAGGCTACGGAATAAGTATTTTGGCGGTTTGCATCGTAAAATGTGTGTGAAAGAATTCGATGCAGAATTTTCCTCGATGAAATTTCTAGGAAATGGATGATATGGACGCATTAAAAATTACAGTGTTTTATTTTGCGGACAAAGTACTGAATGGAAAAAAAAAGTCATGCTCAAATCAACTGGTTTATGCTTGACGACGTTGATGATATAGAATTCTTCCGAACTCGTCCATGGGGTCTATTGTCCTGGAAAGTAATTTACGACAGTCTTGACGATGCATTGTCTGACAAAGATGAGAAATTTAAGAGGACTCGGTTGCAAAATCCAGATCATAACATCGAAAAATACAATCTTTACGGCTTTACGTACGGGGTTCAGGTGTGTTTTTTTATATTAATAAGTTTTATAGTAATAAATATGTGATAGTTGTTTTATTTGAATTCTCACTTGCGTTGTTGTAGGCATAGATTTACGAAGCAATCGAAGGTATGCCATCAACATGGGTTGTCAAAACGAAAAACAAAATTCCCCGCATATTGCAATGGAAGCTCATGGCGTCCTCGAACATCAACTTTGCGGAGGTTTATGCGTTCTTTAACGACAAATCTCGTCTTGTAAGTAATATGTATTAGTTTTTTTTAACTTTACTAAATTTAAGTTGTGTATATTTACTTAATATTTTTAATTGAATTTATGGCAGGGGGACGTTCTCCAAACTCTTGAGCCAACTTCAAAGGAGAGTAGGCAAAAATATTGGCTCTCATTAAAAGGTTACGTGCCAAGCATTCCAGAGTGGGTTCATACGATTGGTATATTTTAAGTACAATCAAATTTTTAATCGATATTT
The DNA here is from genome assembly GCA_029633175.1 of Citrus glauca. NCBI lineage: Eukaryota > Viridiplantae > Streptophyta > Magnoliopsida > Sapindales > Rutaceae > Citrus > Citrus glauca. The sequence continues at coordinate 4,499,021 of JAQOOD010000008.1, read as the reverse complement.
TCGACATATCATTCATTAATTGTAAATGATACTTTATATAGTACTAACCCTCAATCAACGCGATGCCGTCGGATACAAGTCAATCAGACGAGCATGACCATCATGACGACATACCAAACCCAATACCAGAGCAGGGTCATGACATTTTTTAGGATAAGGTTGAGGTGCCTGCTGATGACCACCAGGAGCAAGCAGACAACTCTGATGACGCACGTGAGGTATTTATTGTAAATAATATACGATATTTTTCCTTTATAATTCATTATTGTTTTACTGTTATTATAAAGTTTTTATTTCTTTTGTAACAGTCAAGGACAAAGCAGTTTAATGATTACGTCCAACGACGGTTGGATAAGCTTGATCGTAACGTGGACAAGCTTGATCGTAACGTGGAGAATCTTGATCGTAACGTGAATGAAATAAAGTCAGATTTAAAAGATTTTACAGAAACCGTTGTTGGCTTTATCGACACATTCTCTAAACGTCGAAATAATGATTCTCCCACTACACGCTCGTATGCGGTGAGCAATTTTAAATTTAATAATTATATTCTTTAACTTTTTTTTATAGTTTAATATTTTCTTCTTTGCGAATGGACAGGCCCCGGATGATTGTGGAGTGTATACTGACGTGAGCAATCAAAATTTGTCTACGCCCACGTCATTATATAGTTTCTACGGAGATGTTAGTGGGGAGAGCGTCCAGGTGTTCACTGAGTTGACCCCGCGCGTTAGTAAGTTCGGCCGCGCGTACATACCGTCGTATGTTTATAACAGTCCGTTCGTGATTTCTCCAACCAGGAGAGGACAGAAAGTGCGGCCTTTACCTCGACCCCAAATCATGGAGCATGCGATTGACATGAGTACGAATATGGATGTAAATCCACTGCAGGGATTGGAGGACACTAGTATGTTTGCTGAGTTTGATCGATGGTTCGTTGGTGATATCACAATGGATTGGGGAGTATAGCACCCGCAGTCATTCTTTGAAATCATTTTGGGTATAGCCTCGATGGGATGGCTAGGCGATGAGGTATTTATTCTATCGAAGATTTTAGATTGTTGTCGACTTGTGTATAAAATTTTTCTTTTACATCATAATGTTTGTGTTTCTCTACAGCATATTCACGAGTATCTCCGCTTGATTAGCGCGAAGTAATAACAGTTTCCAAATGCCTTAGTTCAACGTGTCACACATACTGACACATTTTTTTGGGTAACGTTCTAACAAAACTTATAAATGCTATTTATTTTTTATTTATTACATTTAAGTTTTGTTAATTTATGCATTTCTTGGTTCTCTATGTACTAGGTATTCTTGAGGCAGCTATGGAACAACGGGAATTGTGCGGTCGATTCATTAGATTTCGACGACCGTGTGAATAGTTATTTGTGTGGGCGACAACACACACTGTCCAAATCAATGATGGATGTTGATTTGGTACGTATTTTATTATATTTCAATATTCGAGTTGACGCTTTTACTTCGTTTCTGTTTCAATTTCGTATATAACGAACATGTTTTTCAAATGTTATATGCAGTTACTCATCCCTGTTAACTTGGACAACGAGCATTGGGTCCTAGCACTAGTTGACTTTTGAAAAAATAGAGTATGGATTTACGACTCATTGCTCACATTTCGCGACGACAAAAAGTACAAGTTGACATTCAAGCCACTTGAAGTTATATTCCCGCGATGGTTGGAATATGTTGGCTTTTACAACATTCGACTTAAGTTGCGGAGTGCAGACTCCTGGAAAGTGATAGCAGTTAAGAGCGCGCTTCAACAAGAGCCCGGAACTGGCGATTGCGGTGTGTTTGTATTGATGGTTACGATGTATTTAATATTCGGGCTTAGATTAAAGTTTGACGCTACGCATGTCCAGTACTTTAGAAAGAAGATTGCGGCTGACATATTTAATGACGATATTGTATTATAAACGGTTGTAGTAATTGATTCTGTTCAAACTTGAATTTTTACTTTAATTTGCGCACTTAAGTTTATATCATTTTAATGCTCACATTTTAATAATTAAAATAAAATAAAGTTATATGACATATAAGTGTACAATACACAAAAATAAATAACAGTTTTAACCAATGAAACACCAAAAATAATAAAAGTTTTAACAGACGAATAACAGAAAATACATCTAGCTTGAAGTCGACGCAATGAGATTCTTACATCGCTTACGATTATGGCCTAGTTCATGACACCGCCCGCATCGTACAGTCCGCCGGTCAACGTCCTCGCCAGCCGAGGGTATTCTGAGCTCTTTACGACGGCCAGGTTGTGGTGCCTCAACTGGTGGGTATACTTGCATTTCCTGAATTTCATCTGGAACTTCCCAATCAGCCATATCACCAACTGGCTCCACTGGTTGTGCATAAGCCATCGCCAACGATTCTGTAGTGTAAAAGTCCGAGCAAAGGCTAATAAAATCCACCCGGTGTGTTAGACACGCCGCAATTGCATGAGCACATACAAGCTGGTCAAGCTGAAACACTATGCAGGTGCAAGTTTTCTTTTGCAAGTCAACCAAACCTTCCTTAAGCCCACCGCCTACAACTTGAAATCGATGCGGTGACACCGGTTGAACTCTCATTTTTTCAGCTATAATTCTTCTCTCAGTAACTATTTCATCCGCCCATGTCGTTAACCGAGTAGTCATTAATTCAGCCATAATTTTCCTATCATAAAACCATTGCTGTAATATTTTCCTAAAGTGATCAACAAGATGAGTTACAGGAAATTTTCGAGGTTCCCTCATAAAAAAATTAACACTTTTCGCGATGTTTGTGGTAAGTATACTGTACTTCCTACCTTCAAACTGAGACCTTGCCCAATTACATGTACCGATATTATTTTCTAGGTAATCAGCCGCACCAGAGTGGATCATCCACAGCCCTTCAAGTTGTCTCTTAAATTCTTCGTGGCCATATGCTTTTGCTGCATGAATAAAGGTAGGCTCAAATTGATCCCAAAGAGCTTTGGACATTCTAAACTGTGATTTAATGTTACCTTTCACGTGGTAAAAATAAACACCATGAGATGCATTGTGAAAGACTTTAAGAACGGCTCTCCTGATAGCAGTGCATCGATCAGAGATGATTACCAACTCAGGTCTATCGCCAGTCACTCCGTGTAACTTCATCATAAACCATTCCCAAGCATCATTGTTTTCAGAATCCATGATCCCAATGGCTAACGGATACAATTGATTGTTACCATCAAGACATGTTGCCACAAACATGCTTCCACGATACAGTCCCTTTAGATGAGTACCATTTACAGCAATGACAGGCCGAATGAACTGCATAAAACCCTTAATGGAATATCCGAGTGCCACAAAATAGTATAAGAAATTACCATCTTCATCCTACTTGAGGTGAGTGATTGTACTCTCATTCGCTGTAGTTAGTACGTGAGAGTATTTCGGGAGTAAGTTATATGACTCTGCAGGGTTGTCTCGAACTATTTTAAGACCAATTTCTCTCGCCCGATATGCCTGCTGATATGTTAACTGAACACCGTATTGCTGTTGCATATCTGCTCTTATGTCATTCGGAGTATAAATCCTCTTGTTTTGAATATATTTATCTGCGATATTATGACCGATAACCCGGCTCCTTACTTGATGACGTCCATCAACTGATACATCATTATGACAAGTGTGTACATTGTCAATTCTCTTCACCACCCAAGGAACATTTTGCTCATTCGAACATCTAGTTGCTCGAATACGCCATTTACATGATTCTGAAGAACAATGAGCCTCAAAACATGTCGTAGTAGACCGTGCATTCTTGAAATCATACTTATCTCTAAAGGCCACCTTGCGTAGTTGTAATATAAACTCACTCTTCTCAGCAAATAACATACCCACACTGATATCATCTGAGTCACAACTGCTAATAAAGCTTGGAGCAACTGTGTTCGAAGGCAAAGTTGGAGCAAGACTTGTAAGAGGATCAATTCTCCTTCTCGACCGAACCATAGAAGGAATAGGTCTATTGCCTCTGTTATTCATAGGAGTATTATCTTCATACTCATCCTCATGCTGATCTGACGGAACATTCGAAGAGCCGGCTCCTCCATCATCACCATCATTATTAAAATGAGTGCCCCTTGTATTATTAGAAGGTTCTGTACAAACATTATCCCCCGCTGTCTCATCATGAAAATCATCATTGTCCCGAAAATCATTGTTGTGATACGGAGAATACCGTTGCTCCAACGACGTTGTTATTGGGAATACCGTTGCTCCAACATCCTGTAACGTAACGCCGTGATCCTCAATATTGTCATAATTGTCGTGGATTGGAGAGTAATATTGCTACAGCGATACCGTCCTTGGCAACACCTCTTCATCATTATCGGGGCCAAACATATTTGCTCTAAACGAAATTTCTGTATCGACATGCGGCTCAATACCTTCACTCGGAACTCTAGGTGATGTGGTTACGAATATAGGAATGCATCCAAAATTGGCTACGTCAGATGCCATATGCAACACAACCCTCACCATTTCATCATCAAATATATCCATAGGCAGTGCACAGATACGATATAATGTATTACTAGATCTCAAAGTTGTCTTCATTGTAATACTATATTCATTAGGGTTTATTTGTAACACCTCGTATACTCTTGCCAATAACTGATCAAACAGACAATTTTTTCCAACCAAAAAAGCTCGATTTTTACCATTCACATACTGCATACGGCCATCATCTAATGTCTTCCACCAACCATCGTAACACAATTCAAGTACAACTGAATCCATTAAACTTGAAATTATAAAAAAAAATATTTAAATCCGAATCAAATTAATACAAATTTAATAAATATTGTGCGACAGGCTGCCTGTCGCACCAACTCTTGTTGCTACAGCCAGCCCGTTCCTGAATTTAGATTCACCAACAAAGCTGAGAAAATAACTCATATCAGTAAATGATGTTGATTAATGTTGGATCTGGATAGATGATAACTGACTTTTACTATTATTTGTTGCCGTCGTTGATGATTCACGAGTACAAAACTAAGCTGCTGCATTTTGTTTGTTTCACGATTCGGAGAAAAATTGGTTTTGTTATGTGAAAAAGAGTAATTTCGGAAGAAAGATTTGAATTTGGCTAATGTTGATAGAAAAAAGTTACTATGGTTAATTGAGAAAATGATAAAATAATTATGGCTATTTTTGTAAACTTTCCTAAGTATCGAGACCAATTCAAAAAATGAAAAATTTATAAAAATAACCATAAATTTTTATTATTTTCACAATTAACCCTCTCAGCTTTTTTTTATCAACATTAGTCAAACATACGTTTTTTTTTTTCAAATTACCCTTCTTTATAAACCAAAAGCAACTTTCTTTCTCCCATTTCGTTAAACCAAAGTCAGCTTTTCACTTTTGAATCATCAAACAACAGCGACGACAAAAGACAATGATAAAAGTGAAATCCGATCACAATCTATCCGGATCTAACACTAATTGGTATCACATTGTGGTATGAATTATTTTCTGAACTTGCTCAAGAGTTTCAGTGAACTGTGAGTCGTGGGTGAATCTGGCGACAAGCTGCCTGTCGCACAAAGCTTCACGAGACAGAGAACCTGATGCACCAAAACTTGGTGTAACAGGCCTTGGAGCGACAGGCAGCCGACGATAAGAAATTCTTCAGTTTGGGAGAGATGAGAGAAAGAGAGATTGTTGGGGGAGAGATGAGAGAGAGGGGTATTTTGGTCTCAAAGCTGATGAGGGATGGACCGTCGACGAGTGCTGAAGTTGCCGTCGATGCCGCCGGAGAGGAAAGATCATAGGAAAGTAACCACCAATGGCGAAAACTCTGTCACATTGAATTTCATGATAGAGTGTATTACGTGTAAGCGGCTCCCTCGCCGACGGGAGGTTCTTCGGTTTAGGAGAGATGGGAGAAAGAGAGATTGTTGGAGGAGAGATGAGGGAGGGGTATTTTGGTCTCAAATGTTTTTTTATAGCTAATGTTGATAGAATTTTGTTTGGGGGGTTAAGATAAAAAAAGTCAAAATTTTTATGGTTATTGGTGTAAATTTCCCCACAAAAAATTACTCCAACTAATATATATAAATTGTTATCCTCCCTCATATTTGTAGGAAGAAAGATATTCGACCATTGAACGTATATGTTTTTAATTTTCTTCTAAATATTTAAAAAGATATTCTACGCCTTTGCCATTGAAAAATATCATTTTAGAAAAAATCAAGCTCGTATAATTAGTATTGATGCATTAGCAGTCATTATCACATTATTTCATTGTTCATTTCCATAACGACAATAAATAAATATTGTATCTTAATTGGTTATAAATATATATTATATCATTTAAGAGAAATAAAACTCTGCATCTATACTCACTTTTCTTTTTTCGATTCTATAACGTTTTGAGAGAAATATATGATTTAAATTTTTTTTAGAAAATAAATATTTGGAATGCCTGTTAGAGAAACATTTTATATATATGATCTTTTTTTTAAAAAAAAAAGATCAAGATTGTGATGTGTATAATTGTCATCACCAAATTGAAGTTAAAACAGATTAATCGTTCAGAAATAATATCAACAAACGAATTGCCACATATGTTAGCTTTCGACTTTCAAGCATTTTTCTAGTTAACGACGACCCGTCGCTCATTCAGCTGGTCACTTGACATTAAGATCAAAAGTTGGCCGGTCATTTCAGGTTCAGGCAAGAGCATGTATGAAGTCCGATGGTCACTCGACTTTGCCCCGCACCAAGCTAAACAATATGATTCATGTGTGTGTATCAACAAATCGCAGAACTGAGCTTTGAATTTAAATGAAAAACTGGTTAATTGCAAATGAAGATCAGGCCGTCTTAAATAAGCATAACAAAAAGGGGCATACAAAACATCAATATTTACATTGGTTTCTAGTGTTTTGCATCCCTTCGTCAAAACATTTGATCGTAAAGTTTTCATTACTTCGAAGGTTGGCATTCCTCTGATCTTGCATCTTGAAGAACTCGAAATATGGTAACTTTCAGTGTAACATCATCTGTCTTAACCAGCTCAAATACACAAACATCACTTTCATCCAAGTTATTCTCCCACACAAATTCAGACCAGCCCTGGCCGAACTTAGCTTTACCATTCTGAGAAATGCATCGAACACGCCATTGTTTGCCATTGGGACCTGTAAGTGTCACATCTCCCTTAATACCATTCAGATATGTTCTTGCAAAGATGCTTGGAATATGCTGCACAAGCAAAAAAGAATTGTATAAACAGGATTGGAATATTTGTATTTAAGGCGTGGTTCATAGGCTTACCAGGAGTAATGACTTGTATACATATGATGGGCGCAAGACAACCTTGAAGAAAGGATTATTGGACTTGAATATTTCTGCCGCACGCAATGCACTCTTCTTTTCTTCAGATGTCAGAGCTTGCCCCCTCCTCGTATAAGTTTTGCAAGAAGTTCTTCCTTTAGGCAACTCTACTGGTTCCAATTTGTGCTTGCCTAATGATTCATGAATGCACATTCAAAATTAGTCATAATAAAAGCCAACAGGAAATGATCAATAAAAACAGCATCTAAGTACATAGACCCTACAAGAGTCAGTTATTTGTCCTGGCACTGAGATTTTTCTTTTTGTTCCACCACTGAAATACAATCCAACTTCATCTGATTTGTTCGTAACATTGCTTTTGAACTGTATTATTCCTTTATCTTGAGGAGATTGAAATGTTGCTTTCTGATTATGCACCTCCTCTGCTAGATGCAGATACTTTAATTTAACCCCAGAGGTAGAGTTCTTGTTCTTTTTGTAGTATGCACCTTCATCTTTGACATTGATTGTTGAAGGAGAAAGGACTGGGCATGGAGAGCTCGAAGGCTTGGATATTCCAAAAGAGTTATCTTCTTCCTTATCTTTGTCAATGGGTACAGGGCATTGCTTGTTACCACCGGGTTCTTCTTCCAAGCTACTACAAGTGTTGCATGGATACTCTATCTCGGAATTTGCTAAATCATATATGTAGACATTGAAATCTGAATTTCCTTGATATCTGAAGATCATAAAGTACCCAGCACGAATGGAGCAATGTTCTATGAACTCATGCCAACCAATATCAAACCACAACTTCTTGTTGAGTTTTCTTAGTTCTACAAGCCATAAACGACCACTGGGAATAGTGAGTTTCGCCACTGTAGAAAGTTCATCTCCAAATTTCTTAACAAACTTATCTGGGATCCTCTGCAGCAAAAAAAATAACTCAGATTTGTAATTATAATAAGAGCTGTGACAGAATAATATTAAGCATTGCACATATAACTTTTTGTCTAAATACATAACTAAGTAAACGTTTTATACAAAAGCTAGCATCCAGCAACATGAGATTACCCACGATCATACAAGCATCTTAATTCAGAGAATAAACGGAAAAAAGGGAAAGAAAAAGAAAAAAAAAACAACAACACAAACACACACAGAGTAAAATATTACTTGCTTGCACATTTTAGTCTTCTCAAATTCCCCAGATCATTGGAGGTTGCAATTTTTTTCTTTTCCCTTTAATTTTGAAGTAACAAGTAAAATAGTACGAAGAAAATTTAAAATCAACAAATAATACAAGTTCAATGCAATGTTCAGAGTGAGAATTGAGGCAGTAAAACTCTGGGTTTTTTTTTTTTAATTTTCGCAACAACCAAACAAGCCGTTACACTGTTTGCAACTTGTTTATCAAATTTCTGGGCAAAACAAACAGAATGTCAAAGGGAAAGTAACAAAGAAGAAAGTGAAAGTAAACAGGTACCAGCTTCTTGTCATGGAGAATGGAGGGCACAATTAGCTTGTAGAAAATGCAAGACCTCTTCTGATTCTCCTCCTCTGGTAAATATGGCGCCACTGGCTGCGACATTGATTCACCATGAGTTGTTTGCTGCTCAGACATTTTTCACCACCACCACCACCATCATCATCATCAAGAACTCATTTTTCCGATCATCACTATGCACTTTTATCCTTGGATTAGTGCTACTGCTACCCCACTAGAACGTTGAGAAATGGGAAGTGCAATTGAAACGTGTCATCAGAATCTTTTTCACTTTTATGGCAGTAATTTTTCTCCCTTGCTAGTATACTAATATGGGATTTTTTTTTTCCTAATTTTTTTGATGATGTGGGATTAGATCTTATCTTTAGTGACTAAACGTACTCTACAAATCTTCTACACTTGCATGGTATATGAGGTGTTGCTCATTAATAGATATTGCAAAATTAGTAATATACTCCATAGTTTCGTTGTCATTACTTATCACTGAAATAAACTTGCAACCGACTAGTCAAGTCGTTCATAAACAAACCCAACAAACGTCTTGCTGTAAGTTCATATTACCTTCTGAGTTTTGACTTTCGCATTTTTCTCGTTTACATTTACGGGACGACGTATCGTTCTTTTCTGGTCACTAAAACGAACTTGCAAACTTTTTGTAATGTTACAACACAAGGTCCTCTTCCGCAATGCCATTTACAATCACAAAGCAGTGTAACAAAAGATAGCACGATAATTTCCAGCAAGAGCATGCTGCCTGATGCTTACTCAACCTTCCCTTGCGGAAAGTTTATCAGTAAACATTGTTATTTGACATGTACCAAAGAATCATGGAACTAGATTTTTTATATAAACGAAAAAAACTTGCATATTGTATTCACTGACTTTGATACCAAACTAATAGCAAATAATTTGCCTACGTGGTAATCCTTTCTTTGATCTGAAGCATAACATCACACCACATGAAATGAGCAGTGGCAAAAAATAAAAGGTTCAAACAAGCTCAAAATGACATTGTCACAATGTCACTAAGACCATTTGTTCCACTGCAGCAGCTGAACGTCAACTTCATTGAACAATCTATATACAACCCTATTCCAGCCACAAATCTTTGTATGGGAACCCTAAACTATTAAATGTTCCACAGAAGTTTCACAAGTTGTACAGAAATTTATAGACATTAAACCAGATTGGTAAAGACCACCTGCACAAGAAAGATTACGTCACAGGTATTATACCAACTAGGAACATAGCATCCATCGATGGAATGGGGTCAATCCAGTGATTTTTCTAATGTCGACTCATAAATCCTGCACTTTCTGAGACACGAAATACGGTAACTTTCAGAACAAACTCCCTTGCCCTTAGCACCTCAAAGACACAAACATCTCCTTCCCCCAATCTATTCTCCACTGTAAATTCATACCAGCCTTGACTGAACTTAGCTCTGCCTCCTCTGTATAGACATCGGACAGGCCACTGCTTACCATCAGAAAGCTGTAGTTTGATGAATCCACAAACCCCATTTAGATGTTTTTCGGCAAAGCAGGATGGCAAATACTGCAAAAGCAAAAAGTAGATGCATCTTACATCAAGCATATTATCGCGTGAGACAGAAAAACAGTGTAGAGTAATTGAAATTCTACAGCTCACCATTATACATCCCTTATACAAGTAAGATGGTCGCAGGACTACCCTGCAGAAAGGATTAGATGGTTCAAATGCTTTGGCAGCATTAATTGCCCTTTCCCTTTCCTCAGCTGTCACGGTCCTTTTTCTTGCTGAAGCACTTTCATAAAATCTAAACTGCATTTCTCCATCATGTACTTCTTGTGCAGACGACGCTTGAACATCTGCATTTTTATAGAACTGTTTGATTAGAAATTTGAATTCTTGAGACATGACAGGATTAAACAAGAATGCGAGCCCAAAAATCTTACTAGGATCAATCTTTCGCTTTCTCCCAGGTTTTTTAAGCTTTGGTGTTTCTCCATCTTGTGAATACAATTTCACTGCATTTAACAAATCCTTAGACTCATAAATATTGAACTGAACATCTATATCTAGAGTATAATAATTTCAGACCAGAGAATTTATCAGACCTTTTAATCGCTGCAAGTTTGCTTCACCAGCACCATTTATGCTGTTGCTAAGTTTAGAGCTGTTAAGCAAATTCTGAAATGATGGAGGATTGAAAGTCTTGTTGACTGTTGGTTGATCTACATGTTCAGAGTCATCATCTTCCATTTCTGCAAATATATGGTATTGTTTGCTATGATTGGGTACTTCAAAATTACTGAGGGCATTAGGTTGATAGTTTATCTCAGAAGAAGGCAAATTAAAAATATAAACATTAAAGGCTGAATTCCCTTCATATCTGAAGACCAAAAAATACCCAACACGGATAAAGTAACGTTCCATAAATTCCTGCCACCCATCATAAAACCATATTTTGTTGTCAAGTCTCCTTAATCCCACACGTGAAACCATACCATTCGGAACAATAAGTGTAGCAGCTGCAGAAAGGTCATCCTTGAAATTCCTAACAAAGTTTTCTGGAATCCTCTGCAGGCACCCAAATCAGGTTAGAGTGCAGTCTTGAGGAGAATAAAATTAGGATTGTAGATGAAGCTGCTACTCTTTCTGATAAAAATGTTGATATGCCATATCAATGAATTATTTTTCATGACATATCTGCCCATCCTATTCCCAAAAGTTATTCATGAACTATTTTCAGGACATGATTTGCCATGCAGAACTTTGACCAGATGGAAAGGATAAACACAGCAAAGAGATTCACTGCAGCAAAATCTATGCTTGCTCTTTTCTAGTTTTACAAAGAAACCTACCTCAAGAGTAAGGATAAGATGAATACCACCACTAATCCAGGAAAAGTTTACATCTCGAGTAACTTGAAATTATTTTCAATTTACCCAATGGAAAGGGAAAATATTACAAAGCTTCTAATATTATAATTGAATGGCACCCCAAGAGGCTATTGTAGGATGTTAAAGCCAAATGTAAAATCAAAGACATAATTGCTCTGCAACTAACACAGTACCCTCTCGTTGCTCAGAGCAGTGAGAAACAGAACCTCTCACCATTAACCATGTTTCGTAGCCAAGAGACCACAAAAAAAAGAGAGAAGCGTCCATCAATTTATCCATAAAGATTTAAAGTTGATTTATCTATCAATGGATTCTCTAAGATGAAGCACAGGTTTATAATCCACCTTCAACTAGTTTCAATAAATTTCAAGTATGACCAGAGATATGTTGCTTCCAAGAAAATTATAGGATCAGCAAAATCTCCCCTTCCCCACCCCAATTGAGCTTCCTCATATTATTGTACAGGTAAGTGAAGTTTGATTACCTTTATTTCTATAAAGTAAACACCTAAAATATCTAGTTTCATTTCCTCCATTCTTACAGTTTCTTTAATAACTGAACAAAGTTCTGGGTTTTTTTTAGAATCGCACAGGCATCTGGGTGCATCATTGAATAAAGGCTTTCAAAACTCGGATGCTAAGCTTAACTAGTTTATTCTTATATAAGAATCTTAAGAACACAACATCCAAAGAAAAATGCTTCAAATTTCTCCTTTCTGCTTCCCCACCCCCACCCCAAAAAAAAAATATTGAAGGATCCTTCGAAACTTCATAAACAAACTATTGCTCAATACAATACCTAGCAAGCAGATTTTATTCAACTACAATATTTTTCACATCCGGCTCAATAGTTTCAATTTTTATCTCAAAATCACACAAAACAAACATAATCAGAAAATGAAAAGACATAATAAGCAAAAATTCAACCACCCTTTACAAATTAACTTATTAATCTAACAAGAATTAAACAATAAAAGTCAAAAGTGATGTTGAATTTACCAGTCTCTTGTCACGAATGGTGGAGGCGAGAATAAGCTTGTGAAAATAAGGTCGTGGCATTTTGGGTAACAATCAAAAGAAAATATAATAATGATTTGACGATTATGATTATGATTGTTAAGACATGAGCTTTCAGATCTGCTGTTTCTCTTGCTCTCTTTCTCTCCTCTTCACTGGTTCTAGTCAAACGGTTGTCTCTCAAAATATAACTTGACCTAAAATGTTAAACCCAGTTCGAGTCACTCGTGACCCACTGAGCTAACCAGGAATCACTCGGATGCCAACTCGGATCCCCGCCCATTTTTCGCCTTTTTATTTTGTTTTGTTACTTTTCGGTCCCATCCATTGGGTGCTTTTTTTAATTTATAAATGTCCTAAAACTTTTTTCTTTTTCTTTTTCTTCTTTATATTTTTGTAAAAATAATTTTTATCCTTGTGATTATTATATTTAAAATTTTTAATTGAATTAAAAAAAGGTTTGGCCATTCAAAAATAATAATTAACCCAAAAAACACCTCCCGAACTAATATTTTATGATTTTATATTTTTTTAAAATACATGATTAATTGAAAAATCTAAGAAAAATGAGTGTACAATGTTTTATTTGATATACGTTTTCAAATAGAACTTATTTAAGTCAAGTTTTTTATTAATAGACTTTTTACAAATAAAGTTTTTATTAAAAAATTAATTTAATTATCAGTGAAAACTTTTGTTAAAAATTATAAAATTATTTTAATATATAAGTTATTTAAAGTTATGTTACGAAGGAATGGAATAAAACTATAAAATAAATAAATGATATTTTAATATTTTAATATTTTAAAAAAATTTAATCTCTACAGACAAAAATTTTAAATTTGAATTTTTTCTAACATAAACAAAATACCTTATCTAATATTTAAAAGCTTTACTAAAGAAATAACCAAATAACAATAAATTTTCTGAAAAAAATTTATATAATTAAATAAACACTTATAATCATTACATAAACATACTAAATAGACGTTAAAATCAATAGTCTTTCTAATATTAAAACACATAGTATGTTTATACTAATGTTCATTTAAAAATTTATCATGATGATCACCTTTGAACAAATAACAATGATGGGTGTAATTTAAAAATCAGCAGGAGAATAGAAAAAACAAATTACACTCCCATGCCACCAAGAGACTTGAGTCTGCCCAAATAAAATTTTGAACAAAATCTACCCCACATATGCCACTAAGGTAATTCTTATAGGTGTCAAATTATATAAAAAAAATTCAAAATTTATAATAAAATAAATACATAAATAAAGCTCATTGCTGCTTAGTCAAAAAAGCAAAAGAGAGACACACATGCGTGACCCAGCGAACAATTCCAAAACGGGTATTTTTCACTGCTGCACCCAAACTTTATATAATCTATAGTTTAATAGATTTTATATCCAAATGTACACTTACCTCCCTTGGGCTGATCGAGCTTTTGATTGACTGTTAACATGGATGACTAAATGAATAGAAATACATATATGCCCCTGATTTGAAGCAAAGCAGGCGTGCCAAGAAATGAGATAGCTAATGTATGAAGAAATTATTTATAATCAACAAATAATTTTAAAAGACTAACAATAAAAATTATACCAAAACACAAATAAAATAATGATTTAGATTAAGAATTTCATAGAAATAAAAAAAAACTAACTTAATATTGATGATGCAAGTTAAAAAAAGAAACACATGTAATTTAGAAACACTTCATACATATAAATACATCACTTTATATAATAAAAAAAAAGTAAGTTAAGAAAATATATTCAGAGGATGAGAAATGAAGATAATTTTATTTTTATTTGTTTTGTAAAATTTTAGGTTGTTGATTTATGCTTCTAAAGCAACTAATGTATTCCTGACTTTAGCAGTCAACCAAAAGCTTGGTAAAGGGGATGGGATGTTAGTGTTAATTTGGACAAAACTTCCATCAAACTGTGGTTTGGACAAAATTCAGGGGCAAATTGTGAAAAATACCCTTCTCAATGTAAGAAGTCTTTATTCCACTCATTAAATGACAAAGATTATTGACACGTGTCACATCAGGGTGCTTCTGGGTGTACCCTCAACAATCATACAGATACTGAGAGAGAGTCAATAATTCAGTATTCAGCTTTATTGGTTGCCTTTAATGGGCTTTCCTTTTCATTAAATATTTCTTTTATTTTCAGAAACAATTTCAATTTGGGCAGCTAGAAAGTTGTTGGGCCTCCATATTTGCTTATGCCCATCAGTGGATTTGTTGATAGGATCGTCGAAATCAGCTAAATTTTATTAGAAGTTGAAAACCAAAATCAGCTGGATTTTATGAAAAGCCATTAAAACGTTCAATTTCTTGTCGGAAGTATTCCATTCATATAGATGCTTATTTTATTGGTTTATTAAAGGGAGGCTTCAAATAAAGGGGCTAGAGGTTGAATGTAAAATTTAGAAGGTCCACTTATGTTGTAACTGTTATAAGGTATAACAGTTGCTTCCAACTGTTAGATCTAATAAGTGTAACTGTACAATTATAGATCTAATAGTTGAAAAATAACTATTGTACAATACAACAGTTGCAACATACCTCTGTAGGGATTTTATGGCACTGGCCTTATCCAAATTAAGATATACACAATTTGGTGTAATGACAAAAATTTTAATAATTTTATTCAATAATTTTATCATCTGACTTTAGTTTTTATTCAACTTCAAATTCAAAAGAGTACGAGAGGTTTAAATTTAAGGATACGTTTTAAAAAATGCAAATGCTCACACTTAAAAAATATTTATATAAAAAAAAATTTCGTTTTAATTATGTATCTCGCTTCACGTCCCATCTTTCATTGTTAAATCATTTATATGAACGTCCATAATTAATAATTAATGAAGACAGATGGGCACCACCTTATTTATTAATCGCACAAAAAGCAGAGGAACCATGAGATCCAGAAAACAATATTTTATTAACGTGACACATTGACTCCAACTAACAGATGACATTATTGCAAATTCCATTATTCCATCACATGATATATTCACATATGGGTAGAATTCGAAGATGAAACACACGCCATATATGTATGTGTGTGTGTGAATTTATAGTTAAAAATTAATTACTTGCTGTTAATAGAGAGTGCTCCATCCAGCTTATCGGCTAACTCTTGTACCCTGAAGTGATAAATTTGAACGTTCTCAACATCAAGCTTCTTGAAATTACTGCCTTTTCGAGTAGTTAAAAATTTCCCCCAACTGTATGCTCTGTATTTAGCAGGATTCTGCTCGTTTGTAAGCTCATCCAATGGCTTCACCATTGTGTAATGAGATGGGAAGAAGAAAAATGGAATTGAAAACCTTTCCTTCTCAGAATTCACCATAACCCTATGCTCCACACTCTCATAAGCATCATTGCTCCATACCTGCACAATTAAATAGACATTATTGAGAACAAAAATGTATATACTGAACACGAAAATTTAATTTTGACAACCTTATTAATAATTATTAACCGTTTGATCAAAAAGCTTAAGCTAGCCAGCCATTACCTGAATAATGTCACCAACATTTATGATATAAGCACCGGGGGTGGGTTTGACGCGAACCCACTCCCCGTCTGATTTTCTCTTCACCTCGAGACCGCCAACATCATCTTGAGCAAGGACGGTAAGGGCACCGGCGTCCTTGTGTCGGCCGACGCCGAGAGCGAGGTGGGGAGCTGGGCACGGTGGGTAGTGATTAAGTCTAACAAAGGTGGTTTGATCTTTGAAGAAGCCATTGAAACTGTCTGTTGGGAGTCCCAGACTCAGGGCTATAAGTTCCATCAACTTGTAGGCAAGTTTTTCCACTTCTTTAGCATACTCTTCACATACCTCTCTGTCAAGCATATGCCAAAGTAAATAAATAAATGAATACTATAATTGCTACATTAAATTTTGCATTACTCAGAGCATGCTTGGCTCCAAAATATTATTACGAGCTTTCAAATTGACCAACAACCAATTAAAATTATTTGAGTGGTACTCAACACTACTCAACTGCTTATGGTAGTTTATTTTGCCGACAAATACCTCTTATGGACTATATATTGTGACTATCCTCCACCGTGAGAAAATTCAGGTCACCAATTTAGATTTTCTTAACTCTGAAGCTTATTAAATTCGATAGCACAAAGACACTAATTAAAATGCCCATTAGGTGTTTTAAAGAAAAAGTATAAACTCTCGTTCGATTGACTTGCATATTAAAGGATCAGAATTCTCTTTTAAATTTAGAATTCTCTCCAAGTCATAGTACTTAAGTATTAAAATTAATTTCACCATCACAATGTAAGAATTGAACTTTACCTGAATTCAGGAGGATAATCAGGCCACTGATTGTACGTCTCAGCTATTTCCTTGTCCTCAGGATCAGGTGAAGCTGGCATCAAACAAGGGCTCTCCACGACAAAATCAAACACTTCTTTCCAATCTCTAACATTTTTGGTATGCTCGGTGTCATAATACCCCACCACCTTCTTCTCATCTCTCCTCACCTTCCTCTTCTCCTCCAACGGCTGCTCGAAAAACTTCCTCGCCATATTTTCTATGCTCCGGCGCTTATCCGATGGCACGCCGTGGTTGATCACCTGAAAAAACCCCCAGTTCTTGCATGCATTGCCTATTTCCACAACCAGGTCACGAATGGTACTGTCAGGGTTTTTAATACTGGTGTTGGTGGCGCTCAAAGCTGAGAGATCAATTAAGGGTATGCCTTCGGCTTCGGTTACGGAGAGTTTAGGCCTGTGCTCAAGGGCTTGAACGAAAGCTTCATCAACTTCTCCCATGGCTGGCCAGCTGCAGGTGATTGATTCACTACTGATGAGGTAAAAGTGGTTCTTAATATTTATTTATGGGGTGAAGATGTGGAGTTAACATAAGATTGAATCTAGACTGGATTTTGGGGCAGGTGAAGGATTGGAAGATATATGTGAAGTTTGTGCTTGCATTTCATTGCCCGAATAATGTGTCCAAGAAAAAAAGCGAACGTCCAAATATGTATCATGTATGGAATCTGGAAAACATTAATAATTCAATTTGGATACGATACCTTCGACACGTCAGCTCGTTTGTAATTTATTTATTTATTTATTTGCATTCTTTTTTATTGCTTCCCCCTTTTCTTTTCCTCTATCTAATCTAAAATTTGAATGCATCTAAAATTCTAGGATCCAAATAAATAAAGTTAACTTCTGAATATGGTAGAGTTCATGAAACGCTAATTTTTATCTTTTTATATAAAAATATGAAATATTGTCATTTTACCACCCACTACTGTATATTTATATTATAATTTAATTACTTAATGTCTATTGACATATCACTTTATCATCAAAGTTTTTTTATAATTAAATTTTTATTTAATATTTCAATTTTATCATTTTACTACCAAATTAAATTATCTTTCTGACGTCATTATATTTAAACGGTAACTAACGGTTGGGTGGTCAGCTGATACATTTTGTCAATTTAGAGTAAGCGATTGATAAACTCTCAAAGTATTGTAGTATTTTTGATAATTGAATAAACTAAAGGTATAAAAATAATAATTTTCCTTATGTAAATTACTTGCTTCACATTCATCTTAATTTCATCATTGAATCCTTTATATGAACATATGTAATTAATAAGTTATAAAGACAAGTATTCACCACAGCGTATTGGCAAGAATCATTGAATTGGTTTCCCAGAAGCAGAGGAGTCGTCCAATTCAAAAATCAATATTAATCCACCAGAACAAGCATGGAAGATTATGTGACGTTTGTGCTCGCATTGCATTGCCTGTATAATGCATCCCAAAAAAAAAAAAAAAAAAGGTCACAATATGCATCATGTATGGAGTCTGGAAAACATTAATAATTCAATTTGGACACGATACCATTTGCACGTCAGCTTGTTTTTAATTAATTAATTTATTTACATTCTTTTTTATTGCATGTCCTTTTTTTTCCCTCGAGTCTAAAATTCGAAAGCATCTAAATTATAAACATATCCAAATATATAAATTTAACTTGTGAATATAGTAGAGTTCAAAAGAAACTCTAATTTTTATTTTTTTAAAATAGAAATATGGGATATTATCTTTTTACCACCTATTATTATGTTATCATTTTATCAGCTAATATTTTTTGTTATATTACTTTACCATCAAAGTTTTCTAATATTTAATTTTTCCCACTTAATGTTTCAATTTTATCATTTTACTACTAAACCGTTAAAGTTAATAAATTGTTTTGTTACAAAAATTTATTTTATCCCTAAACTGTATAAGTAATAAGTGTAATTTAACCTTCTAAATTAAAAATATAAAATTAATTATATACAAATAAATTTTACTTTAATCATGATTTTTTTATACATTCAAGATAATTAATTGATAAAATTATAAATGTATAATATAACTTGTAAAATTCTTAAAGTATTGAATATCTTGAAATTCCTAAAATATTTTTGTAACGTCAGAAATATATTAATGGAATGTGAAAATATTGTGTAACATGGCACTATTCACATTATCTTTTTTGTTTTGAGTTTCTTTAATTAAAATAATAAAAATAAATAAAAATACATAATACTAAATAAAATTAAAAACTCAAATATGTCGCGACTAGTGCTAATGAACTGTCAGAGATAGTTCGATGGCTACCGACTACCCGTGGCCACCACATAAGATTGTGTTTTCCACAAAAATTTGGTACCATTAAAATTCTTATTGTCGAGGCCCATGCTATGGTGCAATTATTATTAGTAGAAAAGCTTCCGTTCGACGTAAATTTACAACAAAAAAAACTGAGACTTTGAATATAGATCTATGGTAAATGAAAATTTCCTTTTAAGTAATAATTGCACCCCGATAATAAAAATTTTAATGATACCAAAATATAGTTCAAATAACACTAAAGTATGCCCCATAGCAGCCGGCCACAGTTTAGGGTGACTAGCAGTGAAAATTGTTTATTTTAATTATATAAATTTAAATTATTAATTCAATATAAATAGTATTAAAATACAAATGAATCATAAAATATTAATTGAACAAAAATATTAAATTAAAATAAAAACTTATTATTTTAAGTAATATAATCCGTACTAAACTAAGTATAATATTAGATTACAGCTTAATATAATAATAATGTAATACAATACAGATCACGCCCCTTACATTAAAAATATGTGTATTAGAAAAATAAAATTAATAATTAAGATTTATAATTGGGCCTTGGCCTGCGATCCAATTTTTTAAATACAAGCACGGGCCTGCAAAATTAGAACCCTATCTGGCCCTCCGACCATCTTGGTTGAGCCCAATGTTTTTTTTTTTTCAACTCCTTAATTAAGGCCTAGGTAATTCAGTACATGAAAAAATTGACATTAAGTAAAAATTTAATCGATGCGTGACCCGTTGTTTACTAGTTCATCAAGTGGTTGATTTGTCGTAAATATCTATAAAAAAATATAGGATGTGTCGTTTTTATTACCAGAACATGGATGAAGACATACAAGCATCAGATATATTGTATTAGCAAGAATCATGGGATTGATTTCCCAAAACTAGAGGAACTATCAAATCCAAAAAACAATATTAATTCACCAACTAGCAGATGGCATTATTGCAAATTCCTTTATTTCCATCGCATAATATATTCACAGATAGGTTGATCAATTCAAAGATGAAACACACTACATATGTAATTTAGCTAACTCCAAAGCGAATTGAAATTAATTACTTCTTGTTAATAGAGAGTGCTCCACCCAACTCGTTAGCTAACTCTTGCACCTTGAAATGAGAAATCTGAATGTTCTCAACACCAAGCTTTTTGAAATTTTTTTTTTTAAAGAAGATTTCCATTAAATCAAAGAAGGAAAATATTCATCACTTGTGAAGGATAAGAATCCTTCCACACAACAGTCTCGCAATTCTCTAGCGCTAGTTTAGCTAAAGAATGGGCAATAGCATTACAAGATCTAGGTATATAATGGAAACTAATTCGCCCGAAATTTTGTGCTAACAGCTGAATTTTGGATACTACCCAATAGATCTCAGACCTGCTGCCCTGCTTGTTGTTAACTAGATTAACCACTCCTTGAGAGTCCGACTTCGCAATTACAGCTTTCATGTTTGCATCTGCTGCCACCAACAAACCCCATTCCATAGCTTTTGCTTCTGCATAAGAGACATCTCCCTGGAGCTTGGAGACTTTGACAGTAGCTGCTCTAACTTGCCCCATCTCATCTCTGATCACAGCCCCCAGCCCGACCATGCTCTTTTCCGAACTAACTGCTGCATCAATATTTACTTTGACAAAACCAGCTGGAGGGGGTTTCCATTTCTGAGAAGTTGCTCTCTGTTCTGGTGTGCTGCAGGTTCCAGCTGGACAATGCACCCTTTTGTATGCCGCAACCAATGCTTCAGCTTTAGCAACCAGAAATTTGGGGTTCTCCCTTTTGCCTTTAAAAAGCAGCTGATTTCTAACATACCATTTTGCCCAGAAAAATTGTGACAATCAGCTGCAGGTCAGCTCTGCTTCGCATTGTTTTTAGGGCATGCAGCAAGCTTAAAATGTCATGGCTATGAGCTGCATGTATATCAGTTTCAATATGGATCAGCTTCCAAACCTTCTCAACCGATTTGCAACCCACCAAAGCATGGAATACGGTTTCTGTTGCCATGTTACGCACTTGGCAGGTGGGGTCCTGAATAATTTTCCTCTTCCACAGATTCTCGCCTGAGGGGAGCTGGTTGTGTGCTGCTCTCCAGACAAAGATTCGGATCTTTTGAGGCAAGGCAATGGACCAAATAATATTCCATTCATTGTTGGAGACCACTAAGCTTGAAGGCATGGCTGGGAATTTGAGATGGAGGGCTGTCTGATATCCACTGCGAACAGAGAACTGTCCATTTTTTCCATAATGCCAGATCAGCCATCCTCCCTTGGGCTACGAGGCAGCGGGATCTTAGCAATCATCTCAGCATCCATCTTGTGGAAGTGCTCAGAAATCTTTCTCTCATCCCAGCAGTTTGCCTCATTTATCAGGTCTGAAACCAAAGCATCAGGAGGCAACGATGATTTAAACACTGGCTGTAAAGTTGAGGGTTGTGGGATCCAATTGGCCCCAAGAATATGAATTTTCTGCCCATTACCAACTCTCTACCTGGAGCCCGAACAAATAACTTTCCTTCCCCATAAAATGCTCCGCCAAATATATAAAGGTTTTGAACCAAGTTTGGCATCCAAAAAGCTTTGTGACTGAAAATATCTGGCTTTCAAAATCCTTGCCACCAACGAGTCTGGAGCTTGCTGAAGTCTCCATCCTTGCTTGGCTAAGAGGGCTCGGTTGAAGCTTGAGAAGTCACGAAATCCCATCCCTCCCCAACACTTGGCTTGGCTCATCTTTTCCCAACTCACCCAGTGAATATTTCTCCCTTCCCGCTTAGAGCCCCACCAGAAGCTCGCCACCAATTTTTGGATATCATCACACACCCCCATTGGCAATTTGAAGACACTCATAGCATAGGCCGAAATTGCTTGGACAGCCGCTTTGATTAATACTTCTTTCCCACCGCAAGAAAAAAATTTGTGCTGCCAACTTGAGATTTTATTGGAGACCTTCAGCCGGATGTCATTGAAGAAGCTACTCCTCCTTCTCCCAATCATAGCTGGGAGACCTAAATATTTTTCATGTCGCGACACGACATTAAGCTGAAAAAGTTTCCCAAGCTTTTTGAAATTACTTTGCCTTCTAGTGGCTAAAAATTTTCCCAAATCGTACGCTCTTTATTTAGCAGGATTTTGCTCATTCGTAAGCTCATCTAATGGTTTCACCATTGTGCAATGTGGTGGGCTGAAGAAAAATGGAATTGAAAATCTTTCCTTCTCAGAATTCACTGTAACCCTATGCTCCGCACTCTCATAAACATCATTGCTCCATACCTGCACAATTACGTAGCTTCTATTGGCATTTCGAAAAAAAAAAGAGTATCGAACACGAAATTTTGATTTTTGACACCATATTACTAATTATTAACCACTTGACCAAAAAAACTTAAGCTAGCTATTACGAATTACCTGAAGAATGTCACCGACATTTATGATATAAGCATCCGGGGTGGGTTTGATGCGAACCCTCTCTCCATCTGATTTTCTCTTCACCTCCAGGCCTCCGACATCATCTTGAGCAAGGATGGTAAGGGCACCAGGGTCCTTGTGTCGACCGACACCTAGAGCTAGGTGAGGAGCTGGGCATGGCGGATAGTGATTAAGTCTAACAGATCTGGTTGGATCTTCGAAGAAGCTACCGAACCTGCTTGCTGGGAGTCCCAGGCTTAGGGCTATAAGTTCCATCAACTTGTAAGCAAGTTTTTCCACTTCTCTAGCATATTCTTCACATGACTCTCTGTCAAGCATACCAAAGATAAATTCATAACTAAAGTCCTATCATTGAATCTTTTCTTGCAAACTTAAACTTTTGCATTAATCAAAATATATATGGTGTGCTCCAAAAGATTACAAGTTCTCATATTGACCAACAACCAATTATAAGCATTTAAGTGGTATTTAACATCGACGAATCAGCTTCTTATGGTTGTTTATCTTGTCAATAAGTACCTCTTGTGGACTATATTGTGAGTTCTCTCCAACCATGAGAAAATTCACGTCACCAATTTAGATTTGCTTACTCTCAAGCATATTAAATTGGATAGCACAAAGATAGTAATCAAAATGTCAATTAGATGCCTAAAAAGGGAAAAACTCTTTTAGATGCTTGTACTAAAGGATTAGAATATTTATCTCTTGTTTTGAGATCTCTTGAATCTTTAAGAACTTGTACTAAAAAGAAAAAAATATAACTGAAAAACATATTGTTCCGAAAAATAATGATAAAGAAACAAATGAAAACGATATAATTATTTATTCAAATAAAATAGGTTCACTATATTGCAATGATCAAATTATCGTTAAGTACTCAAACTTCACCATTACAATATAAGAGTTAGCTTTACCTTAATTCAGGAGGATAATCAGGCCACTGATTGAACGTCTCAGGAACTTCCTTGTCCTCAGGCTCATGTGAAGCTGCCATCAAAATACGTTTATCTGCAACAAAATCAAGTACTTCTTTCCAGTCTCTAACATTTTTGGTATGCTCATTGTCATAGTACCCCACCGCCTTCTTCTCATCTCTCCTCACCTTCCTTTTCTCCTCCAATGGCTGCGCGAAGAATTTTCTCATAGCATCTTCTATTTTCTGCCTCTTTTCTAATGGCACTCCATGGTTGATCACTTGGAAAAAACCCCATTTCTTGCATGCATTACCTATCTCCACCACAAGGTCATCAATGTTTTTGGTGTTGGCGTCATTAGGAGAGCTCAAAGGTGAGAGATCGATCAAGGGTATGCCTTCATCTTCAGTGACTGAGAGTTTAGGCCTGTGTTCTATGGCTTGAACGAAAGCTTCATCAGCTTCTCCCATGGCTATAGCTAAGAAATAATGTATTAAATTCTAATGTATAGTTTGACATAAAAGAGAGTAATTGAGGCAGTTTATTTATAGTGGGGTAAAGGCTCTTTCAGATTTTTGAGCTAATTATGTAGTAAGTCTCTATATCTTTAATAATTACTCGGCAGTTAATAAAATTTACATAATTATTTTTTTTAATCTATTGCATGTTAGACTTATTTTAATTTTAAATTATATTAAAAAATAATACAATTTTATCTTTGAAAAATTAGTGCCAACCATTGTAGAACTACCCATAAAGCCGCATTGGGTAATTTTAAAAAATACAAATACTAAAAGTATAATTGACCCAAACACTAAGTGGTAAACGAAAATTTACTGTAACTATGCAAGATAGGGAGTTAACAACATAACATTGAATCTGGATGGGATTTTCGGGCAGGGAAGAGTTGGAAAATTGTGTCTGAAGCGTCACAAAATGGATCATATAAGGGTTATTTTTAACTACTACTCAAATGTTTCGACATTTATCATCCCGTACTCAAATATTTCAACAATATCACTTCACACCCAATTCCGTTAATTTGACCATTTATTCTAACAGTCAAAGGGTAAATTTAAAAATTCATACCCTAAATATTATTTGATGATGATAAATTAAATTTATTTAATAATTTAATAGATGGTATTATTATTAATTACTTTTAAATAAATTTTTTATATAAATATTAATTATTAAATTAATATTTTATCTCATTTTATTCTTCTCTAATTCAAGATAAGGGGTATTTCGGTCATTCACTTAAATTTTAAATAGTTCCGTTAAACATAACGGTCAAATTAACGAAATTGGGTGTGGAGTGATATTGTTGAAACAATTGGATGCAGAGTGAAAAATGTCAAAATATTTGGTGCGGGGCGAAAATAACCCATCATTTAATAATAGCAGCGAAAGAATCAATGATTCAATTAGTGGACAAGAGACATGCATAGCCAAAGCACCAGGCAGGATTAAAGGGACGATTATTTAGTGTTCAGCAAATATTCTTGACTGCCTTACATACTAATAATGGTTGAGCTTGAGCACACAATATAAAAAATATTGAGTGCTCGCGAATGCCACTTCATAAAGTTGACGTTTTATCTTTTTAATTAAAGTTCCTGACTAAAGTTCCATGCTTCTTTAATTTGCTTAACACCTAGTATAATAGTTTCTTGATCAACCATCTAATTGATCTTGTCTATGGGTGAAATGATTCACAATGAAGTGAGGAGGTGTTCCTCACTCAGTCAACGGGTGATTTGTTAGTTTGGTATTAAGTTGGAAGATAGAAAAGAAGAGAAAATAAATGTTTGGCCATTGATGTATGACATGTCGTTTACAACTTCATCACAT
This sequence comes from Citrus glauca, assembly GCA_029633175.1. NCBI lineage: Eukaryota > Viridiplantae > Streptophyta > Magnoliopsida > Sapindales > Rutaceae > Citrus > Citrus glauca. The sequence goes on along the minus strand of JAQOOD010000008.1, from coordinate 4,473,395 downwards.
AGTGGATCTATGGTAAATATTTATAAGTAGCATGATATTTCGTTTTTGTTTTCAGAACATGGATGACATTGCGTATGAATTTTACTTTGGATTAAAAAATGTATGACATAGAGTTTATAAATTGATCAAATATATGACTTTTCGTTTATATTTTGAGCACATAAATGACATTACATACATGTTTCACCCAGATTATAATTGTACGACATGTCATTTATAATTTAATTAAATTATTATAATTCATTGTAGTGGTTAATTAAATAAGTTATATTTCTGTTGTGTGGATAAAATAAGTTATTGAGTAAAAAAGAAGTTGATTGTTTAGTAAATTATGTTGTTGGAATTGTTGTGAGAGCTTGAAAAAGGTATACATGTGTTTTGTAATATTGTTTTATTATATAATAACTGAAAATATATAAATATAAATTACCTTTTATTTTTTAGAGTATGTTTAGTGATATTTAATCTTACATTTTTTTCTTTTAAAACACTTAAAATTATATAAAAGTAAAAAATTAATTAAATATAATATAATGAACTTTATAAATTGATACTAATACATAATTTAAAAGTAATATGCATTACATTTACATTAAAATTTTTACAATAAACACCATGAATATAAAAAAAATATAAATATATTGAATGTTAAAAGTCATGGTTATGAAATTGCAATTTCAAAAGTTATCTTTACATTTTATGTGAAATTATTCATAGTTCAAAGAAAATTTATATAATCATATGCAAATCTTATTGATTCTTATAACGGAAAAATAAAAGTATAATTAAAAATATGCATTTATAGGATAAAACTTTGATACTAGAGAGAACGTACCGTTGCGGTAATTTGATTATGACAGTGATACGATATCTAATAGTTTATATATTAAAATGTATAGAAAAATAAGACATAATTATCTTTTTGTTAAAATATTAAAATTATAATAGGAATTTTAAAAATGTATGATAACTTATTTAATGAGTTACTTGCTAAAAAAAAAAAAACTTACGAACAAAACTCTACTACTTTTAAAAGTCATTATCAAAATAGAAAAAAATATAAAATAAGTAACTTTTATAAAATTTACCAAATATATTTTTTTTGTTAAAAATTATGAAATAAGTAACTTATTGAGTTTTAACCTCAATCCCAAATGATGCCTAAATGAAAACTCACTTAACATAAAAATGAAAAAAATCAATTTTAATTATAAAATAGATTGTTTATAATGACCACATCGACTAAAACAACAATAAAAATAACAACAACAACAATATTTTTATGATATTTCAATTTATGTTTTAAATTATTCATATCCATAATAACAACGTCATAATTTAATAATTTATTGATTAATTAATATTAAATAAATTAATTGATTTTCCACGAATAATGTGATAGTACACATTTGGTAATAAAAGGAATTGGCTACACAGCATCAGTTTCCCAAGTACCTTTTAATTTTCTCCAACGCTATTGAAACTCGGCACGATTTTGTACATCAAGAAATGACTATCGAGATATACTACAAGCGATCCAGAAATCAGTAATACCCAGAAGTGTAAGCTACTTAGGCAAGATAGAAATTACCGCAGTCATGCAGATATAGAAAAGCAAATGCAGACATTAAGTAACTGCCATATCTGAAAGCTCAGCTTGCTGGGAAGAGCCTATCAGTAATGATATTGAAGTTCTACCATACACCTTGCTCTTAATCTACAGGCATGATATAAATGACTGCTAAAACAAGGCATAGTTCTATCAGTAATATTGAAGTTCCAGCATATGCCTTATACATGAAGTAACTGGATCACCAGAATTCAGCTCGTTTACTAGCTCGTCGAAGGGCTTCAGCAAGGCATGGTGAGCAGGGGATGAAGAAGAATGGAATCGAAAATCTCTCCTCAGTGTGCACCACCACACTCTATGCTCCGCACTCTCATATTTGTCAGTGCTCCAAACTTGCAGAAACACACCCCATTCACAAGTTTATTTTAACATATTAAATATTTATATTTACAAAAAAACTAGCAAACAGGATTTACCGTTTTCATTTTCAGATATTGGTTTAAAAACAAGCTGTATATTAAATTCTTTCTCAATTCTAAAAAAATCACATCAACAAACAGTATTTTCACTGTTTAAAATAAATATTAAAACCACCATTGAAAACAACGCCAAACACGCCTTTTTTAGAGTTTTTAGATGCTGGTCGAAATTGACACAAGCGCTTATCAAAGTTATGACACACTAGAGGAGCCCTTGAACACTGTTTAATGAGTAAGGAAGAGACTGGTATGTTTCTTTTATTCACTGGATACCGTGCTATGCTGGGTTTGCACATCCTTTGGCTTTGCTTTCTTTTTGGGAAGGCAATGACAGATAAGTGATTCTAAACACACCAGATAAAACTAAATGAAAGGTAAAAGTAAGTGGAAATTTTAAATAAGTAAAAAACTAACAATCCGTATCCATCATTTACAGAGAGAGGCCCCCAAGGCTCGAACACTGACTCAAAACTATGCTTCCTAGCATGAACTCTTTGATCCGTTAAACAAGTGTAAAGTTCACTCATTTTTCTTTTCTTTTTGACACATTAAAAAGGAAAATAAATGAATGAATAAAAGAGCATTCTTACATACATGTGGTTCAGCATCCTGATGCAACTGCTTGGAACTCTCTTAAGAGGCACAACAACCTTTTGAAAGAATTGTGTTATCCGCATTTTCTTTTATCTGCAGAAAGTTATATTTTCCATGTTCAAACTTAGTGCCCCAAAAAAAGAAAAAAAAGATCAGTCGCGAAGGCCTTGACGTACCTCTCAAAGAGACGCATGCAACAATTTGAACTCTCCTCCTCCACCAGTGCCTTAAGAGGACAGTTTGACAAATGGAATGTGTGCTATTTTATGCCAATCCTCACCAGTTTCCTTCCTGCATCGCTTTTCTAATTCAGGACAATCCCACAGCCGCAAATTCTGCAGATTGATAAGATTCTTGATGCTTGCAGGAAGACATCTCAATTTACAGCAACTGACTTCGAGAGATTGAAGGGAGGTAAGGTTGCCCAGCCAGTAGGGTAATGAAGTCAAATTTGGAAAACCAGCTACAGCCAGAGCTTCAAGAGAGGGGATATGCTGCCAGGTTTCAGGTAAAGCAGTTAAGGAGCTAACAAGATTATGTACAATTCCCTGACCATAGAAGCACAAATGTTTTAGGGAAACAAGATGCTGAAGTCCGTCTGGAAAATCTACCAGCTCTGGGACACCCGCAAGACACAAATTCTGAAGGGCAGTGAGGTGTTTTAACCCATCGGACAAACAGTTAAACTTCTTGCAGTCTTTAATGTACAAAGATTCAAGAGAGTTCAGGCATTGCAGGCCCTGCCCAGGAAGAGATTCAAGCTCGTCACACTCACCAATATACAATGACTTTAGAGCATTGAGGCTTCTCAGATCAGTGGGCAGGGCTTTAAGCTTGGTGAAATACCCCATACTCAATGATTGAAGACTGGTTAGGTTCAGGAAAATCGAATCTGGCAATGTCATCTTATCATTACCCTCAATCGAAAGATTGGTAAGTTTATTTAGATTTGATATTGAATGCAGAAAGGCCTCACTGCATGGTTGTACTCTTAACTCCGTTAGTGATGGAAGTAAAGGCAAAGTCAAACTAGGACATCCTGATATGAACAAGCGAGTAAGACAGGGGAGCATGTTTCTCCCTTGCTCTATTGAAAGCTTTTCCAAACTTGGTGACTCAGAGATACTGAGTGTTTCCAAGGATTGGAATACTTTTATGCCCTCACCATAGAAATAGTGGTCAATGTACTTCACATGCTTCATTCCCCTTATGCTGAGATATTTTAGAGACGGCAGCTTCCCCAAGGGAGGTAACTCTAAGCAGTTGAAGTTTTTGAGCTCCATAGAAACTAAATTATTAAGGACTGGACTGCTCACCCAAAGAGGGAAATTGATACCATTGTATCCTGATATTTCAAGATATTCAAGGTTTGAGTGAGGCTCAAGGGCTTGAAGTACCATTTCAGCATTTCCTCGCAACTCAGATTCACTGTCACTTTCCCAAGACAAGAAAAGTCGACGGAGGTTGGGTTTTTCACCAAGACTGGCCTCTACTGCATCCATTGGATTTCTAACTCTTTCAAGGTGCTTAATATGTAGTTCTCCACTGAGATTTAAGCCCTGCAGTTCATCTAGGAGATAACCTTTCTTTCTGCCCACAATGAAAATAGGAAGAGTCTTTAAGGTAGACATCTGCCTAAGTTTCGGAGGCATGGAGGTTAATGAAAAACAGCCATTCAAGTAAAGATGATGCAGGTTTTTCAGGCGCCTCATATGATGTGGTAATCGCCGGAGAGCCGTACACCCTTCCAATTTTAGAATCTGCAAATTCCACAGGCTACATAGCGACTTTGGAAGAAATTTTATAAGGGCACGAGTGAGGTCCAAGTATCTTAGATGCTTTAACTTTCCAATTGCAGGTGACAACTTGGTTAATCTAGGGTCAATAACTTCCAGTGCCCGGAGACGATGAAATTTTGAGATATCACAGGGACACTCACCAGAATTGGTGAGGATGATTGGATAAGTTGGTTGTATTAAGAGTGTCCTTGAGAATTCAACTCTGTACAGAGCATGTGGAATGGTAAATGAATCTTTAGAAAGAGTAAATGTGACATGGTGAGTTTGTCTTGATAAATGATCACTTGGTCTTTCAGCCTTGGTAATAAAACATTCATCTCCCGCAATAGATTGGGCAAGATCATGTACAAGATCATGCATCTTGTAAATTTGATTGTATGTTGAACCATTGTCTCCAGCAAAGTCTTGGATAAGAGATCTCCAGTATAATTCATTGAATATCTCATTACCAACAGCTTCAGCCTCAAGACTTCCCTTAGATGAAATAAAACCATTAGCCATCCAAAGATGAATCAGACGTTCTTTCTTAATTGGAGCATTTTTAGGAAATACAGCACAAAAAGCAAAACATTGTCTCAATTCCACTGGCAAGTTGGCATAGCTCAATCGTAAGGCAGGCAAAATGGAATTTTCCTCCTGGGGTAAGTTCCAAAGTTCACTGTCTTTCACATGAAGCCACTCGTTTTCACTGCTTTTAAAGTGCATCAGGCTTCCTAAAGTCTTTGCAGCTAGCGGGACACCCTTACATTTCTTCACTATTTCCTTGGCAATTGCTAAAATGTTCATTGGCTGCTCTGTATCATTTCCAAATGCTCGTTGCTTGAACAACAACCAGCAATCATCTTCTGATAAATCAGACAAACGATACGCTGGGAGTGTTCCCACAATTGAAGCAACTTTTGCAAGGCGAGTGGTGACAACAACTGCAGATCCTTTTGATCCACAAGTCAGTGTGCATTTCAGCTGATCCCACTTCTCTTGATCTTCGTTCCACACATCATCTAAAACAAGCAAATGCCTTTTCCCATCCAGCATATCCTTTAGGCGTCTCTGCAAAAGATCTAAATTCCAGGCTTCACTAACATTGCCCCCCAAAGATGTTATAATATCAGTCATCAACCTCCTCACATTGAAATCCTCAAAAACAAACACCCAAATCCTGAATTCAAAATGCCTCTTTATCCTGTCATCATTGAAAACCAACTGCGCAAGTGTTGTCTTTCCCAGGCCCCCCATGCCGACAATTGGATAGATGGAAATATCATCAGAACCGGCCACATCCTTCACCAAACGTTCCACGATTTTTTCTTTATCTTCTTCCCTTCCATAAACTTCCGGTTGAGATACAACAGAACCAGTTTCGCGTCTTGCTCTAACCTCAACTCGCCTATCTGCTACTGCCTCTCGAAGATGAAATTTGATTCGCTCTTCGGCAATTCCATCCAACATCTCTCGTGCATCCTTAATTCTATTGCCAATATTGTGATGAAAAAGCACATTTGGACGAAAGCACGTAAGATAAGCAGCATGTACCTTGTTGTCATCAGCTAACCGGGAGGCTTCTGTTTTGTACTCGTCCAAGAGATCATCCACCTCGTAAGCTGCATCTTTAAGTTTCCTCAGCCAATTCTGCAGTGCCTTGTCCTTCAGTTGCTTCTCTTCTGCATCTTCAAGCACAGCCTGGATTGTTGAGAGTGTGCTGGATAGCTTCTCCATCTCTTTCTCAACACCCTTAAGCAATCCGATCTCGTTTTTGATCAGTGAGTTCAAATTGTCAAGCACAACTTGAAGGATAGCCTCAGCCATTTTTGTTAGCAGATCAAAAATCCAAAACAGTGTTTTGATGTGCTTTTTGGGTAATGGGATTGAGTGAACAAGATATCAAATGGACCTGGAAGACTTCTATCCGATGGACCCACAGTGACAACTGCAAGGATTCTGCCAGGAAGCCGAAGGGGCCCCCCTTGGAAATTCCATTGAAAGTGAGGTGAGGTGAAAAATTTCCTGGAATCTACTGTTTTTATCTTTTTTTTTTTTTTTTTTTCTAAGCACAGTCAGTCTAGACTTTCAAAAAATGTGAACATAAATGGAAGATAAGAAAATTATACAATCTTGACGAATTGTTTTGGTTGTTTATTATTTTGGAGTTTGTAGTGTTAAAGAAATTGAGCGATAAAAACACACACAATCTAATATTAGTGCTGGTCAAGCCATCAAGGGGCGTCCGGACGTGTGATAAAACGGCGAATACTGGGGACTTGGTTGGTTGATTAGGAAGACGCTTGATTTATTTGAGTCTCTGTTAAACAAAGCAGGACCTGGATGTTAATTACCGCCCGTGGGCCGCGGCCCCGTTACGATGATTTTTTTGCGCCATTCAGTCGCTTTTCATAGCATCATTTTCTCAAGTGGGACATTCTCACGCTACGTGTATTGAACTAAAATTGAAATAAGTTAGAATTAGAATAAAAAATAGAATAAATTAAAATGAGAATAAGTTGGAATTAGAATAGGTAAGAATAAGAATGAATTAGAATAATGAGTTAAATTGAAATGAGTTAAATTGTCATGAATGTGTATATTTTGTCTTGAAATCAGAATCAGAATGAGTTAGATTGTAATAAATTATTAAAAAGTGTTTAATGAATTATTATCATAATTATTATTTTATCTTTTAATTATAGTGATATTTATTCCAAAATTATTATTATTAATAATTATTGTCAATAATATATTGATATATTAATTAATTATAAAAATTATTATAAAATATATTAATAGTACTTATTTAATTATAATGGTTTATTAATTATTGTGATTATTTATTCAAAAACTATAATTATTAATATATTATTGTTAATAATGTATTAATATATTAATTAATAGTAATAATTATATATATTAATTAATTAATAATAATATATGAATCAATTATAATAATTATAATAATTATTTTTAATAATAATTATAGTTTTGATATTAATTAATAGTAATAATTATTTCAATTAATTAATGATAATATATAACTTAATTATAATAACTATATTAATAAATATTATAATAGTATAGTAATTAATTAATTATAGGAAAAATATCCACCGTCCACCTGTTTTTCTAACTTTTTTAAAAATACACAATTCCTTTTTTTTTGTTGGAATCCATCTAAAGTTATATTTTATTTTACTTTTTTACTTCCGTTTGGAATCCGTTAAGAAAACTAACGAAAACTTTAAAAAAATGACCATTTTACCCATGAAAACGAAAATTACAATTTTACCTTAAAAATTTGCCAAAAATAATCAGATTAAACCTAATTATTTTCCCCATCGGTCAATAAAGAAATTAATTCCACAACCATTAAATGCAATTTTTTTTAACATGTCTATAATTAGAATGCTAAATTATAACAATAGTATTAAAAATAGTTCAATCTCGCAAACTATCAATTGAATTTAAGATAAGTAGAGTTTTATTATTCATTGAGTTATAATCTTTAGTAGCTAAGATTTTTTTTTATTTCATTAACATACCAATAATGATATTCATCATTAAATCTGATAATTTTTGGTATTTTTTAGGGTGAAATTTTAATTTTAGTTTTGGGGGTAAAATGGTTATTTTTTAAATTTCAATTAGTTTTCTTAACAGATTCTAAACGGAAGTGGAAAAGTGAAACAAAATGTAACTTTAGGTGGATTCCAGCTAAAAAAAAACGAATTGTATATTTTTAAATTGTAGAAAACGGGTGGACGGTGGATATTTTCCCTTATTTTTAATAACAATATATTAATTATTGTGATTATTTATTCAAAAATTACAATTATTAATAATTATTGTTAATAATGCATCAATATACTAATTAACTATAATATAACTAATTAATTAATTAATTATATATTTGGCTTTTTAATTTTTTATATTTATATTTTTTATTTAAAGGAGGGATATTTTAGAAAAATTTAAATGTCAATAAGGGGCAAAATAAAAACTTTAGAAAATGAGAGATTGATTCTCACCTCCGCTATGAGAATCAATTTCCCATTCTCCGTTTTCAAAATAATGGGAGGTCCCACGATTCTGATTCCAACTCTTACTTTATTTTTATAAAATAAATGTTATTAATCATTTTAATTTTGGATTTCGATTCCCTAATTTGGGAACTAAACGCACCATTAGACTATTGAAACTTAGGCAGATGGCATGATTCTAACCTCTCTTATTTAGAAATGTAACCCAACCTTTATCTATGCGGATCCGGATCGGTGTAGGTGATTTTGGATTTTGACAGAATGTTAACTTTGAAAAAGTTCCACCTTATTGTGATTCATGCAAAACACCTTGGTCACAATGCTGAGACATGCTATATGACCAACCCGGGACTTCGTCCCCAAAAGTCGAACAAGGAGCAACAGAGAGCAATACCCCGAAAACAAAATGCGGTTCAGGACCCAGACGTAGATCAAATTTCCAGTCTATTAACGAAGCCTCCCATTGCCCCAAAATCAGCTGATGGAGGGATTTCAATTACTAGGGGATCTCCTGCGGTGACCCGATCCGATGAAATGGGCGCCCTCGCTGCTAATGTTACTATTCCGGATCACCTGCCTGAGTTGAGTTTGAGGATCCAGGCGCTCATAGAGTTTTTGCGGGCACAAACTTTCTAAAATCCACCATGGCAAATGTCTCGCAAATAACTTTTGGGATCAATTCCTACAGTACCGACGTTCATGTCTCTGATGAGAACCATAGTATTGATAGGGACCGAGATAATCAGCAAGCCATGGGCTATATCCCGATGGCTAATGAATACTTTTCATCTACACTGGAGGAGCCTGATCTCGAGCCCAATTTTAGTGTTTGGCTCACAACAAAATAAAGACTTTACTCTTGTCACTCGCCGCAAGCATCGCAAGGGGCGATTACATTAGCTCTTGTTTATCTCCTTTTTAATTAGGCTGTGTCTTATTGTATTTTACTCTTATTTTTGATGTATTTGTTCGTTTAGCTTGGAGATTTTGGTCCACGTTCTCCTCCATATGCACCGTAACTTTTACTGTTTTATAGAACAGGTAGGGGTCCATGCCTAACCCCTCACTTTACTGGTGCCCTCACTTTCCTGGTGGTTTAAATTAAAAAAAAAAAAACCTTTCTTGTTTTGAAAATAAAAGCTCTCAACAAGTCATGCAGATTCAGAAACAAATGCCGACATTCACATACAATGATTCTGTTCCAATACAACATTAAGTAACCACCAAGTTCGAAAGCTAAGCTTGTGAGCAACAAGTTGTAACATAAGCCTTATTCTTTAATCTACAGACAGGCATGATATAACAAACTCCTAAAAAAGTTATAATTGCTAAAATAGCTCTGCCATGATCAGTCCACCACCCTGAAATGCCCAATCTGTATGTTTTCGACATTTTGTTTCTTGTAATCACTTCGATTTCTAGCAACAACAAACTTTCCCCAGTTGAATTCCCTATACCTGGCAGGATTTTGCTCGTTTACGATCTCATCGAATGGCTTCAACATGGCGTGGTGGGCGGGGAAGAAGAAGAATGGAATCGAAAACCTCTCCTTCTCAGTGTTGACCACCACTCTGTGCTCTGGACTCTCATATTTATCATTGCTCCAAACCTGAAAAAACATACCAAATAACCAATTCACAAAAGTAGCCTAAATGTTTAGGTGTCAATCACTAAAACCATTACCTTTCATTTTACATTACATGGTCGCATCCTAACTATTATACGTGCTGCTAATTCGCTTTCCCACTAATGATAAACAAACCACTAGAATTAGATAAGTCAAGTACCTGAGTGGCATCACCAATGTTAATAATATAGGCATCTGGGATTGGTTTAACAGGAATCCACTCTCCATCTGATTTCCTCCTTATTTGAAGTCCACCAACGTCATCTTGAGCAAGTACCGTTAAGGCACCACCATCTTTGTGTGGACCGACGCCCAGAGCTAGCTCAGGATAAGGGCAAGGAGGATAGTAGTTGAATCGCAGAAAGGTTGTTTGTTCTTTAAAATAGCCTTGCAACCGTTCAGCAGATAAGCCTAAGCTGAGGGAGATAAGTTCCAGTAACTTGTAAGCTAGCTTTTCCACCTCCCTAGCATAATCCTCACATAACTCCCTGGTGAACACGATTAATTAGATGGTACAAACAATCAGACAAATTAACATCTGGCTTTAGGCTAGCAGTTCGGCATGGCAAAAGATGCAAATAAGTACTGAAGGATGAAAGCTACTGCTTAGCCCAAAATTACAAAATTAGCATGGCACTCCCTTCATGCAACAACCAAATTACTCTATTATTCATATTAGTCTAAAAGTGAAGCCACAGGCTAAGTGGGACTCTTAATCTGTAGCCACAAAATTTTTTAAACTTACAGATAAGGTCAAACAAACTCAATTTCAATTACCTAAATCCAAGAGGGTACTCAGGCCATTGGTTAGTGAGCCTCCTCAGCTCCTTATCATCGGGCTGAGGAGAAGCTGGGAGAAAAGTTGGATCTTGCAACCAAAAATCAAACACTTCCTTCCAGTCCCTAACATTCTTGGTATGCTCCTGGTCGTGATATCCCATAGGATGAACTTCATCTCTTTTCACTTTCTGCTTCTCCTCTATTGGTTGATCAAAGAATTCTTTTGCTGCCTTTTCACTCCTGGCCTTTAATTCTGATGGCGCCCCATGATTGATGACTTGAAAAAATCCCCACTTCTGACATGCATGGCCAACTTCCAAGACAAGTTGTTTGGGGTCGGTAGAGAGATCAATAACTGGGATTTCATCATCTATTTCCATGTTGTTTTGAACCTTTGGTCTGAATTCAGGGGGTTGAATGAAGGCTGGATCAACATCTCCCATGATTGAAACCAGCAGATTATATTTATGTTTGTGATTGTGTGTGTGGGAGAGCTTGCCTTTCTTCAAGAAACAAAATAAAGTTAGTTTAATAATCTTAGTGTAGTGTTAAAATATGTACAATGAACATGGACATTTTTCAGTATGAAAAAAGGAAAAAAAATTGTTGGTTGGTGGGGTGGTTTGGAAACTTCTGTAACGTGTGTAAATTTTTTATTGCTGGTTAGAGTTGGTGGTTATGATATTTTCCATCAGTCATGCTCATCTCTTACTGATTATTGACAAATCTGCCAGAGAAAGGTAAGAAACTTCTCCAAGTTTTAGGAGGAAGAGGGATAAAAAAAGACAGGCCATTCCACCGGCACAAGAGCACCTTGAAAACAGAATTACATGTTCTTTAAGCACATCTTCAATTAGATGACATTTCGTCCTTTTTATTATTATTATTATTATTATTATTTTATTACTTTAAGCGTAGAGGGGAGGAGTCAGTCAACAAAGTCTAAATTAATATTTTAATTTTTATTTTTTATAAAAATTTAAACTCGAACGACCAGTAAAAAAAAAATTATACTTGAACCCCATAAGTGCACTTCATCTTACCATCCGAGTGAAGCACAGTGACTATAGAGAACGCAATGCCCATCCATCCTCTAAATTTTTTGTCAAAAGTACGTATTGGACTGTTAATTTTCTTTATTGAATGTCAATGAAGCATTAATGTTCAACAAGTGGGACTAGCATTCCCTATAAAAGAAATTCAGGGACCTAAAGAAGAAAAATCTTTCTGCTAACTTCAATTTCATTTGCATACCATAAATCTTTTAACAAGGGACAGATCCACCACTAAATTCTACTATATACAAATGACATCGAAATGTGAGACGGTATTATATAACAATGAGTAGAGTGACTCCAGTTATCAAGCAGAAGGCATGGAAGTTGAAAGGACCAAGTAAGTCAAGTACTGCAGCCCATCCTCGATATTTCCCACAGCAGTCGTCTGATCAGATCGGAGATGTTCGGAGAAGGCCTTGACTTTTTCTTGAACCGATGTTTGTGGTGAAGCATCGAGGGAAGTGACAGTGACAGCCTTCATAGCTGCTTGGTAAGCTTCAGCTACATCAGCTATGCCTAAACAAAACATTAGGATTAAAAAATGTCAATACTACATGCAGTGGCCAGCAAACAAAACATTAAGAACAAAGATAACCATGAATGGTGATTAACTGATTAACACAAGCTTTCAAATTTCACTGGGAACACTATGGCCCACAAACGTATACAACAAAACAAAGCTAACAGAAAGCATATTCTTGTAGCTCTAAGCCATGCATTACTATATGATAGCAAATGCAAACTACACCAACATATAGCATATCCAAAAGATTTGAGAAAGGCATTCTTTAGTCATCAATAAAATATCTGCCATTTGATAGAAGCATCTTTTAGACATCAGGAAATTAAATGCTAAAATCTTTTGTACCAAGAAAGCAGCAAAAGGAATATGCCTTTACCGTGAGTCTCAAAACAAATTTGAGCATGACCATGCAAGGTGGCTACCAAAGTTTTTTTTTTCTTTAAAAAAAAAAGAAAAGAAAAGAAACTAACAGCAGCAGAAAAGAAGACAGCTTACTATTTTGGCTATCAGAATGACAGAACCAAGTAATTAAAGACTGGATATTTATGAAGCTCTAGGAAAAATTTGAGAGGCTTTTCAATTCACATCTTATCATGTCAGACAGTAATAAAAGAATCTCTGTAATTTCAACAATGACAAGATATTGGTGTTGCAAAAACTGTTTCGCTCTAATTAATTACAAGGAACTTAATCAGCATGATGTCAATATGATCGTATGCACACATATTTGAGAACCAAAAGACCAACCTGTGATAAAACTGCTGGAAACTGCTTCCACAAATCCTGTCATCGATTGTGCCTTTGTTCTGATTATCTTGGCCTTTTCAACAGAATCCTCAGGCCAGTCAATATTCAAAATGTCAGTATCAGCATCTTCATCTTGAGCCTTGTTAGTACTGGATATAATGGATTTACCAAGCATAAGCAACTGAGAAATAGCAGAACAGCACATTTCCGAGATTCTCTGCACAAACATACATAGACAAATTGCATTCAATAATTGATTGTTTGCATAAAAAATAATTGTGAAAATAATTGCACTAAATTTAAATTATTTTTATACGTGAACCCCCTCTGAGTGAAGAGACTCTAGTCTGCCAGCAGTCCGTTGAATTATATCATTAACAGTTTGACCAGCTAAGGCATTTGTGAACCTGCAAAAAATCAGGAAAGAATTAATTAAAACACATTGAAAAGGGATCTGAAGTAAAGAAAAACAGTCATATTCCTACTGCTGAGTACAGTTTGTCTCCCAATGTCCAAAAATCATGAACTCTCAATAGCGTCAACCCAGTTGCTATAATCAGTGTGATTGAATGAAAGAATGCAGAAGCCTACCATCCAACTAAACTATTTAAACACTTTTGCCAGGATAAAAATCTGCTTTTGTGTGTATAATTATAACCATTTCAATAAAATGAAAGATTGACTGTCAGGTTATGAAATGACAGTGAATTGCATAAACCTCAAAATTTGACAATGGGAGCTAGATCTGATTCCAAATGAAAGATCGCATAAAGCCATAGAATCAACACATCCATGCAAAGAAGCACAAAAGTCAATAACACTGGATTACACGAAGCTTCCAAACAACTAATTTGAAATAAGAATATTACCCTGCAGCCATATCAGCAGCCTTACTGACACTTGTATCATGTAAATTCTTCATTTCATCGCCACTTCCCTCAGTTCCGGTCTCTACCTTCTTTCCTTTGTCTGACTCTCTCCCGCTCCCTTCCACATCAGTACTCAAGCTAAAAATTTGCTGGACCTGTTTAAGCTTTCCATCATATACAGACTTCTGCTCTGATGACAATTTTGCTTTTCTTCTATTAAATAAAAGTGCATAATGGTTGGACAAAGCCTCCAGTTCCTGAAAATATTACACAGTTCAATAATATTGAAAGTTTTGTACTTCAACCACCAACTTTCAACTTCAAAGATAAGAAAGTGACCTCCAGTTGTTCTGGACCCCCATATATGTAGAAGCATCGATCAAATGTCACTTCCTCATATAACTGATCCTCATAACCTTCTTGTTCACCATCTTTAGGATTCTTTTCAACTTCAATGCCAGTCTCACTGATCAGTAGATCCATAGTCTCCTTGCCAACAAATTCAAGAACTTGCATTCCCTTTGCAGTAAAAGCTTTTCCAGTCTGTAACATAGAGGTGAGAAATTAGCATGGGGCAGCATTAACATACAAGAAGTAAAGGATTAAGCAAACCTCAATAAAAGATGGTGCAACAGAATCAGCTGCCACTGGTAAACCACCTTGTTGAATAGAATTCTCAAGCCTAGAGGAGAAAAAAGAAATTCAATTCATTAGCAAATGAGTCAAAATCAACCTGCAAATCTTGATTTAATTTCTCACATCCAGTGGACTTGCAAAATACAAGATACAAACAGTCAATAAAGGAAATTGAATTACCATAGATAAAACAATATGAGTCATAATTTAATGCAAACTCAAACACACAAATGGCAGAAATAGCCCAAACAGGCAAAAACAACAGCAAGGTCAAATCAGTGTGTCACTCAAAATGCAATTTGCTCATTTTATTTTATGAAATAGACAACATGACCAGAAAACTTTTGTTCGCTTGCACAAATAACTATTTAAATTCTCCATCTGAGTTAGTAATAGAATGTGCACCGAATAATGCATTCAACTGCAACTGAACATACTTCTGAACAAAATTGGCACTGCCCTTCCATGCACTTCCTAAAGCCTGCCAAGCTCCTGAAGCAAGATTCTCCACAGAATTATCAATAACCTTCAAACGCTGCAATAGTTGAGAAGAAAGAACATTTCAAACCAGTGCAAGAAATTAATGTATCAGCAGTGGAAGACAAATACATGTGAGAAGAAAGTTCACATCCAGCAGAAAAGCGACTAAATTAGACTACACATAGAAGATAATTAACAGAACAAAAACCTATGTTAAATAAAGTATGATAACTTAAGATCAAAAACATAAAAAGCCAGTGACAAAAGTACAGTTTTTAATATTAAAATACGAAAGTTCAAATTAAACTTGCCTGACCAAGGAAGGACTCCTCACTTGCTTTCTCCAATTTATCCAAAGCAGATTTTCGTCGCTTTTCATCCTCATCATCGCTTTCTTTTTCAGCTGCAGGTTCCTCTGTTTCTTCCTCTTCCTTCAAAGATTCTGATACTTCAGAAATTTGTATGTCCGCAATGCTCTTTGCCGCCTTCTCAGCAGCCACAGAAGCCTGCATCTACAACACATGGCTCAATAACATGCAAACTAACAAGGACATTGAACAGTAAACTATAGGTGTTAAAATCTAAGATACAGACAGCTGCCATTAGTAATCAACCTCAAAAATGTTACAAGTGTATCCTGATGACAAGTTTCAGAATCCCAGCCATGTTATTGTTTAAGAACTTGTATATTGTTTCAACTTAGTTCTTACACCAGGGATAGCTCAATTTTGTATATTTCTCACGCATCTAGAAAGATGTTTAATTTGATTTTTTATACAAGATAATTAAGAACTCTTCTTCTTTAAGTCCTATAAGTGATTAATTACAGTAAGATAGTTGAGAAGCAAAGAAAGCTCAAGGACCAGAAACTATAATGAATGATGCTAAACCATAATCAGCATTCAGTAAGAAAGGCTTTTCACTCAATACAAGTACGTACATTAATCAACGTTTCTTACAGCATAATTTAATTTACCTTACGTGACTGAAATTAAACTAATGACAAATAAATGACCATGAAAAGATAGGCTTCGAACCCTGCCAATCATAAATTTTGTGCAGTAATCCACAAATTGACCTTAATAATCATATCTGTCACAGTTTGCGCAATCTGGGGCCCTAAATTGAGATTTCAATTTTACATGTACAACCTACATGTCCCATACACTTATGAGCCAACAATTCCACATTTCCACTAAAATGCCAAATTCTCATTCCTGAAAACTAAAATCTCAACTTTTCGTTTGTTAATCCAAACAAAACCCAACTCTCAACTAAAAATAAAAGAGCAACCCTTGGCTCCAATATCGGAAAGCTTATTAAAGCAATCATATCTAGCCTTAAGAACAAAACCCCATTTCACATACTCAAGAAAACGAAGTAGTTCCAAAGAAAAAGTACATATTTACACAAATAGAGAGAGAACTGAATGAATAAAGCTTACACTGCGAGAGATCTCTTGAGCAGCCTTTTGAAGATCTGAAAGAACTGAAAATGGAGAAAATCCCCATCCTCCCCATCCTCCAGTCGTCGCCTCCACTGTGTCTGCTTTCGTTTCTTGATTTCCAGACTCCTTTGCTTGTTCTGCCGGTGGGTTATCGTTCTTGCTCTTCTCATCTTCCATTTCGTGGCCTTGAAAAATTGGTTAAGAAAACTGGGCAAAATGAGTGAGATCTGGAAGTGATAAATGTGAATGATTAGTGATTGATGAAGAGAGCTCTTTGGTTGCAACAACTGACTAAAAGTCGAGAATGGACTCAAAAACCAGACGATTCAACGTGTTTTTGAAGGCAATCAATCTTCGTCGTTTCGGTTTCAATTGATTCTATAAACGACAGCGTTTTGGTGATGGTTTTTTTACTGTTTTGTCCCCTTTGTTTTTTTTCTTCGTTAAAATGAAATTATTTTAGACAAAATATAATAACCATAACCTCGATTGATGATTAATCATCTTAATTATGGAGACACTTGTTAGTGTTACTGTTGTGATTATATTAGTGATTTAAAATTGATAAATGATTTATAGCTTAACGGTAACACCACCATGATACTAACAATATTTTTTTTGATTTAGGCTAAATTTCTTTTTTTTCCCTAATTCAATGTTTTTATAATGAATTTTATCCCTCAAAATATTTGTTTAATACATCATTTTAGATAATTTAAATAATACATTTATCCCTCAAATAATAAAATTGAACAAGAATTTAAATAATAAAATTCTTAAATGGGTTTCAATAAGGGTAATTTATTGCAATCCTTGGGCTTTGCCACGTCAACCAAAATAGCCGAAAATCATATGGTATTATAGTGTTAACCGAAAAGTATTGCTAATGTTTTTACTCAACATTATAAAATCTCTATGTTAGATTATTGCATTCAAATTTCAGTACTCTTTATAATTTCAGCTGCAACGGCTAAGTATCGAGACTTTATGGATATGACCCAAATAGATTCACAAATTTCACAAAAGATCCCTGAAAAAAAGTTGTAACAAGTACCACAATCTACAAATTTTCAACTGAAAAAATTGCAGCTTGTTGAAATGGTGATGTTCTTTTGTTAAAGGGTTACACAGTAAATCAAATACACTCTTTGATTGCCTGGAAACTGCCAACTTTTAAAAGTACTTTTGTCTAAAAATGATTTATATAAAAATATTTTTTTATTAAAAAAGCATCTATTGACGAAAAGTCAAAAGGCATTATTTTATGATCCACTTAAATTCGATAATATCAACATGCAAGAATTTTTTATTATTTTTCATTAAATACGAAGAACACTTGTAATTAACCATACTTTTGATTAGATGAATTTTCAGAACTTGTCCTGTGTCCTCAGAAAATCTAGCTATAAGAAGTTAAAAAAGATTTTAACACAAATGAGAAATTATCTGGCTTCTGCACATATGATTAATCCAAGGATTGCAGTGAAGAAAACAATGAATGGTTAAGATGAGAAGAAGACAAGACAAAATCTTTCATCTCCTTCCAAAAAGTGAACAAAGCCTCTGAAGCTTCGCCTATAGAGAGAATTTCAGTCGGAAAAATAAAATGTTAATTCCTCCTGCATTTTTTGTTCTTCCAGTTCTGTTGTTCTGTTTTTGCCTTATATCTTCTTGTTTACAAGGGATCAGAGAAAGAAAAAAGGACAAATCCAGCTTTGGAAAAGTCACACTCACCAATGTGACTTCAGTGTCTATGCTTGAGGTTCAGGTGACACTGCCCACAATAGTAATCTTTGGAGATAAAACTGTTGCCAAAAAATATGATCCAGCAGCACTGGCTCAGCTTCCAAAACTCAGGCTTGGAGAAGGTACTCTGGGGACTTTATTTAAGATAGTTCTAGATTGCGGTTCCATCATCGCGATGCGAATGATTCGACCTGATCTTGTTGGTGATGAAAACCTTGAGTCCTGGATTAAGTTCTTTGGCGGAATTCGCAGCAGATGGCTTCTCCCAATGCATTTCAGCTTCTGGTACGGTGGAGAAGCTTTTATTTTGTATGATTATTTGTGCTTAGGTAGTCTTGAAGATCTCTTACATGGTAAGATATATATGATTTCATGTTTTGTAATTAATTCTCTTGATTTTTTCCTTTAGTCTTGCACGGCAATTTCAAGGGGAAAAAATGTTAACTTGCACCAGTTTTTCCCAATGTAGGGAGCGAAGGAATGCAATTTTCTCCATTGAGTTGGAGAGAAAGAAAGCGCATAGCACTTTCAGCAGCCAAGGCAGTGGCCTTTCTTCATACCCAAGTAACCAAAAGTGGTGAAGCAATAGTTTGTGGTGTGATCAAGTCTTCAAATATATTGATTCGACTAGACTGCTCTGCCTGTCTTGCCAGCTACGAAACACCTTACATAGTTTCTCCGGCAGCCATAATCAGAAGGAACATTGGGCGGTTGGCACCTGAACTGACGACATTCAATAAAAAGAGTAGTAGACTATTGTTTACACAAAAGTCTGATGTGTATAGCTTTGGAGTACTGCTATTAGAGCTTATTACAGGGCAGAGGCCTACTATGACAGACTTGGGAGAGTACATAATAGAGAAGAGAAAACAAGAGGGGCTTAAAGGAATATATGATAAGAGACTGGGAGAAGTGAAAGAAAACATGGTTGAAGTAATTGGAATTGCAAGGCTTTGCTTGTCTAGGAATCCACAAGAAAGGCCTCCAATGGATAGAGTGGTGCAGATGATTCAAGATTTGCAGGATTAGAATTTTTTCGCTTGGGAACGCTTTTTCAGGATTAGAATTTTTTCGCTTCTTAATTGAGGTATTTGAACCCAATAACTGTACATAATTGGACTGAAAAGAGAAAATAAAATAAAATAAATAAAACTACCAAGTTTTGTTCTCATGGCTTTTAAGTACAATAACTCCTTTTAAATTGCAAATGAAAGAAATTGCCATCTCCACAATTAAAGCATAGCAAATAAAAGAAACTGCCATCTGACAATTAAAGCAGTGTATGATCATCCATTATGTCTCACTGTCATATTCTTTACAGTGTTTGTAGCGACAATCCGCGATAATTACTCTTGTACAAGATTAGTAACCATAATTGTTAACGGAATGAATAATTAACACGGGGAATGAATAGTAGTCGTAGGTACTAGAAATTTTCAACTCTATTAGGAGTGTGATTATAAAAATTGATGTGTTAGATTCATTCAGATTTGCTTATGAGTGTGATTATGTACTACACAAGCAAACGAGGGAAAAAAAGTCATATATAACAAAGAGCCTTTTAATTCATACAAAAAATCCTCTCATTGTTGAATAAGGCTATTAAAAAATATTTTTTTCCTGAAGTCCATCTTACAAAAAGAATGTTTATATTGATATAGTAACTCGAAATGTGTATCAAGATAGAGTAAATTTGTCATTAATATGTCATTTAGTATCCTTGAAAGATAGGGGGAGGCGGCGACGGGTACAAGTGGCCAATGTTTGGTGGGAGGATGACTTCTGCTGGTGGAGGAACATTAGAAGGAGGGGGAGATACAATTGGTGTTGGTGGTGGTGATTGAACAGGTGGCGGTGGAGAGTTGACTGGTGGTGGTGGTGGAGACTTGACTAGTGGAGGAGGTGAAGTTGGTGGAGGTGAAGGTGGGGGTGGAGACTTGATTGGTGGAGGAGGTGAAGCTAGAGGCGGTGAAGGTGGGGGTGGAGATTGAACCGGTGGTGGAGGTGAAGGTGGGGGGGGAGACTTGACTGGTGGGGGAGGTGAAGCTAGTGGCGGTGAAGGTGGGGGTGGAGATTGAACAGGTGGTGGAGGTGACGGTGGCGGCGGAGACTTGACTGGTGGGGGAGGTGAAGGTGGGGGTGGAGATTGAACCGGTGGTGGAGGTGAAGGTGGCGGCGAAGGTGGCGGCGGAGATTGAACCGGAGGGGGTGGAGACGCGACAGGTGGTGGAGGTGAAGTTGGAGGTGGAGACTGGATGGGTGGGGGAGGTGAAGGTGAAGGTGAAGGTGATGGTGTAGGGGAAGATGGGGGTGGAGATCTGACAGGTGGTGGATATAAAACTGGTGGAGGTGAAGGTGGAGGTGGAGACTGGACTGGTGGGGGAGGTGAAAGTGATGGCGTAGAGGGTGGTGAAGATCTACCAGGTGGCGGATATGAAACTGGTGGAGGTGAAGACGGAGGTGGAGAGTAAACTGGCGGGGGAGGTGACGGTGATGGCATAGGGGAAGGTGGGGGTGGAGATCTGACAGGTGGTGGATACGAAACTGGTGGAGGTGTAGACTGAACTGGGGGAGGAGATGAAGGTGATGGCATAGGGGAAGGTGGGGGTGGAGATCTAACAGGTGGCGGATATGAAACTGGAGGAGGTGAAGATGGAGGTGGAGATTGGACAAGTGGAGGGGGCTCCTGTTTTGGTGGCATTGTGGTTGGTGTAGGTGACGATGGCTTTGGCGGCTCAACTATTATTGGAGGGACCTTGTGGCGGGGTACTCTATTCCATTCCCATGTTGGTGGTGTAGGAG
This sequence comes from Citrus glauca, assembly GCA_029633175.1. NCBI lineage: Eukaryota > Viridiplantae > Streptophyta > Magnoliopsida > Sapindales > Rutaceae > Citrus > Citrus glauca. The sequence continues at coordinate 4,452,210 of JAQOOD010000008.1, read as the reverse complement.
AAGCTACTGGTGGCGATGGCGATGAGGGTGTTGGAGGAGCTGGTGCAGGTGTCTTTGGTTCTTGTGCTGGCGTCGACGTTGATGGCTTAGGAGTTGGGGCAGAAGGTGTAGAAGGTGGAGAGCCTCCCCATGAGCACTCATCTTTGCTGCAATCCACAGGTTTGCTAACGACTGGATAACATTCAGTAGGCAACTTTTGATATTCCATCTCAGCTAGACAGTTGCCTGTTTCTTCGAAGTAAACGTTATCTCTTGAACCTGAAATACATTCCATAGCCATTCCCTGGAAAAAATTATAAGAGAATGTGAAATTCAATAGATGTGGCAACTTGCAAATGTCTGCTGACACAAATCCTGTTAGCAGGTTGTCAGAAATATCCAATCTCATTATATTATTCAGGTTTGCAAAGCTCTGCGGCACACTTCCATGGAATTTGTTGGAGCGGATATCAAAAACTGTCAAGTTTTTATACTCCCCGGACCCGATTTCTGAAGGTAGACAACCACTAAGTTGATTTTCCATGAGGATAATCTCCTGCAACTCCTTCATGTACCCAATTGACCGTGGAAGGCAACCAGTGAAATTATTGCTAGACAATACAATATATCTTGCAAGTGATTCCCCTATTGTTTCCGGGATGCTTCCTCTGAACCAATTGTGGTTCAAGAAAATAATATCCAGTCCTGTTTGGAAAAGTGCTGGTGGCAACTCTCCCTCGAAATTATTGAACCTGAGATCAAGATATAAATTCCTTTTCCAGGCAAGAGCGACAGTCGGGAAGGGGCCGACGAGCCTGTTGTTGCTGACATCAAATTCCTCCAGGCGGTGCATATTAGCGAAGGTTTCCGGGATGATCCCGCAGAGCCTATTTGTGTTGGCATGAAAATATATGAGATCAAGCAACCACCCCATCTCTGGCGGCAAATGTGCAGCAATTTCGGCTTTGTTCAGATCAATCATAGCCACAAACCTTTCCTGGTTGTCAATGAATACATCACATAGAACGCCGTTGTATTGACACACATCGGTGCCAACCCAATTTTCCGTATGGTTGTAAGGGTCCGAATAGATAGCCTTCTTGAATGCCTGAAGACCAACATATGCCATCTTCATCCTATGGCTCTCAAAAGTTTTGCCCTTGAGATCATACTGGTCTTCAAAATCGTTGGGAAGCTTGCCATCTTTCGGCAATGATAATGCCTGACGCCGAGCAATGAAAGCCTCTTCAGTTTTGGTTAAAGCAAAACAAAGGGAAGAGAATGAAGAAACTACAAGGAAAATCAAAACAAGGCAGCCAAAGACCGGCAAGGTCGAAGAAGCGTTAGCCATTTTGGTTAACACTTTCTATTCTGAGGCCCAGGCTGCTTATTCTGGGCTGTGGATGCCTATGGCAGCAGGGGTATTATATATGTCTTCAGGTTTGTTGATACACTGCCACACATATTTGGTAAAATTTAGCATCTCATTCTTTTGCGCCTGAAAATTTGTTGGGTGCTTTTTATTCACCATACAATAATTCTTATGCTACTCTAAATTTAGATTACCTCCTAAAACATTATTTTGCTTACATTGCGGGTGATATTTTGGGCAGCTCTTTGAATTAACTGCAACAACTGCGAGCTGTATTAATTATTTGCTTGATTGTAAGACTTTTTCTTCGTGGAACGAAGATTGTAACCATAGGCTTAATTTTTAATCATCATGGATAAATGTCATTACATAAAATAAATCTCAAGCTTAATTATATTAGAATCATATATATATATATATATAGCTATATGCTCTTTCGAAATTATAATCTCAGTTACTCTTCATTAAAATATTGTATCTTTGGGTAAAAAAAAAAAAAAAGCTTACGTGAGACTGTGACACTATAATTTTGTGTGTATAAATATATTTGGAAGTACATTCATTTGGCGATGTTTTTGAAGAATACACAGCATAGTTTTTTTTGGCATTGTTACTGTCAAATTGAATTATCATATGTTTTGCTGTTTTGTTTCTCCTTTGTGGTGGCATTATTGTGTGTTATTTGTATGATTGGATACTTGGATTAAATCAAAAGTCTAGAAATTTCTGTATTTTAATTTTTTTTATAAAGGATAAATAATTTTCATTCCTTTTAGAGTGTAAAAAAAAAGTCTAACCTGGTACTAACATATGCTATCTGTGATGGTTTATTTTGAGTTCTTTTTTTAAAAAGAAAAAGCGTGTTGTCCTCTGTAACAAAAAATGAGTTTTGAGGGGATATTATATATGCTATTGAGGTCTACTTGGGAAGCCAGAAATGGCTCAATCTGCAGAAGTTAAATCATGTTGTTAAGGATAGCCGCTGAGTAATATTAATAAAAATTGTATAAGCAAAAATTGAACCAATCAGGTCACATGCAACCGAACCGAACAAAATGAATTGTAAAAAGAATGACAGTGTATTTGAGTAAAATTACAGAGAGGCTATATGAAAAGCTGCCAAACTTTTCTTCTTCATCATAATAAAAACTTTAAAATGCATTCTAAATTCGAAACAAATGCACAAATAAAATCATAAACGCGTAACAACATCAATAAGAATTAACAGTGATTATATACGTAGAAAATTCAGTTCAAGGTTTAAGTTTGACAGGGTATTTCAGTAAAATTATTCAATTTACAACCTAGATATGAAGTACCCCATAACCGGTGAGAGTGTGTTCCAATTTCTACATAATTGTTTGGCAATGTATTTAAAATTATTTGTCTTATTGTTGGTGTTATGTATTAATGGTTTTCTTAATTTATTTCAACATCTTTTTGTTACATTTTTACAAGAAAATTTTAATTAAAAAAATTCATGTCAGATCATTTCTCCCGCAATGTCATAAGCTTCATTCAAATTATCTATATCTATCTCCCATAATTAGCTATAAATAACATAATCTAAATATAGGCTTGCAATAATCAGACAAATATTATGCGGTATTAAGATAATTATGGCGAAAAACAATGAGAGGTCAACTTTTCCCAACCTGTCAATGCCTATCAAACTTGAGCCCCACGCTACATATAAATATGCAAAGCCATTGAGAGCATGCAACAAGCAGCCTTGGGCCTGAAACCAAGGTGTAGCAAGAGCAATAGCGAAAGTTCGGGGAAATGAAAGTTTTTGGCTGCTTTGTTCTCTTCTTCCTCGTCACCTGCTCCTCACTGTCATCCATTTGTTTGGCTTTGTCCGATGCTGAAGCGGCTTTCATTACCCACCGCCAGCTTCTAACATTACCCAAGGATGGCAAGCTTCCTGATAATTTTGACGACGAGTATGGTCTGAAGAACAAAACTTTTGCCAATGAAAGGCTGAAGAAAGCATATGTCGCTCTTCAGGCATTCAAGAAATCCATTTATTCGGACCCTTTTAACACAACAGCGAATTGGGTGGACAACACAGACGTGTGTTCTTATAACGGTATTTTCTGTGCACCGGCATTGGATGATCCCAATATCACCGTTGTGGCTGGCATTGATCTGAATGGTAACGACATTGCTGGGAGTTTTCCGGCTGAGTTGGGGCTGCTGACTGATCTTGCATTGTTTCACGTCAACTCTAATAGGTTCTGTGGGATTATTCCCGACTTCTCTGACTGGAAACTTATGTTTGAGTTTGATGTCAGCAACAACAGGCTTGTTGGTTCTTTCCCGAGAGTTGTTTTATCCTGGCCAAGTCTTAAATTCCTTGATCTCAGATACAACAATTTTGAGGGAGAGTTGCCATGTGATCTTTTTGATATGAAACTCGATGCACTTTTCTTGAACAACAATAGGTTCTCGTACAGCATTCCGGAAAAATTAGGAAGATCGACCGTATCTGTTGTGACATTTGCTCACAATAATTTCAACGGTTGCATCCCAAGATCTATTGGCAACATGCAAAACTTGAACGAGATTATACTCTCGGACAATAAACTATCGGGGTGTTTCCCGTCCGAAATTGGGTCGCTTAAAAACTTGAGAGTCTTCGATGTCAGCTCTAACTTGTTCCATGGAAATGTGCCGCAAAGCTTTTCAAGCTTGGAGAGTATACAAACACTGGTTCTTTCACATAATCAGCTCACAGGATTTGTGTCGGAGCAAATTTGCAAGTTGCCAAGCTTATCCAATTTCACATTCTCTTATAATTACTTCCAAGGATTGGGAAACGAATGCATTCCAGGTTCGAAAGTGAACAGTGCATTTGATGATACCAGCAATTGTTTGGCAGAGAGGCCAAGTCAGAAGTGGGGTAACACATGCGAGCCGGTGGTGAGCAATCCAGTGGATTGTAGTAGGGACATGTGTTCGGCAGGAGGCACTCCACCATCTATACCTTACACTGCTCCTCCAAAGCCAACGACAATTCCGCCAGCACCCGAACTGAAGACCCCTACACCAGCTCCTCCAACACCACGAGAAGCTAAAGTCTTACGTCCAAAGGGCACAACTCCACCTCCACCACGAACACCATGGGCTCCAACACCTCAGCCGTCAAAACCATCACCATCACCACCACCACCAGTGCAATCTCCCCCAATAGGAGTACAGTATCCACCCCCAGTTTCTCCTCCACCACCAACACCGTTACCACCTGTGCAATCACCATCGCTACCAGTACAATCACCTCCCCCACCTTCTCCTCCGTCACCACCACGAGTGCAACCGCCAGTGCAATACCCACCTCCAGTTTCTCCTCCACCACGAACACCATTACCACCTGTGCAATCACCATCGCCACCAATACAGTCACCTCCCCCGCCTTCTCCTCCGACACCATCACCGCCAGTGCAACCGCCAGTACAATATCCACCCCCGGTTTCCTCTCCGCCACCAGTGCAATCACCTCCACCAATGCAGTCACCTCCGCCACCAATGCAGTCGCCTCCACCAGCTTCATCTCTGCCACCATCACCATCACCATTACCACCTCCCCCAGTTCAATCACCACCACCTCCATCGCCAGTGAAATCTCCTCCACAATTGATACAGTCTCCACCCCCAACTTCTCCTCCAACAACTTCTCCGCTCCGACCTGTTCAACCCCCGTTGCCACCACCTCCACATCAACCATCGTTATCTCCTCCTCCTTTTAGATCTCCACCATTAATTTCTCCTTTGTCTCCTACAGCACCAAAACCATCATCACCGGCGCCTGCGCCAACTAAACCATCATCACCGGCGCCTGAGCCATCAAAGCCATCAACACCGACACCTGTACCAACTAAACCATTAACGCCAGCTCCTGAGCCTTCGAAACCATCACCTCCGACTCCAGCACCTTCAACGCCATCGCCATCACCAGTGCCATCAAAACCATTAACTCCAGCTCCTGGACCAATGACCCCATCCCCAACACCTGAGCTAACAAAACCATCGGCTCCAACACCTGAACCATCGAAACCGTCATCACCAACTCCTGAGCCTTCCAAACCATCACCTCCTATACCAACACCATTGCTTGCACCAGAGCCATCAAAACCATCCACTCCAGCACCTCAACCATTCAAACCATCAGCTCCAACTCCTGGTCCGTCCAAACCATTAGCTCCAACTCCTGAGCCATCAAAACCGTTAGCTCCAACTCCGGAGCTACTTAAACCGTTAGCCCCTACACCGGCACTAGCACCTGAGCCATCAAAACCATCAGCTCCAACTCCGGAGCCACCCAAACAGTTAGCCCCTACACCAACACTAGCACCTGAGCCATCAAAACCACCTGCTTCAATAACTCCCCCAGTTCAATTTTCACCGCCTCCACCAATGCAATCTCCACCCTCACCTTCACCAGCTCCACCTCCACTACCTGTCCAGTCTCCACCTACACCTTCACCTTCGCCAGCATCATCTCCACCACCGCCTCCTTCATCTCAACCATTAGCACCCCCACCAATCCAGTCCCCGCCACTAGTAGGTTCAGCAACTCCACCACTACCAGTTTACTCTTCCCCTCCAGCTGTTCAGTCCCCACCTCCACAGGCATCTTCTCCACCACCTCCAAACAACTCTCCTCCGCCATTTGTTCAATCTCCTCCACCAATGGTACAATCTCCACCTCAATCAATTTCTACTCCACCACCTGTCAACTCCCCACCACTACCTATCCAATCTCCTCCACCAACGCCAACTTTATCCCCTCCACCTTCTACTATTCCTCCACCCACGGAATTCATGCTCCCACCAAACATTGGTCACTTGTATCCATCACCGCCTCCGCCTATCTTTCAAGGATACTAAACTTAATACTATTGGCAAATTTGTTTTATACTGATACACATTTCAAGTTATTGAATGCAATGTAAAAATTCATTTTGTTAGCAAGATTATTAAAAAAATTCTTCTTTTTTTTTTTTCAACAGTCCAATTCATTGGCATTATGATGCGATATGGGGGTATAATTTTGTATGAAACTTATGGGCTATATATACGTACACACACTTTGTCCTCCCATATGGTTATTGGTTTATATAAAATCACTCTAGTGCACTAATTTTAATTTAACTGAATAATAATATGTTCCAAAAGAATATAGATTGGTTTTTTAAAGATTCTGTAAAATGTATGTTGTGTTTAGCGTTTTAATTAGTTTGTTTTCCCTTTTTTTCTTCTTTAAAAAGATGATCATTTTCATTCAAATAGTAGTTTTTATTATGCTTACATCTTTAAGACAAGTTGATGAGCCTATTTCACAAATTAATTTTGTTTCGCATGAAATTTACCGAATCCAAATGATATCAATTATTCAAATTTGATTTGATTGAATGAAAGGAAAAGAAATTTGATTTAGTGTTCGTTGTTACTAATTGCAATTTTTATAATTTGTTTTTAACTTGATTATTTTACTATTGCACAACTTTTGTCACTGTTACTAATTTGTTGATTCATTAAGGAAACGAGTGACATTACGTGTTCTATTATTGGCCAGGTTATAGTGTACTGATTTTTTTAATTGGCCAGGTTCTATATCACCAAATGACATTGTGCACTGATTTGTTTTTTAATTATTTAGCATAACATCAAATCAATTCCTTTCCCCCACTCATATTCTTCCATCGTAATCGAATTCGGTCTTCATAGATTTCTCGAGATATTTTCTTACGAAGTTTATTCTAGCATGTATAACTACTTCTGGTTTACGCACTACATGACAAATAAACACATTTACAAGAATTAGCTTATCAATTCGGATTAGAATTCTCTCCTACTCTGATATTTTATTATTTTATATGATTAGTAGTTGATAAATGAGAATACAATAATTAAGTAAATCTTGAACATATTTAAATAATAGTAGATATATGTCAAAAGATTCTTTAAAAATTAGATATGATAAGATCGGGCATGAGAGGTCCTTATCCATCAACTCCTCAAATAGTTAAGTATTGAGTTGAGATGATTGATAACTTATCTTTTTATAACATTATATTGTACCATTAAGATTTAATTATTTAATAATTATTATTCATAATATTGTAAAAAATTCAGCATAAAGTTTAGCTCATTATAATCTAAATTCATCCTATAATGAGAACAATCAAGATAATAATATGTTGATGCTGAAATTTGGTCGAACTGATGATGGTGACCAGATTGTCTTGTGAGCTCTAATTTGTCTTGATTGAATGTTGTCTCTTGTCGCTATAATAGAATTTGAATTGTACTAACACTTCCAATGATCTGCAACCACAGAAAACAGTCAGAGGTGCCAGATTTTTTCGGCGTTAACCCTCTAACGCTCAAGTTAGTTATTGGACTCTTATATAAAAAAAGAATGATATCTCACATACTTGTAATTTTAGTATTTTTAACAGCCAAAAAGATCCCCATTTCATGATCTTTCTCTTTTCTTATAGACAATTCAAGTATCAATTGATCTTTAATGTACGACCATTATCCAATTGAATGAGTCATTTGAATGCAAAAGTTAATACATCTGTTTGTGTAATGACTGCACTACTGTTGTAACGTACTTTTAAGTAAAAACCCAACGATTTGAGGAATGAGACAAAACTAATGCGACCTCATTATGATCTCCTTACTGAATGCTGATCGAGCTGGAACATGCAACCAAATAACTTCCTCCTTGAGCTTATGTAACTTGTCTTTTAACGCCCTAAACATTAGTCCCTTAATTTCTAGTATTTGGAGTAAAGCGGAACAAGACTAGAAACTATAAATTTGGCCAAGAAGCAATGACTTGATTTTTTCCATCTTGTCGCATTAATTATATGTGTGACGTGGCTCAACCTGGTCCAAACATTTGAATTTTGAAGTGGCGGCTTTTGGATTTCCCAGTACATCTCTTTAAATCGGCATGTCCTTTCAAATCTTCGTGACGCCATTTGAAATACCATTTTCTTTTTAAAAATTCAAAATTTCCTCCTCCTTCTTCTTTTCCCTCTTTTTCATTTTCTTTTTTTCGATTGAGATTCAAGTAAGAGCTTTACCTTTTATTGCCAATATTGTAGTGTTCGCCTTCCCAGTTACAACACTTGCAGGTATTAAATCACAACTCTATTCTTACTCGGTTGCTCCTTATACCACTATTTTATTTCTTTTTGTTTGGATTTTGGTTCTATTTGCCACAATGCCTAGGGTAAAACGCACATCAACAAACCCTGGTAGTGGGGACAAATTGGGTGTCTCACCTAATCATCCCAATAGGTCAAACCCTAACCCTCAAAGACCCATAGAAGACATTGTGTCATCTAGAATTAGAAAGCTTCCTAGGAGAATGTCTCCAGAGATCTCGTTTTCATCTGAAAAAGGTAGACCCCTTGGGAGAGTTGATGAGAAAGAAACAGATACCCATAGGAACTCGGATCCTAGTGTGTTGTCAATTATTAGTAAGGTTGAGGATAGCGATGAAAGTTCTTCAGAGGAATCTCAATCAACAAAGCGAGCCAAAATTAGCCATAGGATTGAAATTGAGTCCTACCTTATCGATTTCATGGACTGCGAAACCACTCAAGAAGATTTAGACAAACTTAGAATGAAATATAGCATTCCTGATGATATTGAGTTGAAAATTCCCCACATACGGTGCCAAAATGTTGAAGCCAAAATTTGATTGAGTTGGTTAATGACTCAAGTCTTAGATGCCTATAACAGCATTAAATTTTTGTGATAGTGGAACGACTTTCCAATCGCTAAGAACATCATGCGACCATTACCAAATAATCTAAGAAAACTTGAAATCATAAAGAATGGTAAAAGGCGCCAGATGTTTTTCCAAGGATAACCCTCCGATGCTTAAGTCAGTTTATGAATTTACCAAAATAAAAATAAATAATTTCTATTTAAAACAAAAAATAGAGATAAAAAGCTCAAAAATAAAGTCAAATACCAATATGAAGAATGAATTTCTTTTTCTTTTTTTTATAGCTTGGCCGAATCCTTCTACCTTTAAAAGAAACATAACAGAGAAGCAGCTAGCCCTCCTCCTTAGGTAACACCCCACTCCCCTTTTTTATTCTCCCCCGCTTCCATTTCCTTCTTTTGCTCACTATCCTTTGTAACATTTTATGCTTGCCTCCCCAAAATGGACTTTGAACACACAAGTAAATGTCTAGGCTTTGGTGAGGATTGTTTGGTCATTGCATTTTGCAAGTAAGATGAGTGATGGAGAAAAATGAGGAGGTTACATAGCTCTTCAGCAAATCCCACCAACAATTCCATTTTCTTAATTAATTAATCTTCTTTTTTTATTCCCAAACATCAGTCCCCCAATTTCTAAGATTGAAAATGAAATGAATCAAGGCTAGAAACTCTAAAGTTTATAATTTTTACAAACTTAAAATCTTAAGTAACTTATTTTGCTTTCTCTGCTGACCGCGCCATGAGTGGGCATGTATCGTTAGTTTAAAATTTTATGTCTTATTTAGAGTAAATTTCAAGGCTTTTAATCTTTAACTGACTTAAGCAATTTTAAGCTACCCTTATCAGTTTAAGGTCTTATGCCTTACCTGGAATAGGCTTTAAGGCTTTTAAACTTGTACTGACTTAAGCAACTTTAAATAACTCTTATTAGTTTAAGGTTTTATACCTTATCTAGAGCATCTTTAAAGACTTTTAATATTTTACTATCTTAAGTAATTTTAAACAAGAAAATTAAAAAAATGAATGATTTTTTTTTCAATTGCATCTATTTTATTCAAAGTCATATATATTACAATTTAATCATAAAAGATTAAAGCAAAACTAAATTTGTGATGTAGATTTTACTGATTCATAGACTAATTTTCTAAGGAAACATGTTGAATAAAAAAAGTAATCAAGGATCTAGATTCACATCCATGCATGATATACCATTATGACGCTTGACAGACAAATAAATGTATATAGTTATCAAAGCAAATAAATCATTTATTGTACAATAGTAAAAACAAGAATATAGACCTGATATTGTTGCATGTGAGATTTCATGAATTATCATGCACTCATCAGTAAATTAAGATAAGTGTATGACTTTACTTATCAAATTGGAGCATGATTAAAAGCTAAGTGAATTTACCAGAGAGCTTACTCTTGATTCTTGAGGTGTCATTTCGTCAAGTATCAGCTACGCGTGATTCCATATAACCACTTTAAACAAATAGCTTCTAACACTTGTTTCCAAAATCATAAAACATTATAAGCTGCATTTATTTTCTGGAGTGAGAATGCTTTACCAATTTAGAGAATGATTGGGAATCACACTCCGTGAACCCCACCCATTTTTGGAGTGGGGAGTGGGGAGTGGGAGTGGGACTCTCATGAATTCCCACTCCCACCTCTCCCATTTCTACATTTTTTCTTATTTAATTTAATATTTAATAAAATAAAATAAAAAATATTATATTTATTTTAATAATATTATAATATTTAACTAAATGATAATTTGTATTGATTCTAAGTTAAAATTACTTAAAAATAATATTATTATATTAATAGAGAATTAATAAATATTATTATATGCTATCTTCATTTGAAAATATAATATTATTATATTTATTTTAAAAACAATAGTACTATATCTATTTAATCTTAATAATTAATAATAATAAATAATTTATTCTAAGAAAATATTAATTTTGTACTAAATAATATTATATTATTATTTTATATAATAATAAAATTTTATATAATAATATTTAAATTTAATATAATTATATTAAATAAAATAATGTTCATTTTATATTTATCCTTCTTTTTTACCCTCCTTTTGTTAAATTTACTATAATTATATTTAATAAATATTTAAATAATATTATATTTAACTAAATAATAATTTGGTTTGATTCTAAGTTTAAATTATTTTAAAATAATATTATTATATTAATAGAGAATTAATAATATTACTATATACCATCTTTATTTGAAAATATAATATTATTATATTTATTTAAAAATAATAGTAATATATTTATTTAATATTAATAATTAATACTAATAAATAATTTATTTTAAGAAAATATTAATTTCATACTATGTTAATGGTAAAATTGTTTCATTTATATTGCCCTTATCAATTATTTTTAATTTATATAATTAAAATTAAAATTAAGAAAAAATTGTGATGTACATAATTAGGAATATTAATAATTATTATAAATTTACAAATATAACAAAATAAATTTTTATTAACTTTGTAATTAAAATCTATAATTCTTTAAATAAGGATAAAATTATAATTCGAAACTATTTACTCCCAATACAAGATAAAGTAAACACATGAATTGAATTATGATTTCTATTTCATGTTTCCATTTCAGTGTAAGTAAACAACATACTCCCACGCACACTCTACACTTCCAATTCTAAGATTTTCACTACAATCCAAAAAGTAAACGCTACTTATATCTTTGCACCAAATTAATAGTCAAATCTTTATTTTAAAAGAATTAATCTATAACAAATATGCTAAAACCGTGGCACAATCCGATTGTGAAAGTGGCTGAGATTCTAAACTCGTACATATGCAAAACTTTAATGGCAAGCACATTAAAGAGGTAAAGGTTGAAAGCATGGGGGAGAACATCTTCCTTTTCAAATTTGCTGCAGGCGAGGAGAAGAAAAGAGTGCTTCTGGGAGGGCCGTGGCACTTTGATAGAGCACTATTAGTCTTAACCGAACCCTCAGGAATTGGAGATATAAAGAACCAGTCGTTTTCATATGCCACATTTTGGGTTCAGATCCATAACATCCCAATCATGTGTATGAATAAGGAGGCTATCCAACAGCTGGGCGAAAAAATTGGTACAATCCAGGAAGTAGAGACCGATGAAGCAGGGGACTGCATGGGGCCATTTGCGAGAGTTAGAATATCCATTAACATCTTACAGCCTCTAAAAAAGATAGTATTTTTACAACAGGAGAATGACAAAATCCCAATGCCAATACTGTATGAAAAACTCCCGGACTTTTGCTTCTGTTGCGCACACATCGGCCACCAGTACAGAGAATGCTTGAAATATAAAGGGCAGCAAAAGGAAGCTCTGCCTTATGGCAGTTGGATGCGAGCTGGTGCTCATGCTGACAGGCTCAAGCAAGGCCACAACAGGGAGAAAGGTGGTCGCGAACACTCCAACAGTCCAGCTAATGTGCAAGCCACCGCCCGGCCATCCACCTTTAACCCGGGTGCTCGAGAAGGGTCCGACTTAAACCAAATGAGTGGGGCAACCACTAGCAGCGGAACAGAGGATGCCAGCAACCAATCGACTCCTGACCTCCCACATTTAATGTTGATCTCTCCAGAGACGCAACACCAACAAGTGGGGCGTCAGAGTATGGGCAGTGATATCACCGAGCTACAGCCTAGGGAGGTCAGTACTCCTCGCAGCAATAGCTATGCAAGTACATAGGCGGGAAACAATATTTTGAGGGTAGGTGAAAGTTTGGTGGATAAAGCAACCTCGCGAGAAATCACAGCTAAACTGAGGCCACCTGCTGCAAGGGCCGAATTAGTTGTGGATGTAAGGGATATTGGGCCACCCAAGTCTCACTTGCGGCCCAAAGTCAGAAAGTGGAAGCTGAAAGCTAGCGTTCCCATAGCAAAAGCAATGCCAACTCTCGAGTTATTCAGCAAAAAAAGATTGAGTACACTGACCACCAGCTCTGATCCCCTCTCCAAAAAACAAAGAGTGACAGACTCCGATCACTGTTAACACGTTCATCCCACTTCATCAATTCGGCAATTTGCAGGAACAGCGGAGCCCTCAGATGGCCAGGAACGTGCGGCAGTAATGGAAGAAGATGTATCGACGGGTGCTGAAATTCAGGCCCGCTGACAACCATGAAAATCCTAAGCTGGAACGTTCGAGGTCTGGGGAAGCCTCGAACGCGCCTAGCACTCAAGAAACTTCTCCACCTGCACCGGCCTCAAATTTTGTTTTTCTGTGAAACTAAACTGTTGGCTCGGCATGTTGCATCTAGTGGTAACTACTTTAATTTTGCAAATTTTTTTGGAGTAGATAGAAAGGGCATGGGCGGAGGTCTTACTCTATTTTGGAGTGCCGATGTTACTATCCGCATTGCATCTTACAGCCCCCATCACATTGATGCTGTAGTAACCAATGAAGGTGGTTTGAGCTGGCGGTGCACAGGGATCTATGGCCACCCTGAGCACAGTCAGAAGCATCATACTTGGACCCTCATGAACAAGTTAGCCAGTCTTTTCTCTTACCCTTGGTGTTGTTTTGGGAATTTCAACAAGATATTGCATATGCATGAGAAAAACGGGGGCAAGGAGAGAAATTTGAATATGGTAGTCGAGTTTAGGGATTCTGTGCGTAGATGCAATTTGCTGGATATGGTAGCAAGGGATATCCCTATACGTGGGCAAACAATCGATATGGTGCTCATTACATAGAAGAACAGTTGGATCGATTCTTGTGTAGCACGGACTGGGGGAATCATTTTCAAGATTCTATTGCCACAAACCTTGTGTCTTGGACATCAGACCATTGCCCAATCATATTCGAGTTCACTGAGCGAAGCAAGAATTTACGAATTGCGGGCAAATCCTTCTCTCGAGATCACTATGAGGATATGTGAAGCTCTTACGACGGGTGTAGAAGGATTGTCCAGGAAGAATGGAGTCGGTATGGGGCTCGAGGGTGGGAATCCCCTGTTCAGCAATTTCAGAGAGTAGTCCAAGCTTCCTTGGCCCAGCTAAAATTATGGTGCAAAGCCGAATTTCACGGGCGGCAGCGTCAGCACGATCAGCTTATGCGTCTTCAGGATGCCAAGAGAGGGATCTCCAAGTTGACTGATGGTAAGGAAATTAGGAGGTTGGAAAGTCAGCTGAATGCTATATTAACGGACGAGGAGATCTATTGGAAGCACCGTTCGAGGGCTGACTGGCTTCGAGCAGGAGACCGTAACACGAAGTTCTTCTACGCCAAAGCTTCTGCCCGTAAAAGGAAGAACAAGGTATGGGGGGTTGAAACTCTCACGGGTACGTGGTTGACGGAACGAGTTGAAATTGAGGTGGAGTTTAGCAGCCATTTCCAAGAACTTTTCACCACCTCCAATTCAACTCCCGTCTAAATCCACGCCACCCTTCTAGGCATGACAACTAAAGTCACCCCCGACATGAATGCTTAGCTGGAGACACCATTTACCGCAGCCGAGATCGAGGAAGCCCTCGCCAGCATGTGCCCCACAAAGGCCCCTGGGCCTGATGGTCTTCCCGCTGCCTTTTTCCAGAAGCATTGGCATGCTGTCCGGCAGGGAGTGCTCTCAACGTGCCTCAATATCCTTAATGAGCGAGGTAATCCATCTACTCTCAACCACACCTTTATCGCTTTGATTCCCAAGTTAGCGAATCCTAGGAAAGTGAGTGATTATCGGCCTATCAGCCTTTGTAATGTCATCTATCGAATATTAGCTAAAGCCATTGCCAATAGATTGAAGCCGATCCTCTCCCAAGTCATCTCTCTCATGCAAAGTGCATTCATCCCCAATAGGCTCATTACTGACAATGTCATTATTGGGTATGAATGCCTTCATAAAATTAGGCATAGCCGAGGGAAGAAAAATTGTCTGGTGGCTTTAAAATTGGATATAAGTAAGGCCTATGATAGAGTTGAATGGTCATTCTTAGAACAAACCATGTTAAAGTTGGGATTTTCTAGTTCTTGGGTTGCTTTAATAATGCGCTGTATTACCTCCGTTTCATTCTCGGTTATTATTAATGGAGTGCCTAAAGGCATGATTCATCCGGAGAGGGGATTGCGCCAAGGCTGTCCGCTTTCCCCGTACCTCTTTATCATCTGTGCAGAGGCCCTCTCTAATTTGTTGACATTGGCCGAACAACGCCAGCTTATTCGGGGCCTTAAGTTCGCGAGAGATGTGTCCATTTCTCATTTATTGTTTGCGGATGACAGTTTGGTATTTTCCCGGGCCTAAGTAGCTGATTGCCGACACTTGAAACGGATTTTCGATACCTATGCTGCAGCTTCTGGGCAGCTCTTTAATTTCCAGAAATCCTCTCTATTCTTTAGTGGCAAAATTCCAGCACATCAGAGGGGTGTTATCCAGGGCATCTTCAATCTGCAAGTGGTTTCTCGGCACGAGAAATACCTCGGTCTTCCGTCCATGATTAGGAGAAAAGAAGATGGGTTTTTTTAAGGATGTCAAACTGAAGGTGTTAGCCAAAATTGCAGGCTGGTAGCAGAAATTGTTGTCCAGCGGGGGGAAGGAGGTTTTGATTAAAGCGGTCGCCCAAGCTATTCCCGCGTATGCAATGAGCGTATTCAAGCTGCCCAAAGGCCTTTGTGACGATATCCAACGAGCCATAGCAAAATTTTGGTGGGGCTCGGCGGGGGATAAACGCGGAATCCATTGGCAACGATGGGAGAAGCTCAGCCAAGCGAAGATTAGAGGGGGGCTGGGTTTTCGAGAATTCACTTGCTTCAATCAAGCGATAGTCGCCAAGCAAGCTTGGAGGCTGCTGCAGTATCCACATTCCTTGGTTTCCAAAGTCCTTCAAGCTCGCTACTTCAGAAACTCCAGTTTCTTACATGTAGCAGTAGGAGCCAATGCCTCATTCATTTGGAAAAGTATCCTTTAGGGTCGGCAATTACTTACGAAGGGGTTGAGATGGCGCGTTGGGAATGGGCAAAAGATAACCATTTCCTCGGATAATTGGCTGCCAAGACCGGAGTCCTTCAGACCAATTTTCCCTCCTACGCTGCCAGCAAGCTCAACAGTTGCAGAGCTAATCACGGCTGACAACCATTGAGATGAAAACAAGTTGCGGCAACATTTTATGAATGTGGATACAGAGGAGATTCTAAAGGTTCCCCTTCCAGTTGAGCAAGCGGACGATGACGTGCTTTGGCATTATGACAAACGCGGGAACTACTCGGTTAAGAGCGGGTATCAAATAGCCCTGCGAACAAAATTTCCAGGCTCCACCAGCTGCTCCAAGGCCTCTCACCAATACTGGAATGCTCTTTGGTCTTTGGCGCTGCTCGAAAAAATCAAAATCTTCATGTGGAGGGCCTTCAATAATCTGCTCCCATCGGCGGAAAATTTGTGGAAAAGGAAGCTTGTGGGGGAACCAACTTGTCAGCACTGCAGCAAGAATGTAGAGACTGTCAGCCATGCCCTTCTGGAGTGCAAGGCTGCACGGAGGCTCTGGCTCCAGTCCCCTTATTCAGTCCCTTCATCAGCAGCAAAAGCTCAGTACATTTTTAGCACCCTGCAGTTAATGGCTAAGGACTTGAGGAAATCATATTTGGAGCTCATGGTTGCTTTGTGCTGGGCTGCTTGGTTTGCTCGGAACCAATTTATATTTAATAGGAGGGAGGTTGACCCCATAGTCTCAGCTGCTGCAGCAGATTCGGTGATGACAGCTTTCCAGCACGTTAGGAAACCAGAGCTAGCCCCTCTCGCTTGCCTTAATGAAGCACAGCAGCAGAAGTGGCTTCCCCCCCCCCGGAGAATGTCTACAAAGTTAACGTCGATGCGGCTGTTAATCCAACGCAGCAGCGAGCAGGCGTGGGAGCTGTGATTAGAGATTGTCATGGCAGTATCGTTGTGGCTGGGATTAATTCGCGGCCCTTCAATGGCTCAGTAAGCATGGCTGAAGCAGAGGCTGTGCATTGGGGTCTCCAGCTGGCCAGCCGTGTGAATGTAACCTCGTTGATCATTGAAACCGATTGCTTAGAGGTGGTTCAGCTAATAAACAACATCAAGGGTAGCAGATAAGAAATATTTTGGACAATTGTGGCAATCCAAAACCAGGTGCATCACTTCCAGCAAGTTGCTGTCAACCATACTCCAAGATTCTATAATGCTCATGCCCATAATTTAGCTAAGATAGCTTTAGGGACAAACTCTCCTTGTATGTGGATAGGAGATATTCCACTTGATGTATTTGATGTCCTCAAGATGTTGTGATTAATAAAATGTTTACTTTTTTTTCAAAAAAAAATGGCAAGCACATGATCAAGAGTCGCCTATAGGACAACAAGCATGTGGCCGCTAGTATATGATATGATTTCACATATACACTATATGTATATTTTAAATCTGTGCTTCGTAATCAATTTATCACGCTCATTTAAGCTAAACATAAATTGAATCGGTGAGAAGTAGACTGAACTTTTCCAATCGGTATCATGTTAATACATAGGTTTTACTATATTCATGCATATTAATTGAGCAAATTCAAGCTAACTATTCCGTTTGATCTACTACTACGACTTAGATCTACTGTAATTTAGTTCACTAATTAAGAAAACCAAGGCGATTGCATGATTTTGATTGACTAAATGCATGTAAAACAAAAGTTGCTAAGATGAAATTTACGGACTTAAATACTAAATGCATGCATGTTTAATCGATCAATCGGGCACAAATTTACCAAATTTACAATTCAAACAAACAAATCGTAGCAATTATACGATTGAATCCCTGAATTGAAGTAAAATTGATGATCATTATACTCATGGAGATATGAATTCAAGCGATACTAGGTCTGTGTGATGCACAATTGATCATTTGATGCAATATATTCATGCACAGACAAATAAATTGAAAGTAATTGCAGTAATTTAATTGAAAATACAAGTGAAAATGGATTTGTGACAGATTTTATGGATTTGAAGCTCCTGAATGTCAACATTGGATTTGTTTTTACCGATTCGATTCGCTTCTTTCACGTGAGTTTGGAAATAAAAGAGAGGTTGCTTCAATTTACACATGATAATATTTGGCCTTTACTTTGGCTAGATGAAAATTGATAGAGAGAATAAATTAGTTTTTTGTATTGATCTCCTAAGACGGCGCCAAAATGTTGATGTCGAAATCTGGTCGAGTTGATGATGGTGACCAGATTGTCCTGTTAATGCTTTAATTTGTCTTGATTGAATGTTGTCTCTTGTCGCTGTTATAGAATTTTGAATTGTATTGACGCTTCCAATGATCTGCAATTATAGAAAACAATTAGGGATACTAGATTTTTTCGGCTCTAACCCTCCGACGCTCAAGTTAGTTATTGGGCTTTTATCTGAAAAAAGAATGATATCTCATCTAATTCTGATCTCCTCACCAAAAGGTGATCGAGCTGGAACATGCGACCAAAAATGACTTTCTCCTCGAGCTGGTGTAACTTGTCTTTTTATGCCCTAAACATAATCATTAATTTCTTCTCATGTAAATTAGCGTTGAAAATCTAACCAACTTCATAAATGGATTTGACAGTCTTCAAACACGCTATGGTCGATATCATTTGCCAAACTCTTCTCCTCACAATTCTACAATATAAAGCCCTTTCTAAGCAGCGACCAAAAATTGTGAAAATTAACTTATCAAAGCCTCACATGCGAATTCAAGCTCCCAAAATTTTGTTAAAGTCTTGGTTGGGAGGTGCCACCCAAAGAAAGAAACAAAAGAGAAAGAAAAAAAAGAAGAAAGAAAGAAGGAAAAATGGTCTGGCCGAAATGCTTGAAAAGGAAAATGGAAAAAGAAGCAAGTTGAAGAAGAAAAGGAAGAACACGGTTTTTAAAAAAAAGGAACATGGTTTTGACTTTCTTGGTCATCATTTTGCTATGAATAGAAGTGCAAATGAAGAGCTTTGACATTCCAATAAGAGAGAGCAATTTTGTGCAGAGAATTTGAGAGATTTTAAGAATTTAAAATTATAAAGCTCTTGAGAGTCTAGTGAGTGGAGATTGGGTATATTGAGACTTTGGATAGTGAGCCAAAATATTACAATACTTGTAATCTTTATTTTACTAGTGTAATATTTTCCTTCTGTTTTCGCCTGTAGATATAGGCTGAAAGTCGAACCATGTAATATTTTGGTGTTCTCTATTGTGCTTGTTCTTTATTTTCTTATAATTTTACTTTAGTTGTGTGCCTGCTTCACCACCAATTTCCTAACAGTGGTATCAAAGCTATTGGTTGTATTTTTTAGAGTCGGGTACTGTTCACGCAAGGGGTACTGTTCACGTATACAGTAATATTCACGTGAAATGGTGAGAGCGATCCAAGAATTTTGCGGTGCAAAGCAGGGAATAGTGGTATGAGTAAAACAACTGTGTGATTTTTATACATGTCTAGGAAAGTTCTGTCACAAAGGCGATAAGAGCTTAAAGAGTCTGGGTTTCAAGTGGGACTATTGTGACCCCTCCAGTCTTTCTTGGGAACTTTCCTGGTGTGCATTCTCACACATACTCACAACTATTCAAGGTGGTATACTAGCTTGTGTGAAGTATTTATCAACAAAATGGCGGCAAAGTATGAAATTGAGAAATTTAACGAAAACAATTTTCGTTATGGAAATGAAGATGAAAGCTGTATTGAGGAAAAATAATTGCTTGGCAGCAATTGAAGAAAGACCCATGAAGATAACTGATGACAAGTGGAACGAGATAGATGGCAACGCCATTTCTGATTTACACTTGGCACTTGCAGACGGAGTATTATCCAGTGTGGCAGAGAAAAATACAGCAAATGAAATATGGGATACTCTTACAAAATTGTATGAGGCCAAGTCACTACACAACAAAATTTTCTTGAAGAGGAAACTCTATACTCTTCGAATGGCGGAATCTACAATGGTGACTGACCACATCAACACCTTGAAGATTCTATTTTCACAACTCACAACGTTGGGTCATAATATAGAGGAAAATAAACGTGCAGAGCTTCTACTTCAAAGTCTACCAGATTCGTATGATCAACTCATCATCAACCTAACGAACAACAATCCAGTGGACAGTCTAGTTTTCGACGATGTTGCAGCCTCCGTATTAAATGAGGAGAGCAGGCGGAAAAATAAGGAAAACAGACAAGCAAGTTCACAACAAGCGGAGGCGCTATCAGTGACGAGAGGGAGATCAACAGAACGTGGCCCCAGTGGGAGTCAAAATCATGGTAGATCAAAATTTAAAAGTAAGAAAAATGTTAAATGCTACAACTGTGTCAAGGAAAGGCACGTCAAGAAAGAGTGTTGGAGTAACCAGATGAGAAAAGAGGGCAAAGAACCTGAGTCATCAAATGCTCAAAGGTGTGTAACAAGTATCTCAGATGATGGAGAAATTCTTTACAGCAAGGTAACAATTGTTTCAGACGGCAGAAAACGATTATCTGATGTCTGGCTAATAGACTCAGGAGCTACTTGGCACATGACCTCTCGGAGAGAATGGTTCCACACATTTGAACATATCTCAGGAGGATCTGTATATATGGGTAATGATCATGCCTTGGAAATCGCTGGTATTGGTACTATCAAAATAAAAATATTTGATGGTACAATTCGCACAATTGGAAATATACGGCATGTCAACGGCCTGAAGAAAAATCTATTGTCTTTGGGACAAATGGATAGTCATGAGTACAAAACTCATGTGGAGAATGGAATTATGAAAATCGTTAAAGGCGCGCTTATATTGATGAAGGTAGAAAAGATCGGTGTTAATTTATTTATGCTTAAAGGAGAAACACTACTGGAGGCTGATGTGTGTGTCGCCTCAAATGGAGAAGAATCAACGATGATGTGGCATCTCAAACTTGGTCACATGTCAAAACAAAGCTTGAAGATTCTCTCTGAGCGAAAATTGCTTACGGGGGTAAGTTTACCATTTTGCGAGAATTGTGTTATTAGTAAGCAACATAGATTAAAGTTCAGTAGATCTATTGTTAGAAGTAAATGCATTCTAGACTTGATTCATTCTGATGTTTGGGAATCAGCAGATATATCTATGGGAGGTGCAAAGTATATGGTGACTTTCATTGATGATTATTCTAGAAGATATTGAGTGTATCCAATTAAGAAAAAGTCAGATGTATTTCCAGTGTTTAAAGAATACAAAGCGCGGGTGGAACTTGAATCTGGTAAAAAGATCAAGTGCTTGAGGACAGATAATAGTGTAGAGTATACAGACGACGAGTTTCTTGCTTTCTTTAAGTAAGAAAATATTCAGAGGCAGTTCACGGTGGCATACACTCCTCAACAAAATAGAGTGGCAGAGTGGATGAATAGAACTCTTATAGAAAGAATAAGAACTATGTTGAGGATTGTTGGTCTACCCAATTTATTCTGGGTAGAAGCAGCCAAAACTGCCTGTTATATAATAAATTGGTCGTCATCTACAGCTATTGGTTTAAAGACGGCTATGGAGATGTGGACTGAAAAGCCAGCTGATTATTCCTACCTACATGCATTTGGATGTCCTGTGTACGTGATGTACAATGCTCAAGAAAGAGTAAAGCTGGATCCAAAATCTAAAAGATGTATTTTCTTGGGATATGCTGATGGAGTAAAGGGGTATCGTCTGTGGGACTCCATTGCCCACAAGATCATCATCAGCAGAGATGTTATCTTTATAGAAGATCAACTGCAAAAGAGAGATGAGGATGATAGCAGTGTAAAAGAAAAGTCAGAGACTATATCGGTATATGTGAAAAATAATCCAGAAGATTCAAATTCTTCTGAAGCAGCACCAGAGCACGAGGAACAAGAACCAGTCGAGTTCGAGGCTCCAGAAGTTTGTCAGTCAACTCGTGAGAGACGACCGCCAACGTGGCACTCAGAGTATGTTACAGAGGTCAACGTTGCATATTGTCTTCTAACAGAGGATGGAGAGCCTTTAACTTTCCATGAAGCTTTAAACATTATGGATAACAGCAATGTAGGAAGAAATTGAAGCTCTACACAAGAATAAGACATGGGAACTTGTACCACTACCTCGTGGAAGAAAAGCCATTGGAAACAAATGGGTCTACAAGATCAAACGTGATGGTAATAACCAAGTGGAGTGGTACGTGCGAGATTGGTGGTGAAAGGATATGCTCAGAAAGAAGGCATTGACTTTAACGAGATATTTTCTCTGATGGTTCGACTCACAACAGTCAGAGTAGTCTTGGCAATGTGTGTTAAATTTGACTTACATTTAGAGCAGTTAGATGTGAAAACTGTATTTCTTCATGGTGAACTTGAAGAAAAAATATATATGCTTCAACCAGAAGGTTTTGTAGAAACAAGAAAGGAGAACTTGGTTTGCAAGTTGAACAAATCTTTATACGGTCTCAAACAGGCGCCGGGGTGTTGGTATAAGAGATTTGATTCTTTCATTATAAGCCTTGGATACAACAGACTCAATTCAGACCATTGTGCATATTACAAGAGGTTTGAAGATAATAATTTCATTATTTTGCTGTTGTATGTGGATGATATGTTAGTAGTAGGCTCCAACAAAGATCGAATCTAAGAATTGAAGGCACAGTTAGCTAGGGAGTTTGAAATGAAGGACTTGAGACCAACAAACAAGATTCTAGAGATGCAAATTCACTGAGATAGAAATAACATGAAGATTTGGCTTTCACAGAAGAATTACTTGAAGAAAATATTGCCACGCTTCAACATGCAAGATTGTAAGTCAATTTCTATCCAACTTCCTGTTAATTTCAAATTATCCTCATGTATGTGTCCTAGCAATGAAGCGGAGAGGAATGAGATGTCTCGAGTACTGTATGCATCAGCAGTGGGAAGTTTAATGTTCGCTATGATATGTACAAGACCGGACATTGCACAAGCAGTGGGAGCAGTTAATCGATACATGGCGAATCTTGGTGGAGAACATTGGATAGCTGTAAAGAAGATTTTGAGATACATCAGAGGAACCTCAGATATAGCATTATGTTATGGAGGATCAGAATTTACTGTCAGAGGCTATGTGGATTCAGATTTTGCAGGAGATCTTGATAAAAGAAAATCCACTACTAGTTATATGTTTACACTTGCGGGAGCAGCTGTAAGCTGGGTTTCGAAACTGTAGACCGTTGTGGTTTTATCTACAACAGAAGCAGAGTACATGGCAGCTATACAAGCTTGCAAGGAAGTTATTTGGATACAAAGATTATTGAAGGAGCTCGGGCACAAACAACATAAAATTTCTGTGTTTTGTGACAGTCAGAGTGCCTTGCATATTGCAAGGAATCCAACTTTTCATTATAGGACAAAGCACATAGGAGTTTAGTATCACTTCATTCGAGAAGTAGTGGAAGATGGAAATGTGGATTTACAGAAAATCCATACCAAAGAGAACCTAGCAGATGTTTTGACTAAGCCGATAAATACTGACAAGTTTATTTGGAGTAGATCTTCTTGTGGCCTAGCAGAAACGTAGACAACAGGATTATGGCGAAGCAGAAATGATAGTGTGGAGATTGATTGATTCTCAATCAAATCTTCAAGTGGGAGAATGTTAAAGTCTTGGTTGGGAGGTGCCGCCCAAAAAAAGAAACAAAAGAGAAAGAAGAAAAAGAAGAAAGAAAGAAGGAAAAATGGGCTGGCCGAAATGCTTGAAAAGGAAAATGGAAAAAGAAGCAAGTTGAAGAAGAAAAAGAGGAACACGATTTTGACTTTCTTGGCCATTATTTTGCTATAAATAGAAGTGTAAATGAAGAGCTCTGGCATTCCAATAAGAGAGTAATTTTGTAGAGAGAATTTGAGAGATTTTAAGAGCTTAAAATTATAAAGCTCTTGAGAGTCTAGTGAGTGAGAGATTGGGTGTATTGAGATTTTGGGTAGTGAGCCAAAATATTACAATATTTGTAATCCTTATTTCACTAGTGTAATATTTTCCTTCTTTTTTCACCCGTGAATGTAGGCTAAAAGTCGAACCACGTAATTTTTTGGCGTCCTCTATTGTGCTTGTTCTTTATTTTCTTCTAATTTTACTTTAACTGTGTGTCTGCTTCACCATCAATTTCCTAATAAATTTCGTGCTCAAACTCCGCAAAATAAATAAAAAGCAACGTGCCATAAGGATAAATACCAATTTCAAGCTATGTGCTCAATATAATAAAAAGCTCATTTCTTTCTGTGTTCGTTATATCTTCTCTGTGATTTTCCTTTACTTTCTCGCTTGCACAAAAACTTTTGTTATCTAATTCCTTCACCTTGGTGTTTTCGTCAATTAAGTTGGCATTGTCATGAGTTCTTTTACTTTCTCGCTTGCCGAGCACCCTCATTCTCTAATTCTTTCGTACTGGTGTTTTCATCACTTAAGCTGGCATCGTCGTGAGGGAATCACATGCGGTTAGTCGAGTCAAACGTTAGTTAAGTTTGTTATTTTGGCGGGAATCGAAAATTTTCCGATAATTATGTTTTATGTTTGGCTTCCCTAACTTTTACGGTGTTTTTTTTTTAACTTTGTTTTTGAGGGTTACAACCTACTATAGCTTATCATTTTTCTAGTATACTCTTTTGGCCTTCTTAATTTCACAGATATTATGGTATAAACTCCTTAAGTTTACTAGCTTCCATTATGTCCATCATGGAACAAAAATCCTGATTTCAGCCACTAGTCTTTGGTGACTGGAGGATGGATTGAATTCATTGATCCAATCCAACTAGTTTCTCAAAACAAGACCTTGCCTTTTTGAACTGACCATTTTAGAGCCGATGTGACAAAGTTTTATAAATTTAGAGGCAACATGAGGCGAAGAACCGTAACCCCCACTACTGCTATATATTGGTATTAAAAAGTTCCAGACAATTTAAATTTGAAATATATTGTAAATAAATGTTGATTGATTTATTCATTCAGTCATGGAAAATTTCATAATTCAGTACGTAGATTCAGAGATTTAAAACAATTAGAACATAGGTAAAAATGTGGTGTAATTTTAAAGCGTTAAGGTGAGTGCTAGCTTTGTAGTTTGTAGGATGGAGTTTATGTTCATTCACGCAATCTTTAAATGTGTGCGTATGCGTCCATATAATGGAAACAAAAATTGAAATGTTAAAAGAAAATTACAGCAGGCCATGATTTCATTTGTAACACTAACTGGTAATTTGCGTACATAGACATGAATGCAGTAGGAAACTATCCATTCTCTACCCTCTCATGACTAACATATTGCATATAACTTTGTGTATCCCTCAAAAGGACAAAAGTTTTCTGATATAACCGTAAGGGATAATTATTTATGGCTACGAGAAATTAAATTTCCAGTCAATTCAGGACCCGTCAATCTTTATTAAAAATTAAAGTCAAAAAATGAAAAACAAACAAATGGACGAGCTGAACACAACATGCATTTTCAAGGCTCTGTGGAAAAGTACTTTATATATGTTCTTCTACAGCACATTATATTCAGTCAAATTCTTTTAGTAGAGTGATTTTACATAAGCCAAGTACAAAAGGGATATGCCATATTGGAGCACATACAGATCATATCATAAATTAAAAAAAATTAAAAAAAATTTAAAAAAAAAGAGCCTACATATTTGATACAAAATCATCTCCTGATTGTCACATTTTAATGCCAATGAATAAGGCTGTTGAAAAAGCCCAAGACATTATTTAGTAATACTCCTAACAAAATGTATTTTCACATTGCATTCAGCAACTCGAAATGTGCATCAGCAAGTAAATTTGCCAATAGTATGATATTTAGTATCCTTGGAAGATGGGCGGAGGCGGTGATGGGTACAAGCTACCAATGTTTGGCGGGAGGACGAAATCCGTAGGTGGAGGAACAGTAGAAGGGGGAGGAGATGCAGTTGGCGTTGGTGGTGGAGAAGAGACTGGTTGAGGTGGAGATTGTACCGGTGGCGGAGGAGAGTTGATGAGAGGCGGTGGAGAATATGCTTGTGGAGGCGGGGATTGTCCAGGAGGTGGAGGAGACTTAACAGGCGGAGGGGGAGAGTAAACTGGACTTGGTGGAGGTGTTGAACTTGCTGGTGGTGGAGATTGGACGGGTGGGGGTGGTGATGGTTGAGGTGAAGAAGACGGCGGAGGTGATGTTGTCGAAGGTGAAGGTGAGGGTGGGAATGGGGATGGTGATGGTTGAGGCGAATGAGGAGGCGGAGAGTTTACAAGTGGCAAAGGTGAAGGTGGAGGTGGAGACTGAATAGGTGGCGGAGGTGAAGCTGGCGACGGTGAGGGTGCAGATTGCCTTGGTGGCGGTGGTGAAGATTGAATTGGGGGAGGTGTTGAAGCGGGTGGTTTTGATGGCTCAGGTGCTGGTGTTGGCACTGGGGTTAACGGTTTAAGCGGCTCCGGAGCTGGAGCTAATGGTTTTGATGGCTCAGGTGCTGGCGATAGAGTTGGTAAAGGAGGTGATGGTTTGGAAGGCTCAGGAGCTGGTGATGACGGTTTAGATGGTTCAGGTGTTGGAGTTGATGGTTTTGTTGGCTCAGGTGTTGGAGATGGGGTCAATGGTTCAGGAGCTGGAGCTGATGGTTTGGACAGCCAAGGAGTTGGAGATGATGGTTTTGATGGTTCGGGTGTCGGAGTAGGTGGTTTTGATGGTGATGGTGCTGGTGCTGGTGTTGGCGATGGCGTTGAAGGTGTCGAGGTCGGAGGTGATGGTTTGGAAGGTTCAGGTACTGGCGCAAAATGTTTCGATGTTACAGGTGTTGGTGCTGATGGCTCAGGCACCTGAGATGATGGTTTAGATGGTTCAGGCACCGGCGATGATGGTTTTGATGCTGTAGGAGACAAAGGTGAAGATAGGGGTGGAGACTTGACAGGAGGGGGTAGGGATGGTTGAGGTGAAGGAGGTCGTGGGAGTGGAGAGTGGACAGGTTGCGCCGGTGGAGATTGAATTGGGGTAGACGAAGCTAATGGAGGCGACGGTGGGGGAGGTGACTGGACCTGTGGTCGAGGTGGAGATTGACTTAGGGGTGGTGAAGTTGGTGAAGGAGATGGTGGCGGAGGTGATTGCACTGGTGGCGGAGGGGAAACCGGAGGTGGATATTGTACTGGCGGTGATGGTGTCGGAGAAGAAGGTGGGGGAGGTGACTGTATTGGTGGCGATGGTGATTGCACAGGTGGTAATGGTGTTGGTGGTGGAGGAGAAACTGGAGGTGGGTATTGCACTGGCGGTTGCATTCGTGGTGGTGACGGAGGAGAAGGTGGGGGAGGTGACTGTACTGGTGGCAAGGGTGATTGCACAGGTGGTAACGGTGTTGGTGGCGGAGGAGAAACTGGGGGTGGATACTGCACTCCTATTGGGGGAGATTGCACTGGTGGTGATAGTGATGGTTTTGACGGCTGAGCTGTTGGAGCCCATGGTGTTCGTGGTGGAGGTGGAGTTGTGCCCTTTGGACGAAAGACTTTAGTTTCTCGTGGTGTTGGAGGAGCTGGTGTAGGGGTCTTCAGTTCGGGTGCTGGCGGGATTGTCGTTGGCTTTGGAGGAGCAGCGTAAGGTATGGATGGTGGAGAGCCTCCCGCCGAGCACATGTCTCTACTACAATCCACAGGATTGTTCACCACCGGCTCGCATGTGTTAGCCCACTTCTGACTTGGCCTCTCTGCCAAACAATTGCTGGTATCATCAATTGCACTGTTCACCTTCGAACCTGGAATGCATTCGTTCCCCAATCCTTGGAAGTAATTATAAGAGAATGTGAAATTGGATAAGCTTGGCAACTTGCAAATTTGCTCGGACACAAATCCTGTGAGCTTGTTATACGAAAGAACCAATGTTCGTATACTCTCCAAGCTCGAAAAGCTTTGCGGCACACTTCCATGGAAAAAGTTAGAGCTGGCATCGAAGACTCTCAAGTTTTTAAGCGACCCAATTTCGGTTGGGAAACACCCCGATAACTTATTGTTTGAGAGTATAATCTCGTTTAAGTTTTGCATGTTGCCAATAGATCGTGGGATGCAACCACTGAAATTGTTGTTAGCAAATGTCACAACTGAGACGGTTGAATAACCTATTGTTTCAGGAATGTTGGACCAGAACCTGTTGTGATTCAAGAAAAGTGCATCGAGTGTCATCTCAAAAAGTGCACACGGCAACTCTCCTTCGAAATTGTTGTATCGAAGATCAAGGTACTTCAGAGTTGTCCAGGATAAAACAACTCTTGGGAAAGGACCAACAAGCCTGTTGTTGCTGACATCAAACTCATACATTAGTTTCCAGTCAAATAAGTTGTCGGGAATAATCCCACAGAACCTATTGGAGTTGACATGAAACAATGCAAGATCAGTCAGTAGCCCCAGCTCGGCTGGAAAACTCCCAGCAATGTCGTCACCATTCAGATCAATGCCAGCCACAACGGTAATATTGGGATTATCCGGCGCCGGAGCACAGAAAACACCGTTATAAGAACAAACATCAGTGTCAACCCAATTCCCAGTTATGTTAAAAGGGTCAGAATAAATGGCTTTCTTGAATGCTTGAAGAGCAACATATGCTTTCTTCAGCCTATCATTGGCAAAAATTTTGTTCTTAAGACCATACTCATCGTCGAAATTATCAGGAAGTTTTCCATCCTTGGGTAATGTTAAGAGCTGGCGGCGAGCAATGAAAGCCGCTTCAGCATCAGTCAAAGCAGAACAAATGGATGATAAAGACGAGCATGCAAGGGAGACGAGAACAACACAGCCAAAGACCTGCAATCCTCTGGTGTTAGCCATACTTGTTAACGCCTTGGTTTCAAGTCCAAGGCTGCATATAGCAGGCTGTGGACCCCAATGGCAGGAGAGGTGTTATATATAGATTTAGAGGTTAAGGATTTCGAGCCACTGACAGTCTGGGAAAAGAAAAAAAAGGAAAAATGCCTTTCTGTTTTTTCGCCACCAATTTTGCCGGGAGATTGGAGCACCCCTGGTGCATAACTAAACTTTAGATAAGTTAATGGAAGTTGTTTCTTTGTTTGAGCAAAGCTAAAAATGGCAATTGATCGATTGTATATGATAATCAGTTGGACAAATTTGATTGTATTTAATCAGAAGAATATGACATGAGGAAGGCAATTGAAGTTCACCCTGTTGCCACTTGGCAGACAACTCCATGGTTTTCACTAATCAAACGGTTAAGGATGATCTTATTTATCATTATCAATAAAATCTGCAGAGATTAAACACCGTTAAATGAGATTAAAATTATAGCTTATATTAGTTCACAAGTTCCTAAGTTCAGCTTGAGAAGCCCTCCTCTACGGCTTTACTGTTGAACTTTGCACATGTTAGCAGAATTGGCTCAATTAATTGAGATGTAGTTTCTATTCTCCGGTTGATTTCACTGATAATTGGGTCAAGTTTATTCTTTCTTCGCCTGGAAATGATCAATCGACTTCAATGTGTCACATAGAAACATACACTGATAATTGAAACCAAATTTACCATCATGCCACCCTGTTTATGAAGACTTATAATGAAACAACGAAGCAGCCAAACAAACAGTCTGTTCCAGCTCGGCTCAAATTGCTGTAAAGAATGTTGCAAGAAGATTTCAATAGCCGGAGTTATTTATATTCAAAAAGGTGTTTGCTCGGAAGCACATATTCGATATTAAGACTATATAACTTATCAACTGATGGAGCTGTATACTTCGCTACGACAATCAATCAAAGAGCAAAAATCTCACATTTAAATAATACACCAGATCTATGATAATATCTGCAATGAACCAACACAAAACTTGTTAAACCTCTTTGCCCAAATCATCAATCTGTTTCGTGATCAGGGGCATGCGAGTACCAAGCAGGGAGTCTCCCTTTTGCTCTAAGCAATCTCGTGTATGGAGAATCAGGCATTCTCGCTCTCTCTTCTTCCTCGAGCTCTTCCAGGGTCTTGGGCAGCCCATCCGGGACAGGACGTGAACTGCTTTCTATTCTCTTGGAACCCAATGGTTTTTCTTCCGAAGCAAACCCATCAGTCTTTGCTTTGCGTATTGATGAGATCCCATGTAAGCACCCAATTAAAGATTTCACACCACCCGATTGCAGGATCAGTTTCTCGATATCTTCTTTTGGCAATTCTTTCTGATCAATTTCACACAAAGAATTAAAGTTCACATACAAAGTTCCATTTGAATTATAAGTTTTAAGGGCAATATGATTTGAAGTAAATGAACAGACTAACTTCAAGATCTTTGAGCTCAAAGTAAGCTCTCCAGCAACTGTAGGAATCATCTCCTTCGAGTGTCGAACAATAATCTGCACAGGAACCATAACAGAAGGCTTATTTAAAATAAGATCAAATAAAGTTTATTAAAAAAATTTGAAAATAAGTAACGGACATGGACCTGCAAGATCGTTTTCAGATTTTTCGATCAAGGAGGGTTCTTTGACGGCACGTTCTAACTTAGTACGGCTAAAGGGTTCGAGTTTTGGGACGTTATAAGCGTTGGTTCTCGAAGAAGATGAACGGCAAGCCACTGAAGCGGATCTCGTTGTATCAGAAAAACATGCTCCTGCAGTAAGATTATCTTTAGCTTGCAACCGTAACGGAACAGAGCAAGAGCCAGCAACGATCGACTTTAACATCGTAACCAAACAGAGTGGTTTTGGTTTTTGTGTCTGTAGACTTTATATTTTGCTTGGGCGCGGAGAATGGGTTAAATAATAAGGCGTATGAATATCTCTTCCTTATGCTTGAAGGTCTGGGAGAGGGCAGCGATGGGACCAGGTAAGTGGATAAGGATGAGATATTTTTATTGTATGATTTAAAAGAATTTTTTAATTATTGAACGGTTGTGATTTTTTAAGATATAATGATTGCCGTCGATGGGAATGATTTGTGATTGAGTTGGAGATCCCGAATTATTATTATGCGGAAGTGGCACATTGGTTTAAAAGTGATTTGTCGAAACGTAGCGTTGCGCCGATACCCCGGGCAGTGGACAGCGGGCACAATGGGCGGTGGGCCGGGGGCAGAGGACTTTTTCTTTCAAACTTATCCAAAAAATAATGGATGGGGATATTTTAATTAAATTTTAATTTTTTTAACTAATAAAATGTCTTTAAGATAGAATATTTACGTAAATTATTGGACTATCAAATTTATGCCATTAGCATGTAATGATATCAAAAATAATTATACATTCATTTAAAAATATTAGATTATAAATTGTAAAATTAAATATTTAGACTATTAGATACAACAACTTATGTTTATAAGGGTAATTTGATCATTTTATATCATAAGAATAAAATAATCAGATAAAATTTAAATCAAAGCAGCTTTTGTAATAAAGATGGTCAAAGAAAATTAAGTGGTAAAAAAATATATATGTAGGAAGGATTTAGTTGGTTGATTGTACAAAACTTTTGTTGATTTGTTTTTGTTTTAAAAAAAGTAAATTCATTGTCATTATTTTCTAGAAATGTGGTGGATTTACAAAAATATTAAAATAGTGGAGGGCGAAGATATTTCCAACCAAAAATAATTAGTTGATAATGTTTGGATCAACGAACTTTTAGGCTTTTACCAATAAGACCATAGTTTGACCTTTTATTTTGATAGATTATTGATTTTTAATTGCTTTGAAATATATTTTACCCGATACAACCAAAGGCAAAGTATGAATGAACAATCAATGTCCAACATAGTCAACTTATCAAAACTCAATATAAAAACTAAATCCCTGCATGAGTAATGATAGTAAACAAACTCTCATTGGTGTTAAAGAGACTTAAACCCTCCACCTAAAAATTAAGGAGGTGAGGTAACGGGTCAAATTCTCAATCGATTAATTTTATAAAATGCCCACTTTTATACTACTTTTCCCCTCACTGTCCCCTCGTCCCAAAAAAAAAAAAGAAGTCGTTGATTTTTCATATTCACAATAAACTAAAAAAAATTAGTTTTGGCCAAAAGAAAACAAGTTAAAATTTTGACTCCAAATAAAATTTAATTAAGTTGGTTTCGCTACCATCACCTTTGTGTCTTCAAAAATTAAGAACTCGCTCTTTCAATAGAAACTAAGAGAATAAGTCTTTGCAATTGTAAGGATAAATATAAAAATTTGGATTGTATCCTAATAAAATACAAAATAAAAATAATATCAAGTTACATTTTATTATAAACATATTAGTTTGTATAAAGATACCTTATAAGTTATTGTAACTAATACCTCACATGATTTATACTCATTACTTGATTTATCTTTTGTCTTATAAATTTAATATTGACAATAATACAAGATTCTAATATTTAAGTCTATTTATTTTTATTTCTATATATGGAAAGTTAAAAGATATCATAAAAATCCAAAAATAAAAAAAAAGAAAGAAAAAAAAGGTGGTTTGTGATGATTTTTCAATCTTTTATATATATAAAATACCAAGAAAAAAAATAAAATATATATATATAAAATGCCAAAAAAAAAAAAGAGAAGTTGGCGAAATCAAATTTCAGATGCTCTGAGTCTCATGTTTGCTGCTTACAAATTAATTGCTGTATAAAGTCAATTAGCTGACAGACGCCACCACGTCTCCAGAAACCAAACAAGGCCTTACTTTTCGCGCGATCAATATCCTCGAGCGATATCGATGTCTCTAGTCAATTGAAAATTTAAGCAATTTTCTGTTAATTAAACAGAGAAAAAAAAAATGAAGGCGATGGAGACGATACAAGATCTGATCGAGGAAGCCAAAGTACGGACGGTGTGGTGGGCCTTGTTGATATTCGCGGTCTGCTATTTCTTATCGCGTACGATAACAATCAAATTCTCGTGTTTTTTTTAATTTTCTTTTTTTTTTGCTTTATTCAGTTAATTTGTGTTGAATTTAATTTATAGTTTAGTTTAAGCTAGGGTGTCGTTTTAGAATTTTGAATTGTCGTTGCATTGTTGAACTTTTTTACATCATTTAATTCTGTGTGCTTTTAGCTGGTATTTATGGTGTCTTATTATTGGTGTTTAAGCTGTGTTTGGTAATTTGAAATTGGAAATTAGTGCTAATGATAGAGCCAGTCTTCATTTATATACTTTTTTTATGAAAGGATAACTTTGAATTTGGTGGCGCCGAACTAAGGGTATGTTTTTTGTTGAGATGTTGTGGCTTTTAGTTCCCGGCTGCTGTAGAATGAAATCACTAGCAGTGGATAGTAAGTAGACGTTAGCTGTCAAGTAGAAAACACTTCAGGGGCCATAAAATGGAAAACCTCAGTGAACTCAGCAAAATATTTATGACGCTAGTTTAAGTTCTTCTTTTAGCTTTTTCATTGCTTAAGTTAATGATGCCAAGTTGGATTCCAGGTTTTATTAAAGTGTTTTTTGAATCTCTGAGAGCAACCAAATCATGGAGAATCTTGGTCTAACTCTTTGATGCTGGTACTGATTTTTTTTCTTATGGTACCAGTTTTTGGGAGATTGATATGCTATCTTTTCAAATATGTTTCTGTATAATGTACTGCTTATCTGTTTACTATATTTATTTTCTTTTTAATTATTCAATGCAGATACAAGCACATCAATGTTGATGAATTTGCCCATATCAATCCTTATTGTTTGTGCATTGCGAATGCTATCTAATGAGGTAGAAATATCCTGGAAAGTTAAGGCACGGCATCCTCAAACTTATCTTTCTCTGTTGGAGAAGAAACAATTGTCTGTGAATGATTCACGTCTTTCTAATGCATCAGCCCCACAAAAATGGAAGCGGAAAATTGATTCTCCTATTGTGGAGTCTGCAATCAGCGAGTTTATCGATAAAATTTTGAAGGATTTTGTGGTTGATTTATGGTATTCAGATATTACACCAGATAGGGAGGCCCCTGAGCTAATGCGAAGCGTTATCATGGATGCAATTGGTGAAATATCAGGAAGGGTCAAAACAATAAATCTTGTTGACTTGCTAACAAGGTATAAAATAAAATGAAATTTATGAGTCTAAAACAATAAAGCTTTTGAACTACCTGTGGACTGTGCTAGACTAGACTTGTTTCTTGAACTAATTATTTTGCAAATGGAATATTTGTTGTTAAAATCATCTGAAATGCTGAGTTGAGGACATTGTTACAACTCCAATATACATCACTTAATGTAGTGAGGGAAAGGGAATGATAATCATACCATACTTTCAACGGATTATACTTGTAACAGCATACATTTGAGTGTTTACTTTTAGAAATTCTCAGAGGACATGAAGTATTCTATGCCTTTTTCTTCTCTTGAATGTCTAACCACCCGATAAAATTATTTCTTTAACCAGGTATATCAATGAATTGATTGAAGACATTTTACTTGCTATCAGAGATGATAGCAATAGAGGGTTGAGTGGTGATAAGCGTACAGGGGTAATGAAAATGGGAGATTCAATCTCAGGACAATTCTCTTCGTTGCAGAATCAAGGGACTGATATGATACCAACAAATGTTGGGAATCAAAGAGAAATGTCTTTGGATGATAGTACATCCCAGGAAGAGTCTGTCCATCTGCGAGCTGCTGAGCGGGCACAAATGCTGGAGGCTGTGACCCAAAGAAGAACTGAAGTTCTTACTCCTGACAATCTTGAAAATATGTGGACAAAAGGAAGAAATTATAAGAAGAAAGAGCAGAAACTTGCAGAAAAAGCTGGAGTCCGGGAACACCTAGGGAAGGGTCAAGGAATACATTGTGCTGTACCTACTACGAATATGGGGAAGGATTTGCTCACCAAAAGGATTGGATTATCTGCAGGAACAGGGGAGAAAGCACTCCTGGGGCTGTCACCAGGAGTAAGTCCTGTAACTCAAATAAGTGAGGGGAGTAAAAAGGAAACACAATTGTTTCAAAATTTTGATGGGGATCTGTTGAACAATAGTGATAGCATTGGTGCTGATGCAAATCGAAGTAGGATTAAGAAATCCAGCAGCACTTCTGCTTTGAAAACTGAACCTGATTCAAAAAAGGCGTTTACAGAAGATGGTGGAGGGTCCATCATTGCTGAGTTTTACAGCCCTGATTTTGGAAGGAGAGGGGAAGAACATGGGCATAAGAATGCCTCAGATGTAATGCTTTGCAGTGATGGACGACATTGCCCCAAGCTCAAGTGCCGGGTGAGCATCTTTATCTAAAATTTTTGTGAGATGCATATAATATAAAATGATCAGCCATTACAATCCTTGTCTGTTGAGCTTGTGTCTCTAGATATGTCATGAATGATGTTTTCTTCAAGTTATAGTTATATTTTGTATGCTTTCCTGACCTATGTGTACAGGTAATGGGAGCTTATTTTGAGAAACATGGGTCAAAATCTTTTGCAGTGTATTCAATTGCAGTGACAGATTCAGAAAACAGAACTTGGTTTGTGAAAAGAAGGTTTCTACTTGCCTATTTCATATCTATAAGAGTATCAGGTCATCACATGTTTTATACACATTAGAGAATTTGTCTGGTAACCACAAGTTAGTTTGGTTGCAATGAGTTGATAAGAAAGTTCCTGGAGTTTCCATATCAGTATGCTTCATTTTGTAGCAGAAATGATTTGAGTCTGGTTTTAACTTGACTCTTGTTCTTGTCTCCATGCAGATACAGAAATTTTGAACGATTACATCGACACCTTAAAGAATTCCCAAACTATACACTACATTTACCCCCCAAAAGGATATTCTCGTCAAGCACCGAGGATGCTTTTTTTTATCAGCGCTGTATTCAGCTTGACAAATATCTACATGTACTCTAACTTCCTTCTCTGTCTTATACTCTTCAATGGCAGCACCATTTTCTTCTTGTCTCAGTTTTGTTACCTATACCACAGGATCTCCTCTCTATAGCCAATGTTGCTGAACAACATGAAGTCTGGGATTTTTTAAGTGTTAATTCGAAGGTTTGTATCTTCCTGACAGTCGGTGTTAGTTTCCTGGCTAAATACTGTAACTCGTTTACAACAGTCATTTACATTTTCTATTGGTCAGCTGTGATAGATCTAATCACTAATATAGCCTTTGGATTTTGAAGAATTATTCTTTTGGAAAATCATCATCAGTGGTGAGAACCCTAGCAGGTATGTGATATTTTTGTTTGTTGTTACCACACTCTTGAATTTTATACATTTCTTTTTTTTTATTGCCCTTTATTATCCTGTTACTTATAGTGCAAGAGATCCCATCACGTGGATTTTTTCATAGGTTCTTCAACTGCAACAATTATCCAGTATAGTTGTTTTCATGATTTTAAACTGACTCTTTCATCTCCTGGATTACCATTTGCATTTTTCTAAGAGTTGGTCAGTAGTAAGACTTTTATTTAATATTATTACTCGGTGTACTTTATTCTATTGGCCACACGTATTTTTCCTTTATTCATAGAAGTGGCATGTTCCTCATCACTATGTATGTCATAAATTTGTTTTTCCTCTTTCTTATTTATTTATTTATTATTATTATTTTTAACAATCTCAATTTGTCAAAGTCTCTCTCTCTTTCTGTCACATACACATACACATACACACATTTTTATTCAATTTTGACCATCAGAAGTCTGTCTCTTATTGTACATACTGGTGCTTGTGTGTGTATCCTGGATGGCTTTAAACATCTCGTTTTCAATCTAATTCATATTATTTGAAGAGGAACTATGATGCATATGGAACTCATTCTTATATTCTTAATGAATTTTTTTGTGATTGAAAATAAGTAGTTCACCCAATAAGTTCTGGCAAAATTATACTTCTGTTTCTTCGTGAATTTTGATTTTAGCCTAGATGAGTTATTGTGATTTTTCTGACCATTTAATCGTCCTTTGTTGTTATTACAGTAAATGTGGATGATGCCGTG
Organism: Citrus glauca; assembly: GCA_029633175.1. NCBI lineage: Eukaryota > Viridiplantae > Streptophyta > Magnoliopsida > Sapindales > Rutaceae > Citrus > Citrus glauca. The sequence goes on along the minus strand of JAQOOD010000008.1, from coordinate 4,415,265 downwards.
GATGACATTGTACGGCAGTTTAAAGGGGTTTCAGATGGCTTGATGAGGAAAGTTGTTGGTTCACCTTCCCCCACTGATGATGCCTCCTCCTCAATCCCTGGTAGAAACTTGTCATTGAGTACCGATGAGATTAGTAAATATGTTGTAAGGCAAAATACATCTGAGACCGTGAACAGCTTCTCTGACAATGAAGACGGTGATAAAGATGGAAGCCATGACCTTCAGGAGGTCACATCTTTTGCTCAAGGAACTGGGTGGCATTCAGACAATGAATTGAACTCAAAAGGTTTTCCACCTTGGGTAGTGAAACGTGGTGAAGAGTCTAGGAACTTTGCCACACAGAAGAAATTGAGCTTAGAGGCAAAAGCTGAAGGGATTGGCCAGGTTGGATTTCCTGCAGCCGGTTCTCCACTAATGCCAGATCATTTGGAAGATCCAGTTGGAATGCCTGCAGAGGTAATGTTCATATAATTGGTATTATATTGGTTTTGCGCATGAATTTGAGTATCTTGATACTGTGTTATTTTGAAATACCTACATATTTGAGGTAGCATAGTAAAACGTTCTTGGAATTTTCACGGTATGATGAAACATCCATTGAGTTAAATTCTTGAGTCGAAGGCTAAGGTGTAGGTGGCAAGACAAAAATGGCAGAAATGCTCAGTAGTGAATACCTGTTAGCAAGCTCAATCGGTGATATATCTTATTGCTACTTCATGGGATTGCTAATAATTGATTTCACCGTCTGTCCTATTTAATGCTCCATTTTTTTGTCAGTAGAAATGTCTTTAGGGACAAGGGAATTTTGGACTGGGTTGAAAATGATATTAGGTTTTAAAGGCAAAATTAAACAATATGTGTGATATCGAGATAACTAGTGTATTGAAAGTTTCCATACAGACTATGTATAAATGCATTGATTACCTTAAAGACTTTGAGTGTACTTATTGGTTTATGTTGGGATTGTTGCAATTTTATGATGATTCAAGTAGTTCTTTATCTCTTTCACTTAATAGAGTGATGTTTGGTTTTTAGATTTCTGTGCTTTATTTGATATTCATGTTTCTCTTGTGTACCTTTTGAGCGTAGTACTTGTATATATAAGTTTGCATCCAGTTCTTTTTGGTGCATTCATTGTTATTTTTATTTACTTCCTTAAGGTCAAGATTACAGCCTGTTTGCTAAATTTTTTAACCTGGTATATTTTTGTATGAGATATTTTATTGTTTATAATTGATTTTCGTGCAGTGGACTCCGCCCAACGTAAGTGTGCCTCTATTGAATTTAGAGGACAAGGTATTTCAACTTAAGAGAAGAGGCTGGCTAAGGTGAGCTAAAATTTTTCCTTCTTTGAGTAATTGCGCGATCATTTTTTGTTTCAACATCTTAGTATTGGTTTGTTGCATGGTCAATTGTGTGAATTTGTTCTGAGAGTGTGAACTATTATGATGTGCCCTTTCATCTACCAGAAACCGTGATTGAATTGCTGTTTTCTTGCATTTGAGAATTTGGAATTATGTATGACAATGATCTAGAGGGTTTCAATAATTAAGAGTGTTCTCTTTTCATCGCTCTTTTAACTACTAAGTGCTAATGACAGAGATTTGTCACGTTTGTTACTTTATGATCAATTGTCATGTTCTTTTCTTCTGGTAACAACTTTCTTGGTTGAGATCTCTTTTATGCTGCTGTTATCGCCATCACATTTTGATGGATAATATTTGAGCTCTACTACTGATATTTTATTTTAAGAAGCTATCCTTTGGCCTTCCTGTTTTTTTTGTTAACTTTCTTGAGCTATTACCTTGATAGCTTGAAGAGCAACATATGGTTTCTTCAGCCTATCATTGGAAAAATTTTTGTTCTTAAGACCATACTCATCGTCGAAATTATCAGGAAGTTTTCCATCCTTTGGTAATGTTAAGAGCTGGCGGCGAGCAATGAAAGCCGCTTCAGCATCAGTCAAAGAAGAACAAATGGATGATAAAGACGAGCATGCAAAGGAGACGAGAACAACACAGCCAAAGACCTGCAATCCTCTGGTGTTAGCCATACTTGTTAACGCCTTGGTTTCAAGTCCAAGGCTGCATGTAGCAGGCTGTGGATCCCAATGGCAGGAGAGGTGTTATATATAGAGGTAGAGGTTAAGGATTTCGAGCCACTGACAGACTGGGAAAAGAAAAAAAAGGTAAAATGTCTTTCTGTGTTTTTGCCACCAATTTTGCCGGGAGATTGGAGCACCCCTGGTGCATGACTAAACTTTAGATAAGTTAATGGAAGTTGTTTCTTTGTTTGAGCAAAGCTAAAAATGGCAATTGACCGATTGTATATGATAATCAGTTGGACAAAGTTGATTGTATTTAATCAGAAGAATATGACATGAGGAAGGCAATTGAAGTTCACCCTGTTGCCACTTGGCAGACAACTCCAAGGTTTTCACTAATCAAACGGTTAAGGATGATCTTATTTATCATTATCAATAAAATCTGCAGAGATTAAACACCGTTAAATGAGATTAAAATTATACCTTATATTAGTTCACAAGTTCCTAAGTTTCAGCTTGAGAAGCCCTCCTTTACGGCTTTACCGTTGACCTTTGCACATGTAAGCAGAATTGGCTCAATTAATTGAGATGTAGTTTCTATTCTCCGGTTGATTTCACTGATAATTGGGTAAGTTCATTCTTTTGTCGCCTGGAAATGATCAGTCGACTTCAATGTGTCACATAGAGAACATGTACCGATAATTGAAACCAAATTTACCACCATGCCACCCTGTTTATGAAGATTTATAATGAAACAACAAAGCAGCCAAACAAACAGTCTGTTCCAGCTCGGCTCAAATTGCTGTAAAAAATGTTGCAAGAAGATTTCAATAGCTGGAGTTATTTATATGCAAAAAGGTGTTTGCTCGGAAGCACATATTCGATATTAAGACTATATAACTTGTAAATTGATGGAGCTGTATACTTCGCTACGACAATCAATCAAAGAGCAAAAATCTCACATTTAAATAATACACCAGATCCATGATAATATCTGCACTGAACCAACACAAAACTTGTTAAACCTCTTTGCCCAAATTATCAATCTGTTTCGTGATCAGGTGCAAGCGAGTACCAAGCAGGGAGTCTCCCTTTTGCTCTAAGCAATCTCGTGTATGGAGAGTCAGGCATTCTCGCTCTCTCTTCTTCCTCAAGCTCTTCCAGGGTCTTGGGCAGCCCATCCGGGACAGGACGCGAACTGCTTTCTATTCTCTTGGGACCCAATGGTTTTTCTTCCGAAGCAAACCCATCAGTCTTTGCTTTGCGTATTGATGAAATCCCATGTAAGCACCCAATTAAAGATTTCACACCACCCGATTGCAGGACCAGTTTCTCGACCTCTTCTTTTTTCGATTCTTTCTGATCAATTTCACACAAAGAACTAAAGTTCACATACAAAGTTCCATTTGAATTATAAGATAAGGGCAATATGATATGAAGTAAATGGATAGACTTACTTCAAGATCTTTGAGCTCAAAGTAGGCTCTCCAGCAACTGTAGGAATCGTCTCCCTCAAGTGTTGAACAATAATCTGCAAAGAAACGATAACAGAAGGCTTATTTAAAATAAGATTTGTTGATGCGAGATTCTGGTTGCCCTTTATACTACCAGGATCTCTGCTCGATCAACTCTATTATGACCAAAATTTCTTCTCACACGATGCTCTTTTTCTGTTTTTTTTGCGTTCACAGAAACAAGTCAGAGTGCGCCGGTTGTTTTCCCGACGTAAACCCTTCGACGCTCAAGTTAGATAAGAAGATTTTTGAAAAACTTTGACCGTAAATCTGATGGTCTTTAGCTTTGATCTCAGTTTTAAAGATTTTCTTTTTCTTTCTTAGAATAAAAAAGAAAATCTAACCATTTTACCTTCGCCGGCTACTTTTCTATAGGCCTTCTGAGGATTCAAACTGCCCCTCCATTCGGCTCCATTATTTTCCCACTACTGTAGTTGTGGGCGGTTGTGTGGCTTTTATGGTTTTCGTGCCTAGAGTCTCGGATTAGTGAACACGTCATTCCAACTGCCGTTGACTGGGTCTCCTCGACGCGAGCTTTAACAGGAAATGACATCTTGCCTTCACTAGCAGATTAGCCTCGCGGATAGTGTGCCTGAGCAGAGCAGAGAGATCCTGCTCCTGCTCCCCGCTGCAGGTTCTGCTCTCCTCTACTGGTCTTTACCGAAACACATCCTGCTTTCAGGTGCCTGCTCGTCTTGGCTGGTCTCGTCGAAATATCCTCAAACAAGATTAAATAAAATTTATTAAAAAATTTGAAAATAAGTAACGGAAATGGACCCGCAAGATCGTTTTCAGATTTTTCGATCAAGGAGGGTTCTTTGACGGCACGTTCTAACTTAGTACGGCTAAAGGGTTCGAGTTTTGGGACATTATAAGCGTTGGTTCTCGAAGAAGAAGAACGGCATGCCACTGAAGCGGATTTCGTTGTATCAAAGAAATGTCAAACAAAGGGGCATCTAGATGGTTTGAAAGAAATGTCAAACAAAGGGGCATCTAGATGGTTTGAATTCAAACCATCTAGATGATCGGCGGCTGTCAAAGCCAATTTCAAATTTGGCTTTGACAGCAGCCCAAAGAAGCAACCCGGAAAAAAATAATAATTTAATAGCCATTTTTTGGCTATAAATAGATGGCCTCCCACCCTCATTGAATCATCCGATTCAAAGCAATTCCATCGAGAGAGAATTGGAGAGTTGAGAGAATTTTGAGCTTGAATTTATAAGCTCTTGTTATTAGTGTTCTGAGAGTTTGGGTGTATTGAGGTTTTGGGAAGTGAGCTAAAATACCACAATACTTGTAACTCCTTTTCACTAGTAAAATATTTCCTTCTGTTTTCGCCCGTGGACGTAGGTTAAAAGCCGAACCACGTAATTTCTGGTGTCCTCTCTTTTACACCTGTTCTTTATTTTTTTACAATTTTACTTTAGCTGCGTATCTGCTTCACCACCAATTTCCTAACAGTGGTATCAGAGCCATTGGTTGTATTCTTGGAGTTGGGTACTGTTCACGTACAGGGTACTGACGTATACGATACTATTCACGTATACATTACTATTCACTTATACGGTACTATTCACGTGAAACGGTGGGAGTGATACTGTTCGCGTATATGGTACTATTCATATATACGGTACTGTTCACAAGAAACGGTGGGAGCGACCTAAGAATTTGCGGTGCAAAGCAGGGAATAGTGGTGTGAGTAAAGCAACTGTGTGGTTTTTTATACATGTCTAGGAAAGTTCTGTCACAAAGGCGATAAGAACTTAAGGAGTCTGGGTTTTAAGTGGGACCATTGTGACCCCTCCAGTCTTTCTTGGGAACTTTCCTAGTGTGCATTCTCACACATACTCACAACTATTCAAGGTGGTATACTAGCTTGTGTGCAGTATTTATCAACAAAATGGCGGTAAAGTATGAAATTGAGAAATTTAACGGAAATAATTTTTCGTTGTGGAAAATGAAAATGAAAGCTGTATTGAGGAAAAATAATTGCTTGGCAGCAATTAGAGAAAAACCCATGGAGATAACTGATGACAAGTGGAACGAGGTAGATGGCAACGCCATTTCTGATCTACACTTGACACTTGCAAATGGAGTATTATCTAGTGTGGCAGAGAAAAACACAGCGAAGGAAATATGGGATACTCTCACAAAATTGTACGAGGCCAAGTCACTACACAACAAAATCTTCTTGAAGAAAAAACGCTATACTCTTCGAATGGCGGAATCTACAATGGTGACTGACCACATCAATACTTTGAAGACTCTATTTTCACAACTCACAATGTTGGGTCATACTATAGAGGAAAATAAACGTGCAGAGCTTTTACTTCAAAGTCTACCAGACTCGTATGATCAATTCATCATCAATCTGACGAACAACAATCCAGTGGACAGTCTAGTTTTCGAAGATGTTGCAGCCTTCGTATTAAATGAGGAGAGCAGATGAAAAAATAAGGAAAGTAGACAAGCAAGTTCGCAGCAAGCAGAGGCGCTATCGGTGACGAGAGGGAGATCAACGGAACGTGGCCCCAGTGGGAGTCAAAGTCATGGCAGATTAAAATCCAGAAGTAAGAAGAATGTTAAATGCTACAACTGCGGCAAGAAAGGGCACGTCAAGAAAGAGTGTTGGAGTAACCAGAAGAGAAAAGCGGGCAAAGAATCTGAGTCATCAAATGCTCAGGTGTGTGTAGCAAGTACCTTAGATGATGGCGAAATTCTCTACAGCGAGGCAACAACTGTTTCAGAAGGTAGAAAAGGACTATCTGATGTCTGGTTTATAGACTCAGGAGCTACCTGGCACATGACCTCTCGAAGAGAATGGTTCCACACATATGGACCTATCTTAGGAGGATCTGTATATATGGGTAATGATCATGCCTTGGAGATCGCTGGTATTGGTACTATCAAAATAAAAATGTTTGATGGTACAATTCGCATAATTGGGGAGGTAAGACATGTCAACGGCCTGAAGAAAAATCTATTGTCTTTGGGACAAATGGATAGTCATGGGTACAAAACTCATGTGGAGAATGGAATTATGAAAATCGTTAAAGACGCGCTTGTATTGATGAAGACAGAAAAGATCGGTGCTAATTTATTCATGCTTAAAAGAGAAATACTACAGGAGGGTGATGCTTGTGTCGCATCAAATGGAGAAGAGTCAACGATGATGTGGCATCTCAAACTTGGTCACATGTCATAACAAGGTTTGAAGATTCTCTCTGAGCGAAAATTGCTTCCAGGGCTCAAATCGGTAAGTTTACCATTTTGCGAGCATTATGTTATTAGAAAGCAACATAGATTAAAGTTTAGTAGATCTATTGCTAGAAGTAAATGCATTCTAGATTTGATTCATTTTGATGTTTGGGAATCACCAGATATATCTATGGGAGGTGCAAAGTACATGGTGACTTTCATTGATGATTATTCCAGAAGATGTTGTGTGCATCCAATTAAGAAAAAGTCAGATGTATTTCTAGCGTTTAAAGAATACAAAGTGCGGGTGGAACTTGAATCTGGTAAAAGGATCAAGTGCTTGAGGACAGATAATGGTGGAGAGTATATAGACGGCGAGTTTCTTGCTTTCTGTAAACAAGAAGATATTCAGAGGCAGTTCACGGTGGCATACACTCCTCAACAAAATGGAGTGGCAGAGCGGATGAACAGAACTTTTACAGAAAGAATAAGAGCTATGTTGAGGATTGTTAGTCTACCCAATTCATTCTGGGCAGAAGCAGCCAAAACTGCCTGTTATATAGTAAATCGGTCGCCATCTACAGCTATTGGGCTGAAGACAGCAATAGAGATGTGGACTAGAAAGCCAGCTGATTATTCCTAGCTACATGCATTTGGATGTCATGTGTACGTGATGTACAATATTCAAGAAAGAACAAAACTAGATCCAAAATCTAGAAGATGTATCTTCTTGGGATATGCTGATGGAGTAAAAGGGTATCGTCTGTGGGACCTCACTGCCCACAAGATCGTCATCAGCAGAGATGTTATCTTTTTAGAAAATCAACTACAGCGGAAAGATGAGGATGATAGCACTGTAAAAGAAAAGTCAGAGACTGTACCGGTATATGTGGAAAATAATCCAGAAGATTCAGATTCTTCTGAAGCAGCACCAGAGCACAAGGAACAAGAACCAGTCGAGTCCGAGGCTCTAGAAGTTCGTCGGTCAACTCATGAGAGACGACCGCCAACGTGGCACTCGGAGTATGTCACAGAGATCAATGTTGCATATTGTCTTCTAACAAAGGATGGAGAGCCTTCAACTTTCCATGAATCTTTAAATAGCCCAGATGTTGCTTTGTGGATGACAGCAATGCAGGAATAAATTGAAGCTCTACACAAGAATAAGACATGGGAACTTGTACTACTACCACGTAGGAGAAAAGCCATTAGAAACAAATGGGTCTACAAGATTAAACGTGATGGCAATGACCAAGTAGAGAGGTATCGTGCGAGATTGGTGGTGAAAGGATATGCTCAGAAAGAAGGTATTGACTTCAACGAGATATTTTCTCCGGTAGTTCGACTCACAACAGTCAAAGTAGTCTTGGCAATGTGTGCTACATTTGACCTACATCTAGAGCAGTTAGACGTGAAAACTGCATTTCTTCATGGAGAACTTGAACAAGAAATATATATGCTCCAACCAGAAGGTTTTGCAGAAACAGGAAAGGAGAACTTAGTTTGCAGGTTGAACAAATCTCTATACGGTCTTAAACAGACGCCGAGGTGTTGGTATAAGAGATTTGATTCCTTCATTATGAGCCTTGGATACAACAGACTCAGTTCAAATCATTGTGCATATTACAATAGGTTTGAAGATAATGCTTTCATTATTTTGTTATTGTATGTGGATGACATGTTGGTAGCAGGCCCCAACAAAGATCGAATCCAAGAATTGAAGGCACAATTGGCTAGGGAGTTTGAAATGAAGGACTTGGGACCAGCAAACAAGATTCTAGGGATGCAAATTCACCGAGACAGAAATAACAGGAAAATTTGGCTTTCGCAGAAAAATTACTTGAAGAAAATCTTGCGACGCTTCAACATGCAAGATTGTAAGTCAATTTCTACCCCACTTCCTATTAATTTCAAATTATCCTTAAATATGTGTCCTAGCAATGAAGCGGAGAGGAAGGAGATGTCTCGAGTACCGTATGCATCAGCAGTGGGAAGTTTGATGTTCGCTATGATATGTACAAGACCGGACATTGCACAAGCAGTAGGAGGAGTCAGTCGATACATGTCGAATCCTAGTGGAGAGCATTGGATAGCTGTGGAGAGGATTCTGAGATACATCAGAGGAACCTCAGATGTTGCATATGTTATGGAGGATCAGAGTTTACTGTCAAGGGCTATTGTTGTGCAAATTTTATTGAACTCGCAAGCGCACGAATCTATTGTAGTGTAGATCTATGGTGACGAGTGTCGATCCCACGAGGAGGTGGATTTTAATTATATATAGAATTAATTTAGTGAATGGGTAATTGGATTTAAGGTGGAAAATGATTTGGATTATGCTAAAACTTAAATTAAAATAACAAGAATAAATTCTGAAATTGAAATTGAAATGACAAGAATAAATTGTAGAGAATTCTAATGAAATGACGTACTTGGGTATCTGGATCCGTATCAACATGCATCATGGGCTAAATATTCCATATTAATACCAATTAAATCATGAGAGGGGAATCCACACCTCATGAACCACACTCTAATAAATATGGTGCTAAGGGCTTATCGTGCCAAATAATAATAATCTTATACTAGGGTGCCGGTGAAACCAGGGCAGTACTAGACAAGATTAGTATTATTTGTCGACGAGAAGTCAAAACATCCACAAAAACTAGAGGGGAAGAGAAAATAAATTTACCAAATCAAGCCCATGACACATGTTGAGACTTCACCTTCAACCCAAGCTTGAAAGAAAATTAGCCACTCATAGTTGAACTAGGGGCAAAATGGAAATTTATTAAAATACGAAGAAAATACAAGATAGAGAGAGAATTACAGAAAATGAATTCCAAAAATGGATTCAGAGGTGCTTAATTAGGGGGGGAGGCCCCCTTTTTATAGTTACATCGAGTAAATCATGGCCATCGGATTAAAAACAGTTTGGACGCTCAGGATTTCGCCACGTCATCAGCCACTATTTGCACAGTACAGTCAACCGCCACTATTTGCACAGTAACGTCAACCGCCACTATTTGCACAGTACAGTCAACCGCCACTATTTGCACAGTAACGCCAACAGTACCCGTATATGTGAATAGTACCATACGTGTGAACAGTACCGTACGTGTGAACAGTGTCATTTTTCCTTTTATACTCCTCCTAAGGTTTTCGACCGTCCTGAGTTCAAAAATGATGTCCGTTTTGCCATTTGATCTCTCGTTTATTGTGAAATGACTATGATGCCCCTAAAATACATCAAATACTTAATTAAAATAAAACACACATAATTAAAGTACAAGAAATTTAAATACATAAAAGTAACGGTTGTTAGCAATACTTGATATATAAAATAACGATTTCTCCTTTATAAATATGCACTTTCTAACACTCAACACACCCCCCAACCAGCTTATTGCTAGTCCCTAGCAAATAAAGCGAAAACAAAAATTCAAAAAATGATTTTTTTTTTAAAACTCTTTTTATTCAATCAGATTAATGATAACAATCAAATAAAAGTATAAGCATTATCTCAAGTTTAAAGAAACATCACACCCACATCAACCATCCACATGAATCAACCCAGTAGACTTTGTTGTAGCTACCTTTAAGAATGACATGTTAAACCCCAAAATCTCACTGGAAGTAGTGAATGGCGCCAAAAACTTGTTGTGCAAATTTTATTGAACTCGCAAGCGCACGAATCTATTGTAGTGTAGATCTATGGTGACGAGTGTCGATCCCACGAGGAGGTGGATTTTAATTATATATAGAATTAATTTAGTGAATGGGTAATTGGATTTAAGGTGGAAAATGATTTGGATTATGCTAAAACTTAAATTAAAATAACAAGAATAAATTCTGAAATTGAAATTGAAATGACAAGAATAAATTGTAGAGAATTCTAATGAAATGACGTACTTGGGTATCTGGATCCGTATCAACATGCATCATGGGCTAAATATTCCATATTAATACCAATTAAATCATGAGAGGGGAATCCACACCTCATGAACCACACTCTAATAAATATGGTGCTAAGGGCTTATCGTGCCAAATAATAATAATCTTATACTAGGGTGCCGGTGAAACCAGGGCAGTACTAGACAAGATTAGTATTATTTGTCGACGAGAAGTCAAAACATCCACAAAAACTAGAGGGGAAGAGAAAATAAATTTACCAAATCAAGCCCATGACACATGTTGAGACTTCACCTTCAACCCAAGCTTGAAAGAAAATTAGCCACTCATAGTTGAACTAGGGGCAAAATAGAAATTTATTAAAATACGAAGAAAATACAAGATAGAGAGAGAATTACAGAAAATGAATTCCAAAAATGGATTCAGAGGTGCTTAATTAGGGGGGGAGGCCCCCTTTTTATAGTTACATCGAGTAAATCATGGCCATCGGATTAAAAACAGTTTGGACGCTCAGGATTTCGCCACGTCATCAGCCACTATTTGCACAGTACAGTCAACCGCCACTATTTGCACAGTAACGTCAACCGCCACTATTTGCACAGTACAGTCAACCGCCACTATTTGCACAGTAACGCCAACAGTACCCGTATATGTGAATAGTACCATACGTGTGAACAGTACCGTACGTGTGAACAGTGTCATTTTTCCTTTTATACTCCTCCTAAGGTTTTCGACCGTCCTGAGTTCAAAAATGATGTCCGTTTTGCCATTTGATCTCTCGTTTATTGTGAAATGACTATGATGCCCCTAAAATACATCAAATACTTAATTAAAATAAAACACACATAATTAAAGTACAAGAAATTTAAATACATAAAAGTAACGGTTGTTAGCAATACTTGATATATAAAATAACGATTTCTCCTTTATAAATATGCATTTTCTAACACTCAACAGCTATGTGGATTCAGATTTTGCAGGAGACCTTGATAAAAGGAAATCTACTACTCGTTATATGTTTACACTTGCGGGAGCAGCTGTAAGCTGGGTTTCGAAACTGCAGACCGTTGTGGCTTTATCTACAACAGAAGCAGAATACATGGCGGCTACGCAAGCTTGTAAGGAAGCTATTTGGATACAAAGGTTATTGGAGGAGCTAGGGCACAAACAAGAGAAAATTTCTGTGTTTTGTGACAATCAGAGTGCCTTGCATATTGCAAGGAATCGAGCCTTTCATTCCAGGACAAAGTACATAGGAGTTCAGTATCATTTCGTTCGAAAAGTAGTGGAAGATAGAAATGTGGATTTACAGAAAATCCATACGAAGGAGAACCTAGCAGATGTTTTAACTAAGTTGGTAAATGCTGATAAGTTTATCTGAAGTAGATCCTCTTGTGGCCTAGCAGCAACGTAAGCAACATGTTTATGGCGAAACAAAAAGGATGGTGTGGAGATTGATTAATCCTCAATTAAATCTCCAAGTGGGAGAAATGTCAAACAAAGAGGCATCTAGATGGTTTGAATTCAAACCATCTAGATGACATGACCGACGGCTGTCAAAGCCAATTTCAAATTTGGCTTTGACAACAGCCCAAAGAAGCAACCCAGAAAAAAATAATAATTTAATAGCCATTTTTTGGCTATAAATAGATGGCCTCCCACCCTCATTCAATCATCCGATTCAAAGCAATTCTATTGAGAGAGAATTGGAGAGTTGAGAGAATTTTGAACTTGAATTTATAAACTCTTGTTATTAGTGTTCTGAGAGTTTGGGTGTATTGAGGTTTTGGGAAGTGAGCTAAAATACCGCAATACTTGTAACTCCTTTTCACTAGTAAAATATTTCCTTCTGTTTTCGCCCATGGACGTAGGCTAAAAGCCGAACCACGTAATTTCTGGTGTCCCCTCTTTACACTTGTTCTTTATTTTCTTACAATTTTACTTTAGTTGCGTGTCTGCTTCACCACCAATTTCCTAACAAGAAACATGCTCCTACAGTAATATTATCTTTAGCTTGCAACTGTAACGGAACAGAACAAGAACCAGCAACAATCGACTTTAACATCATAACCAAACAGAGTGGTTTTGGTTTTTGTTTCTGTAGACTTTATATTTTGCATGCTCGTGGAGAATGGGTTAAATACTAACGAGTATGAATTAATGAATATCTCTTCCTTATGCTGGAAGGTCTGTGAAAGTGTAGCGATGGGGCCAGGTTAGTGGATAAGGATAAGGTATTTTTATTATATCATTTAAAAGATTTTTTTTAATTATTGAACAGTTGTGATTTATTTTTAAGATATAACGATTGTCGTCGATGAGAATGATTGTATTAGATATCCCGAATAATTATTATGCGGAAGTGGCACATTGGTTTAGAAGTGGGTTGTCGAAACATAGCGTTGCGCCGATACCGCGGGCACAATGAGCGGTGGGCCGGGGGTAGAGGACTTTTTTCTTTCGAACTTATCCAAAAAATAATGGATAGGGACATTTCAATTAAATTTTAGTTTTTTTTAGCGATAATATAGTTATAAATTTTTATATAAATTTATTGTATAAAAATTAATGTGATATTAATTTATTAGTTGAATAAAAATATAAAATAATATAAATAAATTATGCGAATAGAAATATATTTAATTCAACTAATTTTATAATACTACATCAGTTTGTATAAAATAAATTTATACAAGAATTTCTAATTATATCATTATTTTTTTACTTAATTTTTTTATTATATTTGATTTTAATGATTGATTTAGGGTTAGTTTAATAGGCTGTTTTACCCTTATAAAATAAAAGCACTAAAAATTTACTTTAATTTTATTTGGGATTCATTGTTTCTATATAATATATCAATATTACTTTATTAGTATGATCATTAATTTTTAATTAAACTAATATAATGTCTTTAAGATAGAATATTCACGTAAATTATTGGACTATCAAATTTATGCCATTAGCATGTAAGGATATCAAAAATAATTATTAGATTCATTTAAAAACTTTAAATTATAAGCCATAAAATTAAATATCTAGACTATTAGATACAACAACTTATGATTATAAGGGTAATTTGATCATTTTATATCATAAGGATAAAATAGTCAGATAAAATTTATATCAAAGCAACTTTTGTAATCAAAGATGGACAAAAAAAACCTAAGTAGTATATATATATATATATATAAGAAAGATTTAGTTGATTAATTGTACAAAACTTTTGTTGATTTGTTTTTGTTTTAAAAAAAAAGTAAATTCATTGTAATTATTTTCCAACCAAAAATAATTAGTTGATAATGTTTGGATCAATGGCTTTTACCAATAAGACCATAGATCGACCTTTCATTTTGATAGATTATTAATTTTTATTTGCTTTGATATATATTTTATATGATACAACCAAAGCTAAAATATAAATGAAAAATCAGTGTCCAACATAGCCAACCTATCAAAACTCAATATAAAAACTAAATCTCTGCCTAAGTAATTATAGAAAACTAACTCTCATAGGTATTGAATGAGACTTGAACCCTCTACCTTAAAATTAAGGAGATGAGGTAAACAAGTCAAATCTCAATTAATTGATTTTATAAAATGACCACTTTTATGCTATACTTGCCCTCACCACCCCCGTCACCCCCAATATAAAAAAATAAAAAAGAAGAAGAAGTCATTGATCTCTCCTATTCACAATAAACTAAAACAAAATTAGTTTTAGCCAAAAGAAAACAAGTTAAAAATTTGACTCCAAATAAAATTTAATTAAGTTGGTTTCGCTACCATCACCTTCGTCTTCAAAACCTAATAACTAACTCTTTCAATAGAAACTAAGGACATAAGTCTTTGCAATTGCAAGGATAAGTATAAAAATTTGGATTGTATCATAATAAAATACAAAATAGAAATAATATCAAGTTACATTTATTATAAACATATTAGTTTGTATAAAGATACCTTACAAGTTATTGTAACTAATACCTCACAGGATTTATACTCATTACTTGATTTATCTTTTGTCTTATAAATTTAATATTGACAATAATACAAGATTCTAATATTTAAGTTTATTTGTCTATTTCTATATATGGAAAGTTAAAAGATACCATAAAAATCCAAAAATAAAAAAAAGAAAGAAAAAAATGTGGTTTGTGATGATTTTTTAATTTTTTATATTGGGTAATCTAATATCCTTATACACGAAGATGCATTAAAAAAGTTATCCATTTTTTTTCTATTTATAAGAGCAAAACATAAAAACTTAAGAGATCCTGACTCTACTCCTCCTATTAGATAAAGATGAAAACAATAAAGTACCTTGAGTTCTTACGCTTTTATGTCTATAACGTAGTTCATTTGATTACTATTGGAAGGATTCGATCACACTAGAGACGTAAACAATCGTAGTCGATAATTATAAGATATGCTTATTTTTCAATGGGATAAGGGAATTCCTACTATTTTGGATTCTATATGTGATATAATAAGTAAATGCAGTAGCAGTTGGGCCAATCACAAGTATTATGATTCTTGACTCCCATTACTAAAGCCTATTATAGAACTTATATCCATGATGATCCTTTAAACCAATTGGGCATTCAAAGCCCAGAAATGACCCATCTCGGCCCATTCATCATATAATTCAAAACTTTTCTTTTTCCTTTCTCCTCTTGAATGGTATTTTAATTGAAGCATACTTTTATTCTGCCTGACCGTTTCATAATCATACCGCCGACACGGACACGGCTACCATGCAGGGACTTTGAGTCCCTGCATGGTAGAGGGGGTCAACAAATTGTTTGGCTGCCATCTAGCAGCCAAACAACTTTTGTGACTGGCAGCAACCAGTTTTCCAGCCGGTTGCTGCCATTAATATATATATATATTTAAATAAATTAAAATATAAAATATAAATAAACAAATTTTAAAAAATAATAATAAATAAAAAGGATAAGTAAATTAAAAATAGAAAAAAATATTTTTTATTAAAAATAATTTAAAAACAAAATAAAATGTGTGTTAACATAAGGACAAAAGTTTAATTTATTTTCTATTAAATGTCTTATATTTAATGTTTCAAGTTTCATATTTTATGTTTTATGTTTCATGTAATAATTTTTAAATAGCCCAAAATTTTTCTTTCTTGCCCCCGTTTTATGTTTACGTTCTATGTTTCATGTTTGACGTTATATGTTCACTGTTACTGAGGTACTCATATTTTGTGTTCGTTGTTGCATATTTTAAATAAGATGTTTGATATTTGTTGTTTAATGTTTCATATAATAATTTTTCAAATACCTCAAATTTTTTTCTTTTTTGCCCCCGTTTCATGTTTACGTTCCACGTTTCATGTTTGTCGTTCTAGATTTCATGTTTGCTGTTCTACGTTTCATATTTGACGTTGATGTTCACTGTTACCGAGATAATCATATTTATGTTCGCGGTTGCATATTTTAAGTAAAATGTTTCATGTTTGTTGTTTAATGTTTCATGTAATAATTTTTCAAATACCCTAAATTTTTTCTTTTTTGCCCCCGTTTCATGTTTACGTTCCACGTTTCATGTTTGCTGTTCTAGGTTTCATGTTTACTGTTCGACATTTCATATTTGATGTTGTATGTTCACTGTTATCGAGGTAATCATATTTATGTTCGCGGTTGCATATTTTAAGTAAGATGTTTCATGTTTGTTGTTTAATGTTTCATGTAATAATTTTTTAAATACCCCAAATTTTTTCTTTTTTGCCCCCGTTTCTTGTTTACGTTCCACGTTTCATGTTTGTTGTTCGACATTTCAAATTTGACATTGTATATTCACCGTTACCGAGGTACTCATATTTATGTTCGTGGTTGTATATTTTAAATAAGATGTTTCATGTTTGTTGTTTAATGTTTCATGTAATAATTTTTTAAATACTCCAAATTTTTTCTTTTTTGCCTCCGTTTCATGTTACGTTTCATGTTTCATGTTTGCTGTTCGACGTTTCATATTTGACGTTGTATGCTCACTGTTACCGAGGTACTCATATTTATGTTTGCCGTTGCATATTTTAAGTAAGATATTTCATGTTTGTTGTTTAATGTTTCATGTAATAATTTTTCAAATACCCCAAATTTTTTATTTTTTGCCTTCGTTTCATGTTTGTTGTTCTAGGTTTCATGTTTGCTGTTCGACGTTTCATATTTGACGTTGTATGTTCACTATTACCGAGGTACTCATATTTATCTTCGCCGTTGCATATTTTAAGTAAGATATTTCATGTTTGTTATTTAATATTTCATGTAATAATTTTTCAAATACTCTAAATTTTTTCTTTTTTGCCCCCGTTTCATGTTTACGTTCCACGTTTCATATTTGTTGTTCTACATTTCATGATTTAAAATTTTTTAAAATTAATCAATTTTAAAAAGGAAAAAAATAAAATGGTGTGTGCAATACAAGTATAAGAGATTGCCCAATTAGAGACAAAAAGATTTTCAAGTCTAAACCGGTATACCACTTCTTCTCATCTGGAAAACCGTTTTTCTTATTAATTTCTCTCGGGACAAATTCTGGATAACCAGATTGTCCAAATCGGTGAGCTACATTTTCTTTGGTTTCTCTGGGGTTAATATTTGGATAACCGGATTATGAATCCGGAAAACCGGATTCGCATATGGTTTTCACTGGATTTAACCGGATAGCCGATTCTATAAATCCAGAAATCGGGATTCGAGCTGCACTTTGGAAGCATTTTGGATTCATTCGGCCAACCGGTGAAGGAAACCGGTAAGCCAGTTTTAACGTGCTATCCTATGGACCCAACCGGCAAGCCGGTTTGTGATATCCGGAAAATCGAAATCGAGTGAAGGACTTGCTGAACATAACCATATTTTCGGTTATACTCAACCGGCAAGCCGGTTTACATTTGTGTTGCTTCTGGTCACAACCGGCAAGCCGGTTTCGCAAGCCTTTTTAAACTGTTCATTCTCTTCCTCTTTCGGCAATCTGGTTCTCATTCTCTCTCTAAAAACCAATTTGTCTCTCTCACTTTTCACTCCTAAATCCACAATTTCAACTTCTTTTTTATGCAAATCAATCCATTAATCCTACTCCCCATGTGTTATTATGCCTAAAATAACTTTCAAAACTCGTTTTTAACATCTTAATCCTTAGATCCTAATCTCAACCTAGGGTTTTACCTCACTTTTTCTCTCTCTAAATTTCTTCTCCTCAAACCGTTTTTTTGATCAAATTGCTTCACCAAACCTCTTTCAATCCTCCTCATCTTCATTATCTTCATCATTTTTTTCTCCAAATCGGCCATATTAAAATGTCAAACTCTTGGCCAGTTCGAAGAAAAGGCAAGGACCCGGTTCAACAAACCGACTAGCCATAGGAAGCACGGGGCAGCTCCAATCAATCCCATTTCGAGTTCACTCACTTTCAAAACCAGAAACATCTCGCCAAACGTTTTCACCAACAATTCATGACTCGTGATGTTCTCTCAAGCTCTTTTATTATACCGAATAGTTTAAACCATCTTTGTATTAGGAATAGTTCTTTGTTGCATTTGTTGGAAGTTGTTGGTTGGCGTAATGCCCTTGTTGTTGATGAAAATGTTTATCTCGACTTGGTGAAAATATTTTACTCGAATATGGATTGTTCCGCGGAGAAAGAGAATCGAGTAATCACCACAGTTGGAGGAGTTTTGATTGAATTTGATGACTCGAACTTGAACTCTATTCTAGGATCTTCCGATAATGGCCTACGCTTTTTCTCTCCAAGCAAAGCCCTTGAAATTGATGACTATGTTTATATTGATGCTGTTAAGAACATATGCCGTCATGTCGATCTTTCCGATGAAGACTGTACTGTTCATTTTCGCACTCAATGTCTTTGTCTTCAAACCTGGATTTTACTTCGTTTTATTCAGAGTATTGTCCTTCCTAGATCCGGCCATTTGGATGAGGTCTCTAATATGGATGTGGTTTTACTTGATTGCAAGTTTACTCCGCTTTGCGTGAAAGATGACACTTGGGTCAAATACTCTGAGAACAAGTTTACTTTTCTGACTCCAAGTGATGATCGGCCACTTAATGATGTGGTTCCAGCCGATCAGTTACCCATTTTCTCACTCTCTTTTCGAGGGCAGCGTAGACGTCGAGATCCTACTGTAATTGCTCCAGCTCCTGGTGTCTCTGCATCAACTTCCTCACCTCCACAGCCTCCTCCCTCTACAGAGGATACTCTTCAGCAACTTATGGATGAGATGCGGACGCTCTCGGTACGGCAGACTGAACTTCAACAGCAGCAGCAGCTCCTTCATGGACAACACCTTCTCTTTGACCATTTCGGCCTTACATATCTATATCCAGCTCCATCACCACCATCCTCACCACCTCCATAGTCTGTTATGCTTTTGGATTATGTATTTATTTCGGATTATATGTATTTATTTTGGATGATATGTATTGTTTTGATTGTTTGTTTGTTGTGGATTATCTGGATTTCCTTATGCTTATGGATATTTTTTAGTAATATGCTTATATTGCAATATAGGAGTTGTAATTCTATTTCTTACGCCATTCATCCCTGCAATTCAAATTTCATGTCCCAAAAATAAGTGGATTGATATATTGTATTAATTAACGGCAAATAAAAAAAAGGAAGAAAAGTAAGTAGCTTTAAAGTAAAAGCTCAACACAGCTTATTAACAACGTATTTATTTATTAGCAATATAACATTTTTTTGACATTATTCAAATAAGTATCTTGTGAAATAAACATCCATGCAAATGAAATAAACTCAGGTTTATTAAAATAAATAACAGGATAAATAAATAATTAAAACATATGGTTTCAGTCAAAAGTCATCAATTGTGATCACCATACCAATTGCAATCATTTTACCATTGAGGGGTAATAACACAACAATTTTCCAGTACCCTGCCTCATGGACAATACTTATAATTGTTGTATAAAACTGAATGTGTTCTCTCACTTGCACAACAACTACAACGAAACCCAGCAATGCAAATGGAAAAAGAAATATTTTTTACATAAGCCGTATAGAAGTTGCCTTGCAAATATTAACTTATATTTACTGAAGCCAAGCCTAAAATTCTGCAGCCAACAAAATTGCAACAAAGCCGCAGCAAAGTTCATCATCCAACAGATTCTACAGATTCTGCCCCCTCAGAATAATTTCCAGGTATGACAAGGGTAACTTGATTGGTTTATTCTTCCAGGAAGCAATGACAATATATTGTAATTGCATTGACATAATATGAAAATTCAGTCAAAAGCTATATTCATCAAAACAACTTATTGTTCAAAATGAACTTAGTATTACTTTCATACCTACACAAATGCTCAAACTTTCACTAAAATAACTAATTATTACTTAAATCCACCAATTCAGTTTCAGAGTTAAATACAAAAAATTCCAATAAAAAAAATATAACTACAGAAATACATACAAGAAACTTACCACCAAAACATTAAAATAGCAAATGAGTTTTCAAAGCAATAAAGTGTTCACACTAGTACGCAAGCAACCAAGCAAAATCTGGGTAAAAACACTACCATGATAATATATTATCATGCTTTGGTGAGAAATCCAAATTTTCACTATTTAGGTTTGAGCTAGGCTAAAGCACCTACAGAAAAGATTGACTTCTTTTTCAAATATAGAATAAACGAAATCAAAATCACAAATAAGGAAACGCCCAACAGACGGGTAAGGCCAACAAGAAAGTTTTAGAAATTGGCTGAAAAATTGAAAATTTTTTATTTTAACTCATCCCTCCATCTTGCTAAGAATAGCATTGTCCTATGAAAAATGTTAAACAACACAAGTGACTTGCAATACTAGTACTAATAGAAATAATTTTCATATAGAAAGAATTATTATCACTCGTGTATTGTTAACTAATATTAATAAACTCGTGTGAGACACATTGGAAAATAGTACGTAATTTTCATTTGTGAAAGATTGATTATAACTCATTATTGTTAACTAATTTTATTAATAGTATGTGGGGAATGTATCTGACTGGGTAGGGAGTGTTTCATTTTTAATCAATAATACAAAATCCAGGCCACGTTTGAGAGATAGGATAAGGAGGAATTAGATTAATTTTTTAGATTACTATTATAGTCCCAAGTTTGAACTTATTAATAACATTTTCCATAACACAGAAAGACCCCTACGTATGATGTTCAATATGAAAGGTTTTACGAATTTGAGCCTCACGTTGATTCTTTTTTAATATAAATGAAAATTGTTATCATTATAAACAATTATACCTAACACTTAATACTTCCAGAGCTACAAGATTCAACTCAAACAATTAAAAAAAAAAGATTTAAGTCACCATTAAATGATAAACCAGATTGAAAGTTACTAAATGGAAGTGAGGAATTCACCGAGTATAGTAGATAAATCGGCAGGTTGAGGCTAAGGCTGAAGCCAAGGCTGTGCCTGTGTAGCCCCTACTCTTTGTTGCTGTTGATCCTTGCACTGTTGCCCAAACGCTTGAGAAGGGAAAGACAAAAACCAACACTATAAATCAATAAAAAATTTAATTTATACCCAAATCAACAATTAAAATCAAACCCAAATCAATCATTCAAATCTAACCTTGGTACATTTCAAATCAAACCCTAATTATAAATTAATTCAGAAAATCTAATCTAATATTAACGTTTTGCTTGATGATTCTAGCGGTAAACAGAATGTGGGGTGAAGCTAGAACAATAGTTCTGATGTCGTGCGGTGAGGAGATGATGGTACAGTAGCAGGGCAGAGGTGGTTGAGCAATAGTTGTGGCATCCCACCGAAGCACTTGTCGACAGCTATTCTAGTGTTGGAGATGGATTGTGCGACGAACAGGGTTGTGCTTGTGCCGCCGTTGATCATTCTCAACGAAGAACATCAGCCCATCCTTCTACCTTCGTTGATTGTTGCCGACGGCGGAGATCAGCCCATCCTTGTGCCACCGTTGATCATTGCCTAGGAACTCCTTCAGCTGCCGTCGTTGATGGTCGTGGTGAGGCGTGTGTGAGGTAAGGAGGGTGAGGTGTTTGACGTGGTGAGGTGAGGGAGTGGTGATGGTGAGGTGAGTGAGTGAGTGGTGGGTTCTTTTTTTTTGTTTATTTCAGTTTTACAGGTTTGTTTTTTCAAATTTTTTTAATTATTGAATAATAAAACAAATCTCAGCCATTGGATTCACTCTATTCAATCCAACGGTAATTGTTTACGTACTGTAACTACCCCTTTCAACCGGTTGCCATATTTTTTCTACTTTTATTCATTTTCTTCTTTTTTAAAAAAAAAATAAAACCCTAACCATTGGATTCAAATAAGCCGAATCCAACGGCTCAAGGGCAGCCCCTCTACCATACAGGGACTTTGAGTCCCTGCATGGTAGCCTTGTCCGAATATCGAAGGAATGAGTTGGAAACATTTGTAACACAACACCAACATGACTTGTATTATCCACGCTGTCACCCATATGCGCATCCTACCAGGCATCAGTTTTTGTCATTAGCTGCAATTATATCGCAAACATTCTTATTAGTCATCAGGCATTTTGTCCCTAAATGCATATAACTTTCATAATAATATTTACAATAATAAATAGCAAAAATTTATCGAAATTATTTTCAGATGAACTGAGAAGATCCCCGACTTTACACGTGTAAAGTAACGGAACGATGAGCCTAACGACGCTCAGCAAATTTTCTTTTTTCGCACGTATAATTTGTTTCCATTTAAAATACCAAGAAAAAAAATTAAAAAACAAAAATAAAATGCCAAAAAAAAAAAAACAAAAAGAGAAGCTAACGAAATCAAATTTCACATGCTCCGATATTCTCTCTTGTTGCTGCTTGCAAATTAATTGCTGAAGAAAGTCAATTAGCTGACAGACGCCACCACGTCTCCAGAAACCGAGCAAGGCCTTACTTTTCGCGCGATCAATATCCTCGAGCGATATCGATGTCTCTAGTCAATTGAAAATTTAAGCAATTTTCTGTTCATTAAACAGAGAAAAAAAAAATTAAGGCGATGGAGACCATAGAAGATCTGATCGAGGAAGCCAAAGTACGGACGGTGTGGTGGGCCTTGTTGATATTCGTGGTCTGCTATTTCTTATCGCGTAAGATAACAATCAAATTCTCGTGTTTTTAAAATTTTTTTTTGCTTTATTCAGTTAATTTGTGTTGAATTTAATTTATAGTTTAGGTTAAGCTAGGGTGTCGTTTTAGAATTTTGAATTGTCGTTGCATTGTTGAACTTTTTTACATCATTTAATTCTGTGTGCTTTTTAGCTGGTATTTATGGTGTCTTATTATTGGTGTTTAAGCTGTGTTTGGTAATTTGAAATTGGAAATTAGTGTTAATGATAGGGCCAGTCTTTATTTATTTACTTTTTTTATGAAAGGATAACTTTGAATTTGGTGGCACCGAACTAAGAGTATGTTTTTTGTTGAGATGTTGTGGCTTTTAGTTCCCGGCTGCTGTAGAGTGAAATCACTAGCAGTGGATAATAAGTAGACATTCGCTGTCAAGTAGAAAACACTTCAGGGGCCGTAAAATGGAAAACCTCAGTGAACTCAGCAAAATGTTTATGACTTCTAGTTTAAGTTCTTCTTTTAGCTTTTTCATTGCTTAAGTTAATGATGCCAAGATGGATTCCAGATTTTATTAAAGTGTTTTTTGAATCTCTGAGAGCAACCAAATCATGGAGAATCTTGGTCTAACTCTTTGATGCTGGTACTGATTGTTTTTCTTACGGTACCAGTTTTTGGGAGATTGATATGCTATCTTTTCAAATATGTTTCTGTATAACGTACTGCTTATCTGTTTACTATATTTATTTTCTTTTTAATTGTTCAATGCAGATACAAGCACTTCAATGTTGATGAATTTGCCCATATCTATCCTTATTGTTTGTGCATTGCGAATGCTATCTAATGAGGTAGAAATATCCTGGAAAGTTAAGGCACGACATCCTCAAACTTATCTTTCTCTGTTGGAGAAGAAACAATTGTCTGTGAATGATTCACGTCTTTCTAATGCATCAGCCCCACAAAAATGGAAGCGGAAAATTGATTCTCCTATTGTGGAGTCTGCAATCAGCGAGTTTATCGATAAAATTGTGAAGGATTTTGTGGTTGATTTATGGTATTCAGATATTACACCAGATAGGGAGGCCCCTGAGCTAATGCGAAGCATTATCATGGATGCAATTGGTGAAATATCGGGAAGGGTCAAAACGATAAATCTTGTTGACTTGCTAACGAGGTCTAAAATAAAATGAAATTTATGAGTCTAAAATTTTTTTTTTCTCAATTTTGATAATAGAAGGGCACTTAAAGAACATCAAGAAATAACTGTGTTATTTTTCAGGGATGCAGTCGATCTAATAGGTGATCACTTAGATCTTTTCAGAAGAAACCAAGCAGTTATAGGTGTTGATGTTATGAGAACACTATCATCTGAGGAGAGGGATGAAAGATTGAAATACCATCTTATGGTATCTAAGGAGCTTCATCCAGCATTGATATCTCCTGAGAGTGAGTACAAGGTGTGGTTGGAGAGCTCCATTAATACTTTAATTTATCTTGACTTTTTTCTGTTTGTGGTCCGCTTAAAAAATTTGTGCCGTCTCTCTCTCTCAGGTTCTTCAGCGCATAATGAGTGGAGTGCTAACGGTAGTGCTACGACCCCGAGAAGCTCATTGCCCCATTGTTCGGACAATTGCTAGAGAGCTTGTAACTTGTTTGGTGATACAACCTGTTATGAATTTGGCAAGTCCTTCGTAAGTTTT
Organism: Citrus glauca; assembly: GCA_029633175.1. NCBI lineage: Eukaryota > Viridiplantae > Streptophyta > Magnoliopsida > Sapindales > Rutaceae > Citrus > Citrus glauca. The sequence goes on along the minus strand of JAQOOD010000008.1, from coordinate 4,390,778 downwards.
TTGACGATTCTTGATTCTTATTCAATATTTTATTGCTCTAATATTTTGATTATTGCGCTTTCTTTGTCTGAAAAATGTTTAAACCTTCATGGTTGGTTTCCAAAATAAAACTATATCTTCTAGTTTTTCTCTTTCTCTCAGAATTTGTGTGAAGATGGGATAACTTTAGCTCTTAACACGCAGTTCACGTGTTACACTGGGAAACACTGTATATGTTGAATTCTAATAATTTTTGTAAATTAGTATATAATTTCATGATGATTTATTTTGATGCTTTATCGTTGTAGTAATTTCAACTTTGCTCTTTCTCTTTTTCTCTTTTTGTGTTCTCCTAGATGACTGGTTAATGCTCAAGGGTACTTGAAAGTCCAAGCTTTTAAACTACCTGTGGACTGTGCTAGACTAGACTTGTTTCTTGAACTAATTATTTTGCAGATGGAATATTTGTTGTTAAAATCATCTGAATTGCTGAGTTGAGGACATTGTTACAACTCCAATATACATCACTTAATGTAGCGAGGGAAAGGGAATGATAATCATACCATACTTTCAACGGATTATACTTGTAACAGCATACATTTGAGTTTTTACTTTTAGAAATTCTCAGAGGACATGAAGTATTCTATGCCTTTCTCTTCGCTTGAATGTCTAACCATCCGATAAAATTATTTCTTTAACCAGGTATATCAATGAATTGATTGAAGTCATTTTACTTGCTATCAGAGATGATAGCAATAGAGGGTTGAGTGGTGATAAGCGTACAGGGGAAATGAAAATGGGAGATTTGATCTCAGGACAATTCTCTTCGTTGCATAATCAAGGGACTGATATGATATCAACAAATTTTGGGAATCAAAGAGAAATGTCTTTGGATGATAGTACATCCCAGGAAGAGTCTGTCCATCTGCGAGCTGCTGAGTGGGCACAAATGCTGGAGGCTGTGACCCAAAGAAGAACTGAAGTTCTTACTCCCGAAAATCTTGAAAATATGTGGACAAAAGGAAGAAATTATAAGAAGAAAGAGCAGAAACGTGCAGAAAAAGCTGGAGTCCGGGAACACCTAGGGAAGGGTCAAGGAATACATAGTGCTGTACCTACTACGAATATGGGGGGTCAAGGAATACATAGTGCTGTACCTACTACGAATATGGGGAAGGATATGCTCACCAACAGGATTGGATTATCTGCAGGAACAGGGGAGAAAGCACTCCTGGGGCTATCACCAGGAGTGAGTCTTGTAACTCAAATAAGTGAGGGGAGTAAAAAGGAAACACAATTGTTTCAAAATTTTGATGGGGATCTGTTGAATAATACTGATAGCGTTGGTGCTGATGCAAATCGAAGTAGGATTAAGAAATCCAGCAGCACTTCTGCTTTGAAAACTGAACCTGATTCAAAAAAGGCGTTTAGAGGAGATGGTGGAGGGTCCATCATTGCTGAGTTTTACAGCCCTGATTTTGGAAGGAGTGGGGAAGAACATGGGCATAAGAATGCCTCAAATGTAATGCTTTGCAGTGATGGACGACATTGCCCCAAGCTCAAGTGCCGGGTGAGCATCTTTATCTAAAATTTTTGTGAAATGCATATAATATAAAATGATCAGCCATTACAATCCTTGTCTGTTGAGCTTGTGTCTCTAGATATATCATGAATGATGTTTTCTTCAAGTTATAGTTATATTTTGTATGCTTTCCTGACCTATGTGTACAGGTAATGGGAGCTTATTTTGAGAAACTTGGGTCAAAATCTTTTGCAGTGTATTCAATTGCAGTGACAGATTCAGAAAACAGAACTTGGTTTGTGAAAAGAAGGTTTCTACTTGCCTATTTCATATTTATAAGAGTATCATGTCATCACATGTTTTATACACATTAGAGAATTTTTCTGGTAACCACAAGTTAGTTTGGTTGCAATGAGTTAATAAGAAAGTTCCTGGAGTTTCCATATCAGTGTGCTTCATTTTGTAGCAGAAATGATTTGAGTCTGGTTTTAACTTGACTCTTGTTCTTGTCTCCATGCAGATATAGAAATTTTGAACGATTACATCGACATCTTAAAGAATTCCCAAACTATACATTACATTTACCCCCCAAAAGGATATTCTCGTCAAGCACCGAGGATGCTTTTGTTCATCAGCGCTGTATTCAGCTTGACAAATATCTACAAGTACTCTAACTTCCTTCTCTGTCTTCTTCTCTTCAATGGCAGCACCATTTTCTTCCTGTCTCAGTTTTGTTACCTGTACCGCAGGATCTCCTTTCTATAGCCAATGTTGCTGAACAACATGAAGTCTGGGATTTTTTAAGTCTTAATTCGAAGGTTTGTATCTTCCTGACAGTCGGTGTTAGTTTCCTGGCTAAATACTGTAACTCGTTTACAACAGTCATTTACATTTTCTATTGGTCAGCTGAGATATATCTAATCATTAATATAGCCTTTTGATTTTGAAGAATTATTCTTTTGGAAAATCATCATCAGTGATGAGAACCCTAGCAGGTATGTGGTATTTCTGTTTGTTGTTACACACTCTTGAATTTTATACATTTCTTCTTTTTTTTTATTGCCTTTATTATCCTGTTACTTATAGTGCAAGAGATCCCATCATGTGGATTTTTTCATAGGTTCTTCAACTGCGACAATTATCCAGTATAGTTGTTTTCATGATTTTAAACAAACTCTTTCATCTTCTGGATTACCATTTGCATTTTTCTAAGAGTTGGTCAGTAGTAAGACTTTTATTTAATATTATTACTCTGTGTACTTTATTCTATTGGCCACACATATTTTTCCTTTATTCATAGAAGTGGCATGTTCCTCATCACTATGTATGTCATAAATTTGTTTTTCCTCTTTCTTATTTATTTATTTATTATTATTTTTTTTAACGATCTCAATTTGTCAAAGTCTCTCTCTCTTTCTGTCACATACACATACACATACACACATTTTTATTCAATTTTGACCATCAGAATTCTGTCTCTTATTTTACTTACTGGTGCTTGTGTGTGTATCCTGGATGGCTTTGAACATCTCGTTTTCAATCTAATTCATATGTGAGAAACTGTAAAATGGAATTAGTTTATTTTGCCAACTATTTGAAGAGGAACTATCACGCACATGGAACTCATTCTTATATTCTTAATGAATTTTTTTGCGATTGAAAATAAGTAGTTTACCCAATATGTTCTGGCAAAATTATAGTTCTGTTTTCTTCCTGTATTCTGATTTTAGCCTAGATGAGTTATTGTGATTTTTCTCACCATTTAATCGTCCTTTGTTGTTATTACAGTAAATGTGGATGATGCCGTGGATGACATTGTACGGCAGTTTAAAGGGGTTTCAGATGGCTTGATGAGGAAAGTTGTTGGTTCACCTTCCCCCACTGATGATGCCTCCTCCTCAATCTCTGGTAGAAACTTGTCATTGAGTACTGATGAGATTAGTAAATATGTTGTAAGGCAAAATACATCTGAGACCGTGAACAGCTTCTCTGACAATGAAGACGGTGATAAAGATGGAAGCCATGACCTTCAGGATGTCATATCTTTTGCACAAGGAACTGGGTGGCATTCAGACAATGAATTGAACTCAAAAGGTTTTCCACCTCGGGTAGTGAAATGTGGTGAAGAGTCTAGGAACTTAGCCACACAGAAGGAATTGAGCTTAGAGGCAAAAGTTGAAGGGATTGGCCGGGTTGGATTTCCTGCAGCCGGTTTTCCACTAATGCCAGATCATTTGGAAGATCCAGTTGGAATGCCTGCAGAGGTAATGTTCATATAATTGGTATTATATTGGTTTTGCGCATGAATTTGAGTATCTTGATGCTGTGTTAATTCGAAATACCTATCATATTTGAGTATCTTGATGTTTGGTTTTTTTATTTCTGTGCTTTATTTGATATTCATGTTTCTCTTGTGTAACTTTGGAGCGTACTACTTGTATATATAAGTTTGCATCCAGTTCTTTTTGGTGCATTCATTTTTATTTTTATTTATTTCCCGTAAGGTCAAGATTACAGCCTGTTTGCTAAATTTTTTAACCTGGTATATTTTTGTTTGAGATATTTTATTGTTTATAATTGATTTTCGTACAGTGGACTCCGCCCAACGTAAGTGTGCCTCTCTTGAATTTAGTGGACAAGGTATTTCAACTTAATAGAAGAGGCTGGCTAAGGTGAGCTAAAATTTTTCCTTGAGTAATTGCGCGATCATTTTTTGTTTCAACATCTTAGTATTGGTTTGTTGCATGGTCAATTGTGTGAATTTGTTCTGAGAGTGGTGAACTATTATGATGTGCCCTTTCATCTACCAGAAACCGTGATTGAATTGCTGTTTTCTTGCATTTGAGAATTTTTAATTATGTATGACAATGATCTAGAGGATTTCAATAATTAAGAGTGTTCTCTTTTCATCGTTCTTTTAACTACTAAGTGATAAGGACAGAGATTTGTCACATTTGTTACTTTATGATCAATTGTCATGTTCTTTTCTTCTGGTTGTTCTTCTGGTAACAACTTTCTTGGTTGAGATCCCTTTTATGCTGCTGTTATCGCCATCACATTTTGAATGGATAACATTTGAGCATTTACACTGCCGATATTTTATTTTAAGAAGCTATCCTTTGGCCTTCCTGTGTTTTTTGTGAACTTTCTTGAGCTATTACCTTGATGATATTCTCTTTGCTGCATAATACATATGTATGATCATCCAGTCCATGAACATGAACTTTAACTTAGGCATGGTCTTTGTAGCATTGAACTTCTATTTCTCGATTGAACTTCTATTTTTCAAGTATTATAATTATTTAGTTCTTGTATTCTGGCTTATTTTCACTTTTACTTTTTTGTGTGCATGATAGAAACTTTTAAGGAATTTGTTAGTTGGTACCAAACAATACTAACCGTTTCCAGACTTTGCTAATGGTTATTCACAGCTTTCTAGGCTTCCTATATTCATGTCTGTTTACCCTAAAGCAATTATCTTTTTGCAGTCATATGACCACATCAAACATAACGCTCTACCATCAAGGATTTGTATAATTTTTGTCTAATATGTATCATGTATGTATTTGGTTAATGCAGACGACAGGTCTTTTGGATGTCAAAGCAAATACTTCAGCTAGTAATGGAAGATGCTATTGATGACTGGCTCTTGAGGCAGATATATTGCCTTCGAAGAGAAGACAATATTGCGCTAGGGATTCGGTGGCTTCAAGATGTAAGATTCAAACTAATTATAAGAGTCAACTATATACTTTGTGTTGACAAGTTCAGTAATCTAAAGCTATATATGCAATCATCAGTTGGTGAGAGGCTTCAAACCAAGTATTATAAGCGCAGCTTATTGAAAGCTGATTCTTCTTTTTTCATAGGTTTAATATATATAAGTTGGGTAGCTGTGTATTTAAGTATATTAGAGTTCACTCTTGGACATCAGCTCCAAAGTGTGCAGATTTGACAGGATTTCGCCTAGTCCTACTGGGATTTTTAAGCTCAGATTTTGTGCTGAACATAGGCAGCTGAGGCGCCATTGCATCCATTTTAATCCCACTGCATATACAGCTCAGTTTTAAAAACCCATAAAGTCCTAGGCTTGTTTAAATAAATCCACGTCATATGTTTTGTAAATCTCCTTAAAGAAGGCTTCAATCATTAACCTTGTACTAGCCCAGCAATGTTTTGTTTCAGGAAACTGACTAAATGATTTAGAGTTTAAACTAGACAAATGTTAGCCTGTGCAATTGGCAAGAACATTATTTGAGTTATGATGTAGAAAGAGATCTCTTGTTATTTGATGCTAAAAGTGATCCATGAAAGAAAGCATTTTTGTTTAATGATTGTGCTGGACTATCTTCTGAGACCATAGAACCATAGTGTTAATGATACTCTGGCTCGTCAGTGCTAGAGCATGATAGAAAACTTTGATGGTCTCTCTGAAAAGTCAGGTGGAAGCCAAATTGAGTTGCTTGGCCTTCTTCATAGTTCGTAACCCTGAATTGACTTCTGCTGAATGCCCTTTTGCCTTTCTCATGTCTGAAGGTTAAAAATAAGTATGGGTTTAAGATATTAACTATCAGTAATGAGCTAACCCAATGCTGTCAAATGTCCGATAGACCCACAGGACGAGTATGCTGATGACAGTTATTTTTGACAAGTGCATGCATGTAAAACCTGCTCAGTGTGAGCTTTTCTTTTTATTTGCATGTTAAAATTGTTTTCTATGAGAGTATAGAGATACATTCAGATACTTTGAGCTGCTATTTTTGATTTATTATTGTCTCCCATTTGCATCCGGTCACATGTCATGTTTCATTTATTTATTGTTTTTTAACTTGATTATTTCTTTGAAACATTCCTTTTCATTTGCTGAAATCTAGGAGCAACTATCATTTGATGTGCCTCTGGTTGACATAATTTATTTTGAAGTGTTCCAGGTTTAAATTTGGTGTGATGGTCAAGGTCCTTTATAAATGGGATATGATTGAGAGAATTGACTGGTGAAAAGAGGAGACACATTTGAATTTTTTTATTTTATGTCCCTAATTATTGCTTTTCTTTCAGGTTCTCTGGCCTGGTGGCACATTTTTTACTAGAGTGGGGAATATTCAGACCAAAGACGATGCTCAACCAGATCTGAAATCTTTTCAAAGCCAACTTGGTGGGAGTAAGGATTTAAAACCAGGGTCCTTTGAGGAACAACTTGAGGCTGCTCGTAGAGCAAGTGATGTCAAGAAAATGCTCTTTGGTGAGTAATCTTCTTTATCGTAAAGATTGACATTTATTTGTCTTGAGATCAGTCATTTGAACTTAAAGCTTGATCTTTGCTTCGTGGTTTTCTTGCAAGTTTATTTGATAGTCATGGCCTTCTCTCAGAAACTACTGGACTGCAACTACTTTCTCTGCTAATTATTTGATTAGGATTAGAAATCAACATAAAACTTCGTTCCTTTTTGCAGATGGAGCTCCTACAGCCTTGGTCAGCTTGATTGGGAGTAAGCAATACAAGCGTTGTGCAAGAGACATTTACTATTTCACTCAGGTTAATCTCCTTACGTGTTTGCCCATTGGCTGTTAAGAGTGGAATCTATCTCTCTGTATTCTACCCGTAATTGTTTGTGCTCTTTGATATTTTATCTGACCTAAAATAGCTTTAATTTATTTACCTCCCCCCTCCCCCCCCCCCCCCCCCCCCCCCCCCCCCCCCCCCCCAAAATGATGCAGTCTACTGTATGTGTGAAGCAACTTGCATATGCCATCCTTGAACTCCTAATCTTGTCAGTATTCCCTGAGCTACGAGATCTTGTGTTAAGTCTTCGTGAGAAGATGCCTGCTCCGCCTGCATAGGAAGTATATATCTTTGCTTCTTGTGAGACCCTCTCTTTCTTCACCAGCAATTAAGAGGGTCAGATGCTGTAAGTCTTTTCCAAGAATTGGAAGCTTATATGATCTGGTCATTAGGCGCCATGAGTTTTTGACGGCATTGCCTGTGACCATACCATGAAACAAGCACTGGGATTGATGAAACACTCGGAATTTTTGAGGAGCTTTGCAATGCTCATTCCAACTGTACAGAATTGTACATTAAGAGTATGTATGACAATTTCTTAGCTGTTGTGCATACTTTATGCTGACTCAAGCAATACCATTTTACAAGGATTTTGTATTCCGTGGAGTGTGTACAGATACTGACAAGGCATCAATGATATTCTTTCATTATTCTTGATTCTGGATCTTCCGAACGTTGGTAATTTTATGAAAATTCGTTAAAATTTGAAATGAAAATTCTTTCTCCAGTACATCTGCTGGTATCTGGTTCTCTCAACGCTCAGAGACTTTTAGTATTAGGTGCTCCTGAGGGACAAGGCTTTTATGGATTTTCAGCAATATTGAACTGTGTCCAAAATCTAGAAGGATCTTTGTTTGATCTGTGTATTTATGTGTTTGTAAAGACCTTATGCCACGATTTCGTTATTGAGCATAATTAACCGAGATTTATTCTCTTTTTAAAAAAAAATAATTACTAACAAAATTCTTGTATTTGCCAAAGCAAAAAAGAGAGGTTTTAAGTTCCGGAAATCCATTCTTTTGACCACAGTTATTCTGTTATTTTGATTTGTAGGGCTTGTACAACTTAGTGTCTTTTACCGATGATCACTCGTTGAGTTTCATCTGATTTGGTAACACTAATAAGAAATCGAGACGAGAGAAGTAATGCTTTAAAATTGCTGAAAATTTGAAAAAGGCCGGCATCTGGTGCACAGGCACCAATACAAACAAGGGTGGCTCAGCCTCAAACCAATAATGAACGTCAAGCATCAAGATATTTGATTAAACTCATCACTTTCTTAGGCAAACCGAGCTATCTGTTTAGCATTTTTGCTACAGAAACACTTTCTCCTTCTATGGTTCATCACATGTATATATACTGGGTAGCCTGGGGAAGCTTTGCATAGTTTCTTGTAAAAGCTTCTCATTGGGGGTGCCCGGGTACAGCTTCAGCAACGTTAGAGTAAAGATCATACAAAGAAAGCTTTCGAAGATTTTCCAACTCGTACCATGAATTAAGCACTTGTCGCTTCTCGTCTGTACCTGAAAATGTCAACTGTATACCCATATTGCAATCAATCGGACCCCCATGGTTCCGACACTTGAGGTTTGGCACCGCACAGACTGTGTTGTTGATACAAACAGATGTTTCCCCTGAACACGAATCGCATCCCAAGCTCTTCCAATACAAGTTCTCGAGTGTACCCTGCTGAAATTCAAGAACCTGTGGAACAATAGAATTCTGCTGCAGCTCAAAAACAAGGACTCAAAAAAAAAAATAAAAAGATTGCTTTTGCTAATGTGTTTACCAAAGTAAGATTGGTAACAGTGTGAGTACTATCAGCGACAAATGTTGGGGCTGATCTCGCTGCATATTTTCGGCCGGCAAATGCTACCACATACCCACCAGACAAAATCTGATTTGAAAAAAAAAAATAAAGAAAGATGATAGGCAAACTTGCTCTTAACGTGTACTTCAAGGGCAAATGTTAACCGAATTTTAATTTGAAACTAAATTGATGTCGTTTTTTGAGTATGTACCGGATTGAAATTGGTACCATCGATGGTAAGGAGGGAAATCTCGTCGACCTTCGGCCTGAAAATGGCGAGTTTGGCATTCTTGGTGGGTAAGGCAAGGCGACTATCACAAGGTGAGAGTTGAATTTGATCCAAGAAAAAGGCTTCTTTGGTTGAAAACGCCAGACCAAATGTGAAACCATCCCATCTCTTAACTTTAGAATCATCACAAGGATTAAAGATTATATTCGTATCTGCATATGCATAATTCTTCATCATCATCATCACCACGATCATCATGTGTACTATCACCATGATCATTCTTCTCATCATCATGTGACTTCCGCATTTACCCATCTTGGCCAAGAAACAGCTTAGTTATTTATTAAGAAAACAAAATTAAAAAGCTATCAAGAAAATAACAAAGGGAACCAATTTCAATGGCAACTAAAGATGATAAAGAGAAATGATCAATTATTTGCGGAATATAAATGCAAATCAAATTAGAAATATTAACCAAAAGAATTTGATTTAAAAAAGAAAAGGGAACAATTAAACATACCTCAAATATCATGAGAGAGCTCAATATTCTCCAATGAATGCTCAAAAATATATTCTTTAAAATTCAGCAATGAACCATGGGCAAACAGAGATGGGGTCTTTAATTAAAAGCTGGAGTTTTCCGAAATTTGATATTTGAATAATTGTAAGAATAAATATAAAACATATCAATAGGTGATAAAAAAAAAAAAAAACTTGTGTTGGGTGAGTCTTTGATATTCCTAGAAATATATATATATATATATATATGTGGGAAACTCCCTTAAAAATGTGGGAAACGATTATGTCGGATGCCAGGTGGATCTTGTTCGATAAACGGTTTCGGAAGTTTGGTGTTGTCATAATGTAAAATGGACGAAGAAAAATGAAAGAAAAACTAACATCTATTTGTTATATTAAAAAAAAACTATTTTATTTGAATTTTCAATGTATTTGTTTTGTAATAAAATTAATTTTCAAATAGGTTATCATGATCCATGGTTCTGTTGTGTTTTTATTAACTTTTAATGAGTTATATCATGTCATGTATCATAAATTTTAAGATATTAAGTTTTACAAAGAAATTTCAAATAAATTAATTTTATTTTTTTCCTATCAAAATAATAATTTCGAAAAAATCGTAAAAAGGTAGTTTCTTTTTTTTAATTGTAAAATAAAATATTTTCTTCACATTTTTGCCTTCATCGGCAGCTAAAAAACTGTTGCCTATCTTAGAATTTCTGCACTTTCAACTCAAGGTTATAATGATCATGATCTAGACATGCCGAGGTATCTTAGCCCTACGATTGCTCCAGATCATACAAATATCAGTCGCAGTGCAAACCCAGCTATATGTGGTAACATTTTAAACATTGAAATCAGAATCATCCTTGCTAAAACGCCATGTAAATTAAATTGGGTGGCTTGCAAGTTGATAGTTCCATTCAACCACCAAAGCAAAAATTGCATTATCTTCAGCAAATAGTAACATAACACTTGAATTCCTGAGTATTTTATGATTTCAAAAAAGTATGTAGTTTATGCATTTGCATCAACTGAGCCCCCTAACTTAGTGTTGCCAGCCTGACCCACCTTAATTAGTCTATGTTTGTAAAGTTCCTATCCTAGAATAAGTGTGACCAATCTATGATTACCATGTGTTAAGTACGAATTAATTTTATTATTCTATTATTAATAATAGATCATTTGAGATGCAAATGATTGCCATGCACTTCTTCTTACAATTATACCGATATTACAATTTAGTAATCTGTCGTGACAAAACTTAACTGGCATTGTGGCAAGTGCAGTCCAAAAAATGTAAAATGGAGGAGAGAATCGCCCAACAAGCAAGGGGGTTGGCTCTCAGTTTTGGCCTACCTTTGGCATATAAAATTTTGGCCATTGCAGTATAATTACAGTAAAAACTCAGCTCTCAGGCTTCTCCTCGAATGAATCATAAAGTTGCTTTCTACGAGCTTTCAGGTTTCTGGAATGCAAAATATGGCAGCTGCAGCCATTCAATGGAGAAGGCTGACGTTTACAAGCAGAAAGCACGTGAATTGTATTCTCTAATAACACGGAGGCTGTCTTGTTCTTCTGCATAATTGCTTCATCTGGAAACAGACATTTTTTATCGTGCAATCCAGCGGAACAAGGCTGTTTTAAACCTCAGATATTGTCAGTAGGTGATTGGATCTCCTTTAACTTTGTAGTTAAGGATGGGTTTGTTGCTTTTCCTGAGTGGAGATTCTGAGCAGTCAATTTACGATTGTTCTTTCTTCCTCATACAAAAAACCCTCCGATCTGGCTCCGCAATCTATTTTCATCTTCTCCCACTTAAATTTCACAAATTATCTTCTTTGAGAAAATATGTAGAAAAAGAAATTATCGAAGATGATAAATTATTACACGTCAGACACATCAAATGAGAAAGTGCGTTACAAATTTCTTGATGCAGAAAGAAATATAAGATAAAAGAGTGTTTTCTCAATAAAATGAAGGAAATAAATATCTATTTAATTTCGGATTGTTGAATGTCAAACCAAATATTAGTAGAGTTTAATTTCATTGATTTGAACATTGTATGTTAACATAATAATGATGTTAATTACACAAAACCTAAGAGTTGCACCAATATAGTTTAGCTGGGAATTACTTTTAGGTCATTGGATATAACTCTTGAACTGTTGTAAGTTACAATATAATGTAACTTTAAAAAGGTACAAATGTTTCATTTTTTATATAATAAGAATTCATACTTGCAAATTTTGGGTTACTAGCGACATTGCGTGTGTGTGTCCGCGCGGGCACACACTTCTAAATTAACAAACAGGAAAACTTCTCTATTTTCATATAATTGGAATCGAAGTAGTTTTATTATTACAAGAAGGTTATAATTTAATCGAGATGTAGTTACAAGAATTCACGACCAAGGTCATGCAAAGCCACAGTTTGCATATCAGAACTCCCTGGGACTGTGCCCACCACCCAATTCTGATCGGCATCAAGATGAAACCTCCCATCAGTCGGCCGAAAAGAGTGAGCCATTATATTTCCTGGACTGTCAAAAGGATAGCCATCCCATGATCACGGCTCCGGAAACTGATCTGTATATCGGCGCGGTTGTAGTTCAAGACCAATTCGACTGTGAAAGGCGCAGGTAATTGCAAAAACTCTGCTTTCAATGGCTTTTCTTCATTTCGGTGATCTCGGTTTGCTTCAACTTTTGAACAAGTTGCTAAGCTTGACTGCTTTTTCAAGATTTCCATCTCAAACCAGCATGTATCAAATAGCTTCATTATTTTCTCAGAGTCCATGTCAATGGAAGCTTTTTAGAGTAAACTAGAGTCTGTTAACTTGTGTTTGAGATGACTTTTGAACATTCAGGCTTAATATATAAGTCACGAGTAAAATTAAAACTATCAATCTCCCTCAATTTATTTATTTATTCTTTTACACCCTCACTTTCCAAATTGATGAGCATTAAATGCACATAAAATTAGTCTGGAAATTAAATAATTAATATGAGGTCAGCATCTTGACTCTTACAAGTGACAGACAAGATTTTCTTGTAAGTCGGGGAAATACAACAATTTAAAATTTGCTGGTTTCTTTTAGAAGGAATACTAACTTTCATTCAAACAAAAGAGTTGACTATACTTATAATTTTAATTGAAAAAGAATCCAATCAAACAATAATTCCTAAATGATCAAAGGCTAGTCAATGAGTGGGCAATCGCATTACAAGATTTTGGTGTATAATGACATTTAACATTGTGGAGTTCCTTGAGATTATTTTGAATCTCTGAAATGACTCAATAAATCTCATTCTTGCTGCCCTTTCTGTTATTAATTAAATCAGCCACCAGTTGAGAGTCAGTTTCAATAATTAATGAGGATAAACTTGCATCCACAGCTGCCTGTAAACCCCATCTTACTGCTTCAGCTTACGCATACGATACATCCCCATGAAATCTTGAAGTCTTAAGAGCAGCAGCTATGACATTCTCCGTTGCATCTCTAATTACTGCTCCCAATCTAAATGAAAGAGCATTAGAGAAGGGGAATATTAATTCCTTCCCTATTTCTAATCACTTACTAAATTTGCTGGTTTTTTAATCCAATAACATTGAGCTGAAATCATAGACGGTGAAGAAGTGCTTTTTGTCGACGTCAAATTTAATGTATGTATATATAGTCCTCCGTCCTCCTGCTCTCGATCGATCCCCAGTCCATGAATGATATGTGAATGAAAACTCATACGCATTTGCATTTACAAAACGGTTTTATAAACTAGAAGTGCCATGAACTCTGAGGTCTTAATAGATCTTAAAAGTTTAAAGATTGTTTTTAAAATTAAGGCCACGAGAAAGTGAAAGCTTGAGTGTTCTATGAGCCCATGTCCTACCAACTATTATTCTTTCACTTTTATGAGACGGATTACCCGAAATGCGTTTTCTGCAATTATTCTTCACTTCTTGTACCATCAATTCCTTACTCCTTCTCAGCATCTCCCCAATCCTTCTCGTCCTTGATAACGATGGGTCCATTGAATCAAGTCATGTTTCCAAAGATAAATATGCAACTGGGTTCCTGTCCAATACCAATTTTGAGTAGACATTAATGCCTTCAAACTGTTTTGACGAAGTCTATTATGATTGCTCAATGCCCATCTCCAGTATTGAAAGCGGAGTAAAAAACAGACAGTAGACATAGAAAGGAATGGTCAAAAAATCTCTACAGCGCTAATGTTTTCTACCTATGGTGTTGCTTTTTTAGCTTGAAAAATTCAGAGAATTTGAGTTAATCATTCATAATGGTGTCAAAACCCACAACGTGGCTTCGCTATTGTTGACACTGTTTTCAATTATAGGATTCCTGTGGGATTTAGGTTGTGGTTTAGGAACATTTTGATAGTTCGATATTTTTTAATGGTCACTATCGATAGAAAGTATGCTTTATTAAGAATTTTCAAAGAAATTTATTCTTTTCCTATCAAAATAAAATTTCCGAAATAGTAAAATGGTAGTTTTTTTTCAATGGTAAATAAAATAAGATAGTTTTGCCTTCAGTGGCAGCTCAAAATATTGCCTATCTTAGAATTTCTTCACCTTCAACTCAAGGTTGTAATAAATTTTCAGACTGAGGCACAGTGGTCATGATCTAGACAAGCCGAGCTATCTTAGCCCTTCGATTGCTCAAGATCATACAAATAGCAGTCGCAATGCAAACCCAACTATATATGGTAACATTTTGAGCTTTGAAATTAAAATAATCCTTTCTTCAATATATATACTATCTTCACAGTTGCACTAATGAATGATTCAATGTGCATGTGAAAGTTTCTTGTGCTTTGTTATTGTTTTGGCCCAAGAAGTAAATGGAGAAGAAATGGGAGAATCAAGGCCATGCAGCGCCATGCTTCTACCATGTTATCCTTGACGGAAAAGTTCCTGTAATGTTAATTTTCTTGTGGCTAATCTTCTTTTCATTTGATTAACATAATTTGTTTCAGCTTGTGAATCCATCACTAACTTAATCCTTTTTTTCTTTATGCTTGTTGATGTGATGAAGCAAATACCACAAGAATTCTTGAAGCATATATCAAAGGAATCATCTGACAAGGCAACTCTAACAGTTCAAGGCTCTGCTCGTTCATGGACTGTTAAACTTAGTGAAACTGGCATTGGAGTTTTTCTTCAGGATGGGTGGCTGAAATTTCTCAGAGACAACTCGTTAGGTGACTCTGAGTTTTTGCTCTTCACATATGATGGAAACATGGGTTTCAGCGTTCAAATTTTCAACAAAAATGGGTGTGAAAGAATCGTTGCTGCATCAGATCAGATCAGAATGAATCAAGAATTTGTTGGGTTCGCTAATGGTACGATGCTCTGAACCTCCATCCTCAATTCAATAACGTGGCTACATGTAATCAAAGATCTTAAGTTCAAATCATATTTAATTAAATGGAATCACCCACATGCTGCGTTTTCCCAGGAACAGGTAAAGACCTTCCAAGTCAGAAATCCAATAAGCCTAAATCTATGCGGAAAAAGAACTTGAACTGCATGGTCAAGAGTGGATTCAACGTTCAAGCAAGCCAAACAAGAGAGAATCAGGATGGAAGACCGAAAATGAAGAAACCTGCCTTATAATTTCAGAACAAAAATTGAAAGTGTTAGTCAAAACATTTCAGGTGATTCACTTTCAAAATTAAGTTAAGAGATACAAACGGGCTTGCAGACCAAAGTTTGATTTATAGTTTGTCATTTTGTCAACTCTGCATTAGAAGTTTGATTTATATCATCAGTCGTATGCTCCAAGCAATGTTGTTAGCCTTGGAACAATAGCACTTAAAAGTTCAGCTTAATATTCACTGTTCTAAATGCTCCAATTGGTAGCATTCCATTCCATTCCACGTATAAAATTGGTTTTCCAAATACAACTTTTCTTCTCTCTCTATTCTTTTTTTTTCCTTTTCTTTTTCCAGGAGGTTATAAAGCAGTGAAGTTAAAGTTGCGTCCGACAACAGAGATCAAACAAAAACTAAATCTGGTCTCACTATGTACCATTATAACTTTGCCAAAGTGTCTGGGAAACTTAAAAATGTAATCTAAAATTACCACCGCATAAATAAATGAAATGGCTCTTGTTTCTGAAAGGGGATCTGAAATTCTGAATTCTGACGTCGTTGGAATGTAATTTGAGTCGAATATCATGAAACAGAAAACATTCTTACACAAAAGTTCCCAGCCTTATCCTGAACCTTCTATACAGAAATGGGGAAAAGAAAATAAGAAAGAAAATCCATCAAAATGTTGCAAATGCATTTATCATTAACCAATGATGTCCGATGCAGAATACATCTGAAGCTCAATTCAAAGCTACCTTGTACTTAGAGGAATTTGCCGAACTGGCCTGAATTGGACCTTAGACCTAGTATTGATTGTAGAAATAAGCATCACCTGATTTAGTACAATAGAAGGATTTCAAATGAAAGAAAGATTGAAAAAGGCTGAGCCGCATTTGTCAATATTTTGTCAGACTGCACCTCCATTAGCAGAACGTTGATGCTCTCACCCTTTAAAGATAGGCATTTACTCCAAGTTCAAAACACTATACCTGATGAAATCAGAGCTTATTTGGTTCAGAAAGGCCAGTGTTTACAGAATTATTCGATGTTGTTGCTTCTGATGCCTTCTTTGGCTTTCTATACCACAAAAAAGCAAACCACAGAGTCCTCCACAGAGCCCCATTTGCAAAGTGAGGAATAAATAAGCGTCCCCAATATGGATAGTACGGACCTGGCAATTTGAGCACAACGAAGAATATCCCAATAGCAATCAGATGCCATGGAACTTCTGCATCCTACAAACCAAACCAGATAACATGTTGAGAACAATCAAAAAAATACAATAAAAGACATGAATGCATGTAATTTTTTATACATATACTTTTCTCTGTCCTTGGAAGAACGGGATCAACAACTATTAGAACTGAAAGAGAGATTTAGCTCTCTCAAACAAATATGGCATAGGATTTTGATAGAATATCCTCATGGTCTATTCAGCTGATGTATTCAATTTCCAAAATTCTCAACTCAATTTGATAATTATTTTTACCTTGAGAAATGGAGATAGATCCAAAATAGTTTCTCTTAACAGGTCGGCAATAGCCATGCCAATAAGTAAGGGAACTGGCACAAGAAACAACTTCTTTTCATGTGCACAGTAGGACATCTCACTGAGAGAGGAAACTGCCAATAAAGGTACACTCAGATATTTGACAACCGCCATGAAAAGATCGAGTATGAGTTGAATGAAGTTCTCTAACACTCTGTTCCAGGGGAAGGATTTCACTGGCTGAGGAGAATTGTCCCACAATTTTCTTACCCTGTTCACCAGCTGGTCCAAATTTAACTTTTCTCGATCGCCTGACTGTCCTGCAGCCATGTTCATGGCGCAGCAGATATTGCCCTTAGCATTCCATAGGGGCCCATTTCGATTAGCACCTAGTCTTAACTTACTGGCTCTAAAATAAGGTAACACCTGCTAAAACAAGAAAATGAGATTGTTAACTCACCAATAGAATAGAAATAAGTACTTTCTAAAGTAAAACATGAAAACCAATAGAATAGTGTTTCTACATCCTGAACTCTTTTTGCAAAATAGCCATTCAATAAAATTGCTTTCAAGTTTATGCATATCCTATGATCACAAAACCAGATGGTCAAACTTGAACTGATGGAAAGGTAGGGTGGTTGTTGGTGGCCAAGCAGTACAATGATTAAGGAAGATGCTAGCTACAGAATTAGAGCTGGTATGAATCTCAAACATATTCTATAATAGTTTTATATACTAATCCTGAAACATTCAAACTTCTATTGCATCTTCTATATACTAAACCAGAACCGTTCAACTTCTATTGCATCCCCCTGGCTATATGGCAAAAAGCAACCAAAATTCACCAGTCCAACAACTTCTCTTCGCTCATTATTCATCATAAAAATGTAGACTGTGGAGCAGGGGCCTAGGTAGCACAATTTGCAATAAGAGTTATGTCCATCTGATATCTGGGAAAAAGTGTTTTATTTGCTAGAAAGTAAAGGGTGTCAACGAGGGCCACCTCATAGTAAGATGATAGCATGACGTGACAAATAAAAAAAGCATAACATTGAGATACCAATCTATCTTCGCAGAAATAAAAAATAAAATGTCATTGCCAGTTAAAAGAAGAGTGTTTGGGTACTAGTGAAAATGTGGAATCAAAGGGAATTTAAAAAAAAAAATCACATTACAGCTATCAAAAAGGCCACCAGAACATTAAATCTCAAACTACCAGAGAAATATTAAACATTAACATGATTATGTCCAAGCCCCAAAAATACTCAGTAAATGAGACGTACAATCTAATCTTGTTACTCATTCTTGTCGTGAACAACCAAGTACTAACACAGACACATTCTTTGACTTCCTCATAACCTTGAAACCATCCCCTTCCAATCCCAACTTATGCACAATCGTAAAAATGCTTTTAACTCTCAAAGCTTTTCAATAACAAAAGGATAAGTAAACTTCGTTTTAGATTAAGATGAAACCAGAAAAATGAGTGCATCGACAAAGTTCAATGAGGCATGACTCATCAGCTAAAATTAAGATTGTAATATGAATTAAAGGGGTTTCAAGTTTTCAGAAAAGAGCAATATAAATAATAAAATAAACCAACAAACCTGCAGTGAATTCCCAAACAAGGACACATCCAAAATTTCTGAATATTTCCCATCAGAAAAATACATTTACAGAGAAACTTTTTTTTTTCATAAGAACATTTACAGAGAAAATGAACCGCACAGAACCACCAAATACATAACCAAACAAAAGCAAAAGAGAATTTTATATAAATTTAATTTCTTTTTTATTAAAAAAGTGTTTTTATAGAAGAAACTTACCTTGATTCGATGAAGAGGTAATATAGAGGGAGTATGAAGGTGAGTGGAGGCAGATACCAAGTGAGACTGATATGGGTTGGTTCCCATTTTCGATAATGTTAAAAGTTTTACAAATAAAATTGAAAATTTGAAGGAATTTTGTTATGCTATGAGCTTGAAAGAGAAACAGAAAAGGAAAAAGCCATGGTTCGTGTTTTGTTGGAGGATAAGATGGATCTTGAATAAATCACGAAGAGGAGAAGACCCGCTTGCTTTCGATGTTTCTGCCTCTTTTCTGTTGGGAAAGGGTTTAAGGATTTGAGTCGGAATCCGCTGCTGACGGCACAGGACACGCCCGTATTTGGACAAAACATTACGAACGTGTCCAAGCTTCGAAGTTTAACACCATCTGAATGAGGAAAAGACTTAGCTGCCCTCCCTCACAATTAGAGTTGTCGACCGCACGCGACCTTGTTCTCACAAAATTAGCTTTCTCGGAAGTTCAGAACTCCACCTTTGTTTGACGACTAACAATTGAGCCGTACAAAAAGTTTGATTTTGAGTTGATGAAAGTTAATATTATCGAATTTTACGTAATTAAATGTCTGGTAATAGAACACAAACATGCCAATCATCAAGAGGCAGCCATGTAATTCCAACAATTGGAAGACTCCTGTAACTTGAATAAAAAGCACTTCTTATTGATGTAATGAAGTGTTACCACCACTTGCAAGCACAAAGTGTCAAACAATTTCTCAAAATCCCCTCAACACTGATAAGTGAATATTACATACACGTACTCCTGTTATACTATTCTACATGCTTCTAGCACCACTCTTCTCTAACAATTCGACGAAAGAGAGGAACTCTTCAAAAGGGTGTCGGAGCTTTGAAAACAAAATTCCCCCAAAGTAACCTTAACTGTTCCTGAACAGCCTCCATAGTCGACAGACGAAATATACTAATTTTCAAGAGAGTTTTGGGTAGGCTAAGAGGGATTTGTTAATTAGTGTTGAAAATGCATGCTTACTCTTTAAACATACTAAGAAAAGAAACTACGGAAACAAGGGCTGATATAGAAGCCCAGTATTTTCCGGAAATCCCAGCATTATGTTAAGATTTTGAAGAGCTTGACCTGAAGCTCCCTTCACGAGATTATCAATCTGCAGAAATGTTTTTAGAGCTTAGCAACAATGATGCGGCATCATATCCAGTGTATTAGAAAAAAGAAAGTGGAGCACAAGAGTAGAGGAATTCCCACATACAACTGATATAATTATTGCTCTTCCAGGAATTCGATCAGGAAAGACATTCATCAAACAGTAATTAGAACCTCGAACATTGTGAGTCCGAGGGACAACTCCCTTTTCCAACAACTTCACAAATTCCTCATGCTGCACAATCAGACAGAAACCATCGCCAATTTTATCACTATGAAAGTATGTATGTGAATGCATGCACAACAATATGTATTACATCAATGTGTTTAAAAAAAATTTTATCATTTAAAAAAAAATTTTATCAAGCAAGAGATACCTCATAGGAGATTTTTAATTGCTGGTATAAATCCTTGATTGTCACTCCTGGAGCCATTTCAACGTATATAGTTGATTGCATGCCTCGGATCTGCAAAAGAGCAAAAGCACAGTTCTTTTTGCAAACAAAGAAGAGACCCAAAAAAAAAAAAAAAAATAGAAACATCTGAGTGAAACTGTTACCATTGGCATTAGGTGTGGAGTGAAACTGACTGTTACTTTTGAACTTGCAACATCAGTCAGTCCCTGTTCGATTTCTGGAACTGCATCAGAGAAATTATGTCAGAATCAACAGTTACAATACAAAAAATAAGCATTTAGGGTACGTTTAGGATTGCGCAACTGTAGCTTAAGAGTGTTCGATAAACACTATCTGCTATAGCTTGGAAACTATGTTGATATGATTTTTCACTTGTATGATGAAAACTTTATTATATCTTTAATAATTTTGTCAAAATAATTATTTAAAAATTGTATTTACTATATACTATTAATTTTTGTTTCATAATTACTGTTTTTTTCCACAACAGCTGTACCTTAAATGCTCACCCCAATCCCAAACAGGCTTTTAAGGCAGTAGGTTAAGGTTCATTAGTTTCATCCCATGATCATGACATTGTTACATAAATATCATTTATACATCCAAAGGCAATGTGGTTCTCATCTGTTGATAAATAATTACCATGACGGTGCCTTGTGACACCATAAGAATAAATGCCTTCAGCTATTTCTGAGTATAAATTAGCCTCCTTAGCACCACGTCCTGCAATATACCAGAAATCAGAGGCGGTTCAAGGAATAGTAAAAGTACCATTTATTGTAAATGGCTAACAATATGCAGAGGGATAAAGGGTTGTGAATGAAACCATCCCAACCTGCTCCACTCACGCCAGATTTTGCGTCAATAATGATATTTCTATATTGAATCAAATTAGCCTGAAAGCAGAAGCATATCAGAAATCAGAGGGCTTTAATAGTAACTAATGAAATAAAAAACCTCTAAACCATCATAATAGAATTTATAAGTGTAACATGTCACTGCTGGGGAAATAAAATTAAAGGCCTCAATCAAGATAACTCTCCCTCTATGTCACATCCTCACGAATTATTAAAGACGAGCCAATATCTCCAAATTCATAGATCCATAGAGCATAGAAGTAATCAAGCAGCCAAGGCCATCAGGAACTAATAACTAAGTTGTCAACTTCCTGAATACTCCGCATGACTGATTGAACACATATACTCCCATATGTGAAATGAAATAATAAACTAAAAACTACAGTACATATACAATAAAGTGAATCATAGTTAAAAGTCTAATAGTTATACTTCAATGGTAAGATTAATCGATCGAGTTTATCTTATCCAAAATGATGCTCTCTTACTTCCTTGCAGTTCTTTATGTTCAGATTATAAATCTTGACCCTCCAGGAGAAAATTAAATAAAAAATAAATAAAATGAAAAAGTGAAAGAAGGAAACCCATTGCCTTTGAAGATGTGCTTGATAAATATCAAAACATTGCTACAGCAAAATTATCAAGATACTTCAATTTACTTCTCTCTCATTAAATTCTCAATAGCTAATAAACTATGGAGAATAAAATAATCTTAAAAGAAAATTTTTATAAATGCAAACCTGTATCAAGGGAACAAGAGGAAGTTGAATGGATGTTGGGTAACAACCAGGATTAGCTACAAGGCGTGCATTTTTAATATCTTCCCTCGAAATTTCTGTCAAACCATATACAGCTTCTTTCTGGACCATCACAAAACCACTTGTCAGCAAAAAGACTAATAAACAGAAGAAATGAAAAATAGAGGCAGTTGGCTGTGGTTGTGATGCCAAATCAATATTACATTACATTATTCCCTTGAATAAAAAATTTTAATGACAGACAAAATCTTTCCAGGGATGAATAGAAAACTATAGTCAACAAAAAGTCCTTCAGCAATGCATAACTGAAATAGATTGTGTAGTTTGAGGAATCACAAAGCAACAAATACTGTTATCCTAGACCAATCTATGCATACGAGTTCTTTTTAAGCCAAGAAAGATTTCTCAGAATTAAGTAAAAACTATTTGAAGCCCAAAACTGTTTATGATACCAAAGGAACAATACATATACTTTGACTCTGGATCCTCAAATTCAGCAGTCTGCTGATGAAAGAAAATCACCTGCAAATCAGGTGCAATATGTGGTTGTCCATACCACTCTTCATACTCAGAAACATCACGTAATCGAAAGTCCTGAAATATGTCAGATAATACTTTATATGAGGAGATTTTCAAAATTCTTTGCAGGTCGCTGTAGAAGGAACCAAGAAAGAATGGAAAGCGGTAATTATGCACTCAAAGCTTACTGCAGAAAGATCAACAATCTTTAAACTCTTTGGAAGTCCTTTGATGATTTCCTGGAGAACATAGTGAATAAAATCAATAATCATGACATATTATTTCAGTAAATGCATTATCATGATAAGTAAGGTAAAATTCATCAGGCCCAGAAAGTACAGATTGAATAGGTTAAAAGATGTTAAGGCAACAAGAAAAGACCTGAGTGGTTCCATGAGGCAAACAACAAAATACTGCATCGACATTTGAAAAATCTGCATCCTTGACAGCAACCATTGTTGGCAAATCCTGCAAACATAAAAGCAACTCATATGTAGTCTACAGAGGATGATGTTGGTTAATGAGACAGTAGAACTATTTCAACAAACTTAACTATCACATCACCTCAAGCTGAACAAAGATAAATGACAAAGACCTGTGATATCAAATGAGGAAACACTGATCCAATTGATTGGCCAGCTTTTCTATCAGCAGTCATCAGAGTAATGCCAAAGTATGGATGGTTTGCAAGGAGTCGTACAATCTGCAAGATAAAAGTAAAAAGGATTGTCACCAGACAACAAGTTGCAGATAGATGGCTTGATTTGAAAGGTTAAATTTTCAAAAGTAACCAGTGCAAACTCCTGAATAGAAAATGAATACAGCTTAAAAAGGAATAAAATGGAAAAGCACATTGTATCCTTCCCTAAGTATAACTCAATGCATTAAACAAATAAAATAATGTCATGAAAACACAGTGGCAACCCATTTTTATCTTTTGAACTAACAGATGGATGGGAAGTCTTTACATAGCAGAAGCAATAACTGAAAGTAAGTGTTTCGTATACGGTTATTTCAGCTAAGTCTTTACATAGCAGAAGCAATCACTCATATTTGCAACCGAACAAACAATTAATCATCCCAATTTCCATGCATACTCACACCCATGTACTACAAACCTCTGCACCAGTGTAACCACTTGCGCCAAGAAGACCAATGCGGACTTGGTTTTCAGACTTTTGAGTCTTCCCATCTTCTACCTGCAAGCTTTTTGTTGGCAAAGTCGCAGAACCTCTTATACTACTGACCTTTACTTTCCCACTTCCCTTCATCGCCCCTGGATAATTCTTAGCCTCATCCTAAAATTTAAAAAAATGAAAACCAGTAACGAAAAGTAAATATTTTCATTATATTGAACATCCATGCTCAGAATTACTCAATAGCACGAACTATTAACATAAAAATCACTAAATTTCCTTCTTTTAATCTTCTTTTAAAGCATTAAAATTGAAAATTTAGGGACACGAACCTTCCAGAAACACCCTCGAGAGAAACAAAGTGAACTGAAAGTTGCTGCACTCATTTTGTATCAAACTCTGCACAATCAAATGCTAATTAAATTCATATTAAATAAGATTTTAGAAAAGTTGCTTCTGAGCACAGAGCATTAAACCAAAGCTTACATTTTATATTGGTCCAATTGGATGGTTAAATTGAAATATGGAATGGGATTTGCTGAAAAAGAATAAATAATGGGTGCTTTTAAATTTTGCGTAACAAAAAAGGTCCGAATTTGTTCTAGGAGCATCAATTGTAAAACCCTACTAACGGGTGGGTAAAATTGAAAATTCAGTTCGGTTCGGTTTTTCCCCAGTTTGATTTTTTTTAATTAATTTGATTTTTTTTAAATTAAAAAAAAAATTGAATTTAGAAATACCGAACCGAATGGTTCAGTTCGATTCGATTTTCGAATGAAAAATTATAAAACTCAAACCGAAAAAATATTAAAATATTTTTGTAATTTCACTACAGTATATATAATACACAAATTATACATGTTTGCACTCTCGATCTTGCCTCTTAACTGCCTACACAAAGTCACAAATCTAAATTCTAAGTTCAATCTACTGGTGGCCGGTACTGCCTTATTCTTGCTGCCGACCTGCCGCTGCCATTCCTTCCATCACTCCGTCGCCGCCACCCAGCTAGCTAACTTGCTCTGTTTTCTTTTCTTTTTTTTTTAAAATGGGTCTTTCTTTTTTGAAATAGCCCTTTAATCTTTTCCAATTTCATGTTTGCCTTATTTATTATTATTGGATTAAATTATTAATAGTATTTAATTTTATTAGGTTTGTCTAAATATGCGAATGTTACTGTACCTTTTCAGTTTTTTCATTTTGAAATTGTTTTGTTGGGTGAGGAAGTCACGACTCACGAGGTTGAAGATATTGGACAGATAATATTATTTAGTCCCCTCTCTTTTGTAAACTTATTAAATGGCCTAATATTTAGGAAATGTTTGCGATTAAAAATTCTGTTATGGCCTAAATTGTTTGCAAAGTTTTCAAAATGGTCCTTTAATAAAACCGTTAAGAGAACTGAAACCGAGAATTGAAATCCAACCGAAATCAAACTGAAACTGACCTATCGATTTCGGTTCGGTTTTAAATAATATTAATAAAATGTTTAAATATGAATAGATTTAAATAATATTAATTTGAAATTAATAATATAAAAGATTATCACCTATACCATATAATTTTTATAGATTTAAATAATATTAATTTAAAATTAATAATATAAAATATTATCACCTATGCCATATAATTCTTACTCAAATCATTTTTTAAATATATAATTTAAATTAATCACAAAAAAATTAATATAATACAGTGCACACCAAACATAATATAATTACAAATTAATACAGTATAGTGTAGCACTATATTATAATAGAGTGTTAATATAATATAATAAAATACAATATGTTTGTATTAAACTAATATAATACAGTTTGTTAAATGCACTGTATAAGTATATTATTTTGACAGCTTATAGTTTTATTTAGAAATTTATTGATTTTTCAAATAACCATTACTTATATTGAAGTTTTAAATTTTCTCGAATTAACCAATTACTTTTGATTTGACCATCTCCATTAACTTAATATGTCTGTTTAATATGTTTCTTGAACCAATTTTTGCCTGCCAAGAGGCCATTGGAAAAGAAAATGCGAACTTCTAGAGGAGGAAGAAGATAAAGAAGCCATAAACGAATTGCTTAATTGCACATTAACTCCACCGACACATCAGGTTGCCCGCTACTCAGCATTTCGGCATTAAATGACCGAGGGCGTTAGATTAAGCTTCTTAGTATCGAGAAATTTTAAAATATCTTAAATGTATTCCAATTAATTAATATATGCGTATAGTTAAATTTAATATAATCATCATTTATATAATAATTTATAAGATAAATACATATATGTCAAAATATTTTTTACTTATTGTATAATTGACATAATACATCAAATATATTCTAGAATTTCTCCTTAATATCGGACGGCGGTGTCGCTAAAAACTTATGAAAAATATAAATGTCAGCATTGACTTACACACAAATTTACACTGGAATATTACAGTTCTGCGGAAGAATTGCTTGATATACATACAACTCAAGCAGCCACAACAAGAATTAAACGAACAAAATTACATACAGCTGAGCTAGTGTAAAGCAAATGTACATCGTGTATCATCGTGTATAATGATGTGCCTTATCTATCTAAACCAGAAAGAAATGGTGCTTGAGATAACCTTCTTGGAGTTTGACAGTTCTCATCAGTCCTGAGGTTTATTGGAGAGACTTGAGTCATCATCTCAGATAATCGATTTCTTTCATCGTTAAGCCTACTCTGTGGAAACAAATTTACATTGTTTGTTAGTTCACGAAAAGTTTTGGCAATGGCTGATGCAAAATGCAGCAATAGGAAACGGAACTCGTCCTTTTGTTTACCTTTAACTTCAAGTCTTGCAATTCCCTTTCTTGTGAAGCAGCTCTACTCTCGAGCTGCTCAAGCGCCTCTTCAGCCACAGCGGGATTTATATCAGCAACCGGTTTTGTTATTCCAGCTGCCTGAAAGTTTTATAGCAGAAATGTCAATGATCCGGTTCCGCATTGCAACAAAATAACTAACTATTATTTACACATGCCTTTAAAACACTGGTACATAAGCCGATCAACTTCTGAGCTAACTGCGTTCTTTCTTCCTCAGCTTCCTGGTGCAAATTCACTGGAGTTAACAGCCATTGACTCTAGCTATAACTTGAGCACAAATTTTATGTCTGTAATTTCACTTACCTTCAGCTGGTTATTTAAACGTTCCTCTGCATCAAAATCAATATAGGGATTTTTCCCTACAGAAGCTCGATATTGAGCAAGCTCTTCCCTCGCACGTGAAAGATTAACCTCAGTTCTCCGTAATCTAGCACCAAGGTCTTGATTCTGAATCTTAAGCATATTGTTTTCTTCCTGTTGCAACACAGAATACTCTCGCTCAACATTAATCAAATGTAAAAGGCAAGTACAGAAACATTGGGTGATTTAACAGACTAGAGCCTAATTATTGAACTGTACACAAAGATTGATTTGATCAAATTTAGAAAAATTCACGATCAATATGATATCTTGCCTTGATTTTGGCATGATGATGAATTCGCTGATGGATATTTTGTTGGCCAGACAGCTTCCTTATTTCTCCTTCAAGTTCCATCACAGCCCTTTTGTGATTTACATTCTCTATCTGAACAGATGAACAGGTGTAAGGCCAAAAAAGTAAACGAAAAAGAGTCGTAGAGGCAACAATTTATTTCGTGCAATAACTAATTTTTACAGGAAGCCTAGTGCAAAGAAATTTTCAAGACAAAACCTTCAGCATTTCATTTTCTGTTTTAAGCATCTGATCTCGCTGGCGAAGCTTTTCCAATGCAATTTGTGCTGCTACCATCTCAGCCTGTTTTCGTTCAATTTCCTCAAGCCATCTGGAAAATAGGACTTGAAAAGGCTTAGACAAGCAGAAAAATCGTTTTCGAGAAAAATGATGAAAACAGCAAAATTGTTTGCACAAGTCTTACCCTCGCCTCTCCTCAACGAATTCATTCAGCTGCTGCTTAAGCTTGATCATCTCCTGGTCCTGCATAAAGGATAAAATTCAAGATTTAACCGAAAGAGGAAAAAAAGCAAAAAAAGTAACTTCCTTGTTTTAGGCACCAAAAATACCTTTACTTGAGATTCTACATTACTAAGACGTGCCTTTTCTGCTATCTTCTGAACTTGCTGATTATCCAGTAGTGACTGCATTAACCAAAGGGTAAGACAAAGCATAAAAATGCTCATTTCAGGAATTACATTTTTTTAGTAATTTTATATCTTCATAATCAATTCAAAGTATAACAACCATGAATAATTCAGAGTACAGAACTATATTCCATTACCACGTAATTAGTCATATCCAATTTCACTCCCAGTAAATCACGGATTACATCATGGGTCATGCTCTCAGCAGCAGCTAATCTTGCATTCAAGGAGAATATCTACAAGGAAACATGGAATCATAATTAATTATTATACAAATCAAATGTCTGAGAAATTTCAGAATCATATTGGGCAATGAAGGCTACTTCTTTCTGTCTATTTATGGCCAAATGTTCTAGCTCTTCAACGCGCAGCCTTGCGGCAGTAATCTCTTCGTCCTTCTCTAGCTTTAGTTGCTGGGCTAACCCCAATCCAATGCATTTGAAAGGGGAACCAGAACCCCTAGGCTTTGAGGCATTTCTTTCTATTTTGTTTGATGAAGAACATGTAACATGGCTGGAGTGGCTTTCTGGTCTTACTTGTTCAGCCATGGCTTCCAATGCTTTGAACTGATACAGAAATTTGTTTATGTTGAAAAATCAAGAAAAACGGCAGATGCTGTAACTGCCAGAAAAACGGCAGATGCTGAAAAATCAAGAAATTTGTTTATTTGCAGTTGAAAAATTAAATCAGACAGCAATATCTGCTGGCATACCTTCTGCTTATACTCACTAGCCTGCGCTTCTGCATGCAGATTTAGCTCAGATATATGTGCTTCGCATTGAGAAATCTGTTTGCCAATAAGCATATCATATTCATAGCACATCAAATCATTGGATTATAGTAATTAAAAACAAGGGGAAACGACAAAATGGTTTTCTTCGATACAAAGACAACAAAAATCTTGGTTTAAAGAACTTCACCTCTGCTGCCTTTTCAGCTATATCCCTCTCAAGAAGTTGTATTTGCTTATGGGCTTGTTGAAGGTTTTTCTCCTTCTCCTCTAAATAGCTATAGATGAATTAAAAAAACAGCAATTTATCAGAAAACAACAGTACCTCTATCCAGTCTAAGCACAAATATCAGCACTATCCAGCCAAGAGAATAATGGGAATAATTGCCCAAGACCTTTTCATGTCAGCATCCACATTTTCAACATTCTGCATCTGGTGCTTTACAGTATGAAGTTCCATTTCTAGCTCTTCTCTCTGCAACCGTTGTCGTTCAGCTTCTCCTTTGACAATTTCAACCTAACAATGGCATATCCATGAAGCATGACGAATGTGACAATACATGTACATTTGACCAAACACATTTCAGAACTCACCTTGTTTTCCAGCACATTTATAGTGCATTCTAGCTCTTCAACAGACCTCTCTAAAAGCTTCACCTCTGCTTCCTTCTCCTCCGCATAGGTCTTTCTTGATTCAGCTAACTAATGTAGCAAAGTTGAATTAGAAGGGGGAAAAAATAATCTTCTTAAATTTTGTAAGAGTTAAATATAAGTAACCTGATGAGCTTCTATAGCAGTTGCTTCATTCTCTTCTGCCCGAGCTTGTTCCCTTTCCAGCATTTCATTCAATCTAAGCACCTCCATGTGAAGGTAATCCCTTTCACCAGTGAGATCAATCAGATTTTTTCTCAAGGACTCAATTGTACCATTCATTTGGCCAAGAGCATTACTCATTTCTCGGAGTTCCATTTCCAAGCTCTTCGTTTTATTTATTCTCTTGGCTAATTCTTCCTGTACAGAACTCTTTGCAGTCAATGTATCTTCAATAACAGCTCTCAACTCCAAATTTTCACCAGATAGCAATTTTAGAGTCTCTTGCTGTCTGGAGATATCAGACTGAAGAGTGGAAATCACATTTAGCTTTTCCTGCAATTGAGCTTCAAGCATTTGACGATGAGTAACGGCCTCCACAAGCTCACTTGACTTTAAAGCAAGATCGTCTTCTAAGGCCTCTATAGAAGCCACCATTTCCTCAATTTCATCATTTTGATCCTTGGTACCAGATGCAGATTCCTGCAACAGGCTCAGATCAAATTTCAATCCTTCTAAAACATCATCCTTCCTTGATATCTCAGACCGAAGATTCTTGTTTTCATACACCAGCTCTTCTACATGGCACTCCAGGCACTCAAAATCATTCATTAACTTAGATATTCTCTCTTCATTTTCATTTATCACTTGAAACAGGTTATCAAGAATTGTAAAACCTTCTTCATTTATTTTATTAAATAATTTGCCACCTTTCCTATCCATAGCTTTAACAGAATCAACACACTTCAAAATGTTGAGGCTTGCTGTGGAGAGAGATTTCATCAAGGAAATGTTCTCTTCCCTCAGAGTATTTACTCTGTTGGAGAAAATTTCCAAATCCTGGCCTTTCGAGCTTACATCCTCCATCATGACAGACTGAGAATGCTGGAGTTCATCCAGCTCAGCCATTTTTGTCTTCAGATCAGTTTCCAAATTGTCAATGCAAGACTCCAAGGACAAAACTTTATCTTGCAGTCTCTTATTTTCTATATCAGAGATATGAATGCAGCTAAGAGATGATTCAAATTCAGATTTCTTTTCCTCCAAATCTTGGAGAATCAAGTTATTCACTGTCACCAACTTCCTTACCTCACTTTTCAGAGACTCGTTGTGTTCCTCCAAACTTCCCATTCTGCTTAACTTTGTATCTTTCATGGCCAGGTCATTTTTAAGATCGCATATCGCAGATTCCAACAAGGAAATGTCCTTCCGCAACTTCTGGTTTTGTTGATAGAGGAAAGCAATATTACTGGATGAAGATTCTAACTCAGCCTCCTTCATCCTTAAATCATTTTGTAATTTGTGGCATTTGGATTCAAGTGCTTGAACCTGGCTTGACAGTGTGACCTTTGTTTCCATAACTTCCCCAAGTTGACTTCTCAGCATATTGTTTGAACAAGCAACCTCCTTTAGTGACTGAATTTCTTCTTCAAGAGCCTTATTTTCTATGTCCAACTGTGTAGTCCTCAGTCTACTTTCCTCCAGCTCTGAAAGCATGCCATCTTTATCCCTTTGAGCTTCTTCAACTTCCTTCTGTAGAAAGGTCAGGTCAACATCATTATCCATCAATAACTGCTCCATCAACCCTGCATCTACCTTTGAGAAAATCATTTGTTTCTTTAAGCTCTCAATGACAGCACAACAAATGATATTAATTCTTTCTGATTCAGCTTTTTGGAGGGCCATTTCTTCTAACTTCAATGCCAAAACAAGTGACTCAAAGCTTTTTGAACTTGAATCTAACATTAGGAAATCAGCCTCAGATTTTAAAACATCTTCATTATCGTTTCGCTGCTTCTCCTGATCCAATAGTGATGCCACAATGTTTCTGTTATTCAAGTCCATCTCTTTCATCAGAATAGCAAGCTGAGATCCCATCTGGTTAAACCTTTCAAACATCAACTCCTCTTGAAGCTGCAAGTCTGATATTCTTTTCTCAAAAGTGATTAACTTGGCACAAAGCTCCCCAGCTTCTTCTTCCTTCCTCGAGACCTGATCAAAACTTCTCTTGATGTCAGCCAGTAGTTTTCCCTTTATATCTCGACACATTTCTAGCTCTTTTCTTGACTTAAGATTGTGCTCTCTCAAATCAGCTATCACAGAGTTAGATTCACAGAGGCCATGCTCAAGCAAACTATTCTCAGCATTCACTCCTGCCATTGTTTCCAATAAAATTCCCATGTGACAGAGATGTAACACCGCCATACCACAATCCTTCGCAACTATCTCTGACCAGATATCCTCCAGCCATGATCTCATTAACTTAGTCGAGTCTGAAATTAGAGATTTCATTCCTTGAAAATCATGAGCTATGGGCATAAGCTTCTCATCAAATGTAGTCTGCAAATCTGCAATCATACCCTCTAACTCCACAACTGACTCCCTTGTTTCCATCAAGTCTGCTCCAAACTGATTTTCCAAGTTTTTGAATTTATGATCCTTCAGATCATTGATAGTTTGCAATCTTTGAACCTCATTTAAAAGCATATCTCTCTCCTTGTTCAATGTCACTTCCATTTGCTTCAGTTTTATTATGTCCAGCTTCATTGTCTCTTTGGCTATCATCAGCCCATTGATCAAGATATCTGCTTCTTTCATTGTATCTTGTGCCTCTTCAAATTTAGCTAAAACACATGAAGCCTCAGCAGCTTTCTGAGCTGCAACCATCTTTGCATCTCCAACTTCAATTTCAAGAGTCTGTAAAAATTGTTAACAACAAATTGATGCAGTTACTAGATGATCAGATAAAATATATAAATGATGCAAATTTTATGCCTTACTGTTTCAGTGGAATGAGCCAAGAAGGTATCAACAGGCAGTGGATCCTAATGGCTATTGCTATAGATTGTATTAGCCCAATCAAGTTGTTATTTATTCCTTAAAAGAGAGATTATCAAGAATGGAGATAAGTGCTGGTTGAAAAAGTGTCATGTACATTTTTAAAATACCGATCCAGAAAGAAAATCTAAATTGAGTATGATTCTGGGAATACAACATCAGAAAAGTAGATCTAGTTACCTCCTTTGTTTCATACCAATAAGTTCCAGCTTCTTGCACAATGTGTTCAACTGCCTCGACCTTGTGAGTGATAGCTTCTATCTTGAGTTCCGATTGCTTCTGAAACTCATTGATAGCTGCTTGGAGGGTAAGCACCTCAGTTGTGAGATTTTTCATGTTTTTCTCATACTGTTTCTCAGACATCAACATCTTTTCTTTCTCATACTGTAGTTTGGCCATTTCAGCTTGAACCTCTTTTAAACTTTCAATGGCAGATTCTATTTCCCTCTTCAGAAGAGCAATGGTAACATCTTTTTGATGCATATCATCAAAACTTTTCCCAGATTCCATCTGTTTCTGTTTGCAAGAATAGTCACACAAACTCTTTCTTGCTCTAGAAGAACAATCAGAAAATTCAGTTTTCTTGTCATCAACAAAATGGACATCTACACTTTTGTTTGTCTCAGCATCTAACTGCAATAACGGCCAAATACAGCAATTACTAAATAAACATCTTTTGAAAAATTTAAATGGGACATAAATAAAATTATTGAGAATGACTAAGCTTCGTTTAGAAAGGAAAACTTAGCTTACCTGTCCTTCATCAGTGCCGTCACAAGAAGTATCCCTTTCTCTATTATGGCTTTCTGGTCTATAATTGTGCTCCACGTTCAAGCCTATGCATGACCTGAGTGCACTTACACCAGCTTTTAGCTCATTTAATTTCTCCCTCGTCTGCAAAAGGTCACTTTCTTCAAAATCTTCAAGCTTTTTTTCCATATAACAATTTCGTTGCTCATAGAGCTTCTGTCCAAGTTCAGTACAATTTTCCTTCAATTCTGCTAGTTCTTTTTGCAAACACTGGATCTGTTTCTCTGACTCTTCAATGACTGCTGCCTGATCATCTAGAATGGCATCCTTCTTCAAGTTTGCCTCTGCCACCAGCTTAAACTGGAGGTCCTTTTCCTTTAATGCATTGAGATGATTAGCAGTGGTTTCTGAAAATCTACCAATTATTACAAAAGCTGCAGTCGCGCAAACTGACATTTTATGGATATGTTTTTCTGCAAGCTTCATCCGGTCCTCCAGTTCTGCTGTGGTAGATGTTCTCTCACTCAGCTCAGATTTCAACAGGAGTATTTCTTCTTCCTTTTCAATGCATTCTTGCTGGTGTGCTTCATTAATCACTAGTGCTGCCCCTCGCAAGGATTTCAACATATACTCCACTTCACTTCTTTTGCTGTTTGCATCTTCTAGGCATCTCCCGAGTTCTTCAATCAATATTTCCTTTTCAGAGATGATTCTAATCAACCTTCCAACTTGTTCAGACACCCAGATCCTTTTCTGTGGAAATGAACTGGAAATGAGGTCAAGCTGATCAGAGGCATCAATCAGTGAGTCGTGCCCCTGGGTTAAAACTTCCTCAACTTCACTACCCAACAGTTCCCATTCTTCCTTTAATGTCCTTAGTTCCTCATCTTTCTCCTCAAGCTTATGAAGTAACCACTGATTACTTTCAGTCATCTGATTTAGTTTTTCTTGCAGCTCTTTCAAGTCAGTTTCCAAAAGTTTCGTACTATTTTTAGTCTCCATCTCTTTCAAGTAACAATCTTGGACTGCCTGCTGAAGCGTTGTAAGCTCTTCCTGCATACAGACAATGACCTCAGCAGTTTCAGCTTCAGCTTGACGACGAACTTCATCCATTTCTGCTTCATTAGACACATGAAAGTCACGATCACTTTGGTACCAGATATTCATTCGTTTGGCCCTATCAAGAGAATCATGCATTCTCCTAAATTGTGCCTCTAATTTCAAGCCCTCACCCCTGCAATGATTAGAGGATGGAAGATTTCTAAACTCTTTGCTAGAAAGTTTCTCCTTTAAAGCGTTAATTTCAAGCTCCTGTTCTCTCAGTTGTTTCACACAATGATTGTTCTTTTGCTGCAGGTCTTCCATCTCATTGATTGAAAGAATCTGTTGCGACTCAAGAGCTTCAATGACAGACTTTGCTTCATTCAGCTCATTGCAAGTGTCTTCATATTGTTTGCTCATCAATAAAAGTTGGTCTTTCGCCAGCTGAAGGTCTCCGTTGAAGCATTTTTGCCTTTTCTCTAACTCAGTGTGGGATGCTCTCTCTTCTTTGAGAATAATCTTTAGTATATCTAATTCCAGCTGCAAATCCATAATTTCTTCAGTATGTTTCATCATCTGCGTAGAATCCATTTCGTCCATCTCAAAAGTTGGAGCTCCCAAAGAACCCTGAAAAAGTTAATGATTGCTTAATATAAAATTGAACCATAATACATATGTGACTTAAGTTAAAATAAGGAAATAGAATAAAAGAAAAGTACATAAGCAAGCACATCACAGAAGGAATGCAACTAAATTTGCAGGGTGAGACTGGTTAATTAAGGGCTGCATCAGGCTAATCTGTTTCTCATCTTTTCTTCTTCATGTTCATCATAAAATATGTACTCAGTTCAGTAGAAAAAGTACTCTAGACATATACCTTTATGTTTCCAGATTCTTTATCTTGACCATAGGATGCAGAATTGAAATCCTTCAACATAGACTGTAGATCATGTATTTCTCTGCAGAAGAAAAAAAGAAACCAAATGCAATGAAACTGCAAGCTAAGGGGCCTGATTTCTGAATATGATACCAAAAAAAAATTGAACAGATGACCAGATCTTCATACCTATTAAGTTTTGCATTATCTTCTAAGCAAGAGTTTAGTTTTTGCTTACAGTCATTTAACTCACCAAGAGTGTTTTCCAACTGAAACAAAAGAAGGAAGGGGAATGTCAGATAAATTAATGAAAAATTCAAGATATGTTTCTTAGTAAGAGTAAGAAGCAACCTCTAACTGGAGAGAATCATTTTCTTTGCTAATGCTCACAGCTTCCTGCATCAGCAAAAATGTTTTTGCAAAGATCAGGAAGAAAGAGATATTGAGTTCAGCAGTAGCCAAGGAAACTGCAGAAATCCTAACAAATGAAAGCCTACAATAATTTTCCTTTCCATTAAATTCTCTCTAATTTTCCAAAAGTAGAATATTAGTTATTCAGAAAAACTAAAAATATAAAAGAAAGTAAGAAATTTTAATTGACCTGTGGTTTAATTTCCAAAGTTTCATCATTATGCAGCTTAGAGTTACCATCTAGAAACTGAAGCAGCTGCAAAGAAAGGGTTTTTAGTTAATACATGCTCCAAAGAACAAATCAAATAAAAGAATGACACCTTTTGTCTATCAGATTCGACAAACACCTGATCACGCAGTTTGGATAGCTCTGCCAACAGTATCTCCCTCTCCCCTTCTTCATAGAATTCCTGAAATCTATTTACTCCACAATAATGAAATAAGTTAAATATGGAAAAGGTATTTTGGAACTCTCTGC
The DNA here is from genome assembly GCA_029633175.1 of Citrus glauca. NCBI lineage: Eukaryota > Viridiplantae > Streptophyta > Magnoliopsida > Sapindales > Rutaceae > Citrus > Citrus glauca. The sequence continues at coordinate 4,355,312 of JAQOOD010000008.1, read as the reverse complement.
TAATTCAAGAAAACTACCTCCTGAGTTGCTCTAAGAGCCTTATATTTTCTAACGCAAAGCGGGTTACTTCAGGATTCCTATCAATTTTTGATTGAAGCAGCTGAATCTGTTCGGAGAGTGCTCTGTTCTCTTCCAATAGAAAAGAGTCTGCAGGCAACGAGCCACCCAGGAGTAACTCCATTCTTTGAATCTTGTCTTCCCGAAACCTGAGCATCATTTTAGTGCCCCTGGTGTCTTCCTCCCTTTGACGAACCTAAGTAAGAAATTACATGGCAATTCAAAGGTAAACTAACTCTTCTTCTTCTTCCTTTTTTTTTTCTAATAGTTTGGGAGATAAAGAGTTGAAAAATACCAAACGGTTGAGTTGTTCTATTTCAGCTTCAAGCTTCTTGATAGAAGTTTCAGCCATCTGCTCTCTTCTTAAGGAACCAGCAAGTGTTGTCTCCAAAGATTTCAACTGATTCATCATCATTTTCAGCAGTATTCATAATCAGTAATGCGAACAGGGAGGAACTTAAGTACATAGTTCTATTGACATTGATATAAAATGCTCACAACAGGAAACATCAACAAACAAGTCTCTATCAAGTAAATGACTGTTGAATTTCAATTTGGAAACTACACATGAAGGCATGCATATTGAATTTTTACTTGACAGGCCACTAAAATAAAGTAGCAAACATTAATTTATATTCACATAAACACAGAAAATTATAGATGCATACCCTTAATTGTTCTCTTAACCATCAGTTGTAATCCTTCTTATTTCAAACATATGCATTCACCATACGGATTGGCTAACTTATGCATCATAAACTAGCATACCTGTTTTGTAGACACTCTGACGACGCCTTTGGATTCATATCCAATCGAATTATCAACCTCCTGTTGATCCAATTCATATATGTTCTCCACACAAGCATTTTCTTGTGCTTGCATATTATCTACGGTTATTGAACCAAATGACATGGACCTAGAGATGTTCTGGTGTTTAAGAAAAAAAAGCTCCTCCTGTTCAAAAAATTTTAAACCACTTACATCGCAAATTATTGGGTAAACAAGAAATAATTTGAAAAAATATGAGATCCTGAAAAAAAAAAAAAAACACACCTTTAGAAGCCTTATTTGGTGTTGTAGTGCAATAACATCCCCAGTTGCATCTTCATTCACCACAGCCTATAAAATGAAGAGAGATTAAATAAATTAATATAAATGAAGAGAAGTCAAAAAATAATCAATGCCTTCGAGAAATTTAATTATATGGCATTAATCACAAAAGTAATTTACATTGTTCTGAATAAGTTTTGCTCGCTGACCAAATTTTAAAGTGTTCAATGTCTCAGCTGCACAGCTGCAATATGTAAAAATACAAACAAATAAAAAGGTTAATAGTAATTTGATTTTTTTTTTAAGGAGTTAAAATGAGGAGATGTAGTTTTCAAACATGTGATAAAATGAACCAACCAGATAGAAGGGCTGACATTGGCAATGATCATTGTTTTTGAGTTCCCACCAAGAGAATCCTGCATTGTATTTGGTGGCAGACATTGCATCAGGACCAAGAAATGTAGAACTAATTGAGGTACAGGATGCGGAATTAGTATGAACCTGAAGAAGAAAGGTCAGCCTTGAATCTCTGTAAGGGACATGCTTTGTTTTCCCATGTGCCAGCTCCACTAGAATCATAATTACATGACTGCAAATAATATTTTTTACCCGTAATATTGACAACTGGGAATGAAGAGACAAAACACAACTGAAACATCAAATGCAAAGAGATTTTAAAGAAATATACTAATAGTAAAATTACCCTAGTGTTGACAGTGATTTGTTAATGTTAGCCGCTTCCTTTAAACGTTCGCCTTCAGCACCAGAAGTTTTCTGCCTATAACAGTAGTTGATTGGGGTTATCAGCATCATGCAATTACAACTTCATGTATACATAGTTCAACAATTTCATGTACGACATATTACCTTTCGGAACCAGCAAGATCAACAAGGTTTAGTCTTGCAAACCTTAAGTTAGTTGTGGAGTCTTTTTCCCACTTACTCTCAATTACACAGGTAAAGACACTATGCGAACGACTGCTCTCCCGATTCATATTTGTTGCCGCAACTTTCCTATTTAAAGAACCCTATATAGGACAAACAACAGTTTAATGTAAGGCCAGACATGGTTCCCTCATTTCCAGCTGTTCAAACTATGCAAGACAACTATCAAAGATTTATAACCTGAGTCAAAAGCTTCAAGATATCACCCACTGTTCGAACTTCAATTTCAGAGAGATTTTCCACATACACTCCTTTCTGAACATCCTCCCGCAGCTACAATAAAGAAAATAACACAGTGAAAATAAATCCAATAGTGAAAAGGACATGTCCACTAAAATATATATACCTGTGTGTATATCTAACCTGAAGATTGGTAGATGACGGATCAAGAAGGTCCGTAATTTGTTCATTGTATATCTCTAAGAAAGAGCACTTGCAGTTATATTTCAATTTCTCATCTCTTCGGCTTTCCTCTTCCTGCAATGAAAAATAAGTTAGAGAAACAAATATTGATTGTAGTTTTTGAATTGATTGTAGTTTTTGAATCTATGTGAAAAAAGGAAAAGGCATAGTTAGATCAAGCAAAGAATAGTGAAGTTACAGCTTGGATCCTGGCAAACAAGAACTCAAATATTCGTGGAGTCATTCCGCGATGAGGGCTTGGCCTAACTTGTAAATCTTCAATATCCCCAAGCATTGTATACGTCTTACCACTTCCTGTCTGAGTCAAAGAACTCATTCAATTTAGATTAGGCTGACATGTTGATCTAGTTCAGAATAAAGAAACAATTTAATTGATTTTGTTTTAGTTATTATATATCAGTGCATGCCGTTCCGACCTATCATTTATGATTTTGATATGGGGAACTTTGGAATGCAAAATAACCCTTGACATGAAAATACTCTGAAATTCATCATCAAATAAACATGAGTGTGGTGCCTTCTCAGAGAACTAAATTACATAACCTCATATGGATGAGTATGCAATAGAAATTGTTTCACTATACATGTGCACAAATAGAATTGAATTGAGGAAAAGGCTTAAGGAACTTCTAGTTCAACATTCAAATACCATGATGTTTTATATAGCAAAGCCTCACGACATGGAATACTGCAGACAGGCTTATATTCATCTTAAAATTTATCAAATCATCAAATTAAATATCTAAGTCAGGGAATTTAGAGACAAGCCTCCTTTTATGTACCAAGATAAATTCATTGCAGAATTAAAGGAGTTCCTCGCTTATTCCAATACTGTGCTATCCCAAAAAAAGGTAAAAGAACAAACTAGCCAATAAGATTATCCTGGAATTTATGGAAATACCTGACCATAGGCAAACATACAGCTATTATAGCCAGACAAACAATTCTCCACCATCGGAAGACCGGCCATTCTAAAAAGCATTTCCTGAAAATGCAATTTTCAAACAATATTTATACAACTGAGATCAAGACAATTCAAATGAATTATCTGTTTCCACGTCTCTGAACAGACCTGGTCCACCGTTTCACAAGCTACATGATCGAAAGTAAATCGAGTTTCCGGTTGCCCAATCCAAGTGATGCTCTGAGCACTTTCTTGCTTCAAGCACCTATTGTAACCATGCATACTCTTCTCGATGCTATTGAGAGGACGCACACGTATAAGAACCTGTAAAATTCAAAACACCATGGGCATAACAATGTAACTCTCAACCCCAGTAATGTCACACATCGAATTTGTAATGTTCTTCCACCATCAGAAAAACGTTGAGAAAGCTCTAAAAATCACAACATCAGTCACTTCTTAGATGATGAAAATAATTAAACAAACCATTATACCTGTACATTGTGATCCATCCAGAAAGATGGATCTTCCTTGAGGTCAAAATGAGGAACTTCAACAGTATTAACAACCGTGGTCGGCCCACTAGAACTGGGAATCCCCTTATACAAGGCAGCAAAATTCCCTCCACGCGAACACCCATTTCCATTCAAATCAAACTTACTCTTAAACCCCACACTCGGAGGCTTACTCACACTCTTCGTAGGCGTACTTTGCGTCGAATTACTCTCGCTATAACCCGCACTCGCCTTCCCCGCCGCCGCCTTATTACCTACTCTAGGCGTCAAATTCCTCAAATCATCACGCAATTCACCGCAAGATTCGCCCTTGTTAGCCCAACCAAACCGATTCTTCCCAACTCCGTACCTATCAGGCGTCCGTAGAGGCAATACGTGATCGGAATTCTTCGGCTTGATTGGCTTCGTTGGGGTTTTATCAAGTTTAGGATTTAGCGAGTTCAATGGTGGCCTCGATAAATCCGTGCTGGCATTCGATTGAGACCCTAATGAATCTCTAGGATTTACTGGAACATTCTCAATTTCTTCATTCTTCGAAGAATTTCTCTTCAAGAATTTAAAATCCCTCAACATCCTGTAATTAAAAAGAGAAAAAAATAAACAGAATTTTTATAAAAAAAAAATATTTTTAGAAATCAAAGAAGAGTTGAATTGCTTACCTGAAAGAGGAACTAAGAAACAAAGCCGCAAATCGATTTCCTGCAATTCTTTTTGAAAAATTTTGAGCTGATATTTAGCTACAATGAAATTATAAAAAGTTAGTACATTATCAAATTATTAAATTTTAAATCGAGAAAATAATCACACATTTTTACTCTCTCTCTCGCTGTGAGTGTGAGTGTGAGTGTTTTTAAGGATTTTGAAATCTTAGCTGAGATAGTGAAGGGAACGGACGGCTGAGATTTGCTGAAGATTTCAAATTAAGGACGGTGATAGTGAGACCGCGGTTTTGGGATTTGAATTTGGAAGGGCTTTTTAGTAAAAAGGCGAAATCATAAGGGCGTTTCGTGATTATAGCAAATTTTCAAATTTCAACGGCTATATGCGCTTGGAGCCGTGGGCCTTATCGACACATGGGCATTAAATTTTGGTTCTTTTGCTTTTCTTTTCTCTTTTTTTTTTCCTTTAAAAACATGCATAAACAGGGGGTCAATAATGACTGACAAATCATTATCATATAAGGCCATATATATATATATATATACGTTCTAATTGAAGATTTCATCTGCCTCAGGTTTATCGTACATGCACGGATGGCAGATATGTCCACATCTACAACAAAATTTATTATTTATCATACCATTTATGCTATTCAGTTATCCATTCTATCATTTACGAATATATAAAAAATTTCTTTACTTCTCAAAAAATGTATATATTTTGTTTTTCAATGACATGAATGTGTAGGTTCATTGAGATTTGAGTCTTATTGGGTTTGAGGTGAAAAATTATACTATTGAAGTTTTCATTTATTATCTTGAATGCTGTGAATTTTGATAGGAAATACAGTTTCTTCCTAAGATCACTCTAAACAATTTATTAAGTAATAAATCAATAGAAAAATTAAATTGAGAATAATATTAATCTCACAACACAAATTTACGTGAAAAATTCTAAATTCAGAGAAAAACTGCAGTCGTTCTCAAAAGATAACTAGAGAAAAAAATATTTACTATGTAAAAAACTATTACAACCACACTTTCATAAATAATTTTCTCTTATCAAAATCTCATATACACCCAATTTCTCACTAAACTTTAGAAAACTTCACAAATCCCTCAACCCTCTTTGTCTCACAAGAAAATAGATTTTGGGGATGCTTGAAACTTATGGAGAACTTCCCATTTTATAGCAAAAAATGACTATAAAATAATATATTATTTTTTCTTCAATTTCTTCATTCAAAGATTTGAATGTCAATGTTCAAATCTTTGAATGTTGATTTTCAATCCCCAACTTTGGCAAGTGCTATCATTGTTGATATTTCTCCCACTTGAAGATTTATTGAGAATCAATCAATCTCCACACCATCTTTATTGTCTTCGCCTTAGTCATAATTCTCAATATAGAGAATTATCATACTCAACCATAAAGAGTATACCACTTAGAATTAATTATCAATTCTAAGAATTTTACATCGGCACATGTCGAAATATCCTGTTAAAATTTATGGTGTGATTTCTATGTTGGCTTTCCTAGAAGTTCGTCAGTCATTGATATAAATTCCACCACACACCATGCATCAATGTCAATCATGCCTCGTGTGCAAATCTTGTGGACCCACTAACAGTAACACATCCCCTTTCATGCCTTTACCGGTATACCATAATGATGTCATCGTCATTCGTTTTATAAGGGACCATCATCTCCCACGATGATGATAGACTTACCTCTAACAATGCTACCAATATCTGATTTGGAGCCATTTGTCGATCCTCCTCCATTTCTACTATGACAATCTATTTTTAGTTGCCCTGATTGTCCACACCCCTAACAGACTCCCTTTTCCTTAGAATTATTTTTCTTCCAATTCCCCACAACTGCCAAAGCCGAGACATCTATAGTTTCGGTACTTTCATCACTCAATCTTCTTTCTTTTTAGAGTAAAGTATTAGTAACTTTTTCAAGATCTATTATCCCCTTCCCGTACATCAAAGTAAGTAATATGTGTTTGTAAGAAGTTAGAAGTGACCATAGCAACCCAAGCGGATTGTCCTCATCTTCAATTTTAACTCCAATGGCTTCTAGTTCTGACACAATACCATTGAGAACATTGAGATGATCGGAAATTTTTATACCTTCAGCCATTAGCAGTGTGTGAAATCACTCATTCAATTATAATTGATTTGAGATGCTCTTTGTCTGATACAACTTTTCTAGCTTCTCCCAAAGCTCTTTCGCTATAGGAATATTTCCTATATTTGGAAGAACATTTTTTACTAGACACAGTCGTAGGCCACTTGCAGCTTTATCATCCAACTCTTCCTAATCTTCATCGCTTATAATAGATTTTCCAGAGCCACTACAGGAAGCAGAGGATGGCTTCCCCTTCAATGCCTTATGTAACCCAGATTAAATCAACACATTCTTGACTTGAATTTGCCATAATCCAAAGTTAATTTCCCATCAAAATTTTCTATTTTAAATTTCACTAGACTTGAAAATTTTAATCCTGACATATTTGCTTTGCAGATTAGTCTTTACTCTTTACCACGAACTATTTGGATTGACTCACACTGCTTCCCATGAACAATACCGTATACGTGAACAATAGTGTGTACGTGAACAGTACCATGTACGTGAACAGTGCCCGACACCAAAACTTCAATCAATGGTTCTGATATCACTGTTAGAAAATTGAGCTTCCTCCCAAGATCATTCTAAGCAATTTGTCAAGCAACAAATCAATATAAAAATTAAATTGAGAATAATATCAATCCCACAATATAGGATTTACGTGGAAAACTCCAAATTCGGATAAAAACTACGATCGTTGTCAAAAGACAACCAAAGAAAAAATATTTATTGTGTGAAAAATTATTACAACTACAATCTCATAAATAATTTTCTCTTACCCAAACCCCAAATACATTTAATTTCTCACTAAACTTTAGAAAACTTCACAAATCCCACTACAACAAATATGGTCTTTGGTAACATTATATTGTAGCATTTTTTTAAATAATGTTACCAAATATTAATTTATTGTAATATTTTTTAAAGTGACGCTACCTTTGTAGTATGAAAGCCATTACATTTTGGTTTTAATGACACTTGATAATTACTAATAGTATTTTTGTTTATGCTACATATAATATTGAATTATATAGCATCTAGGAAATGTTACAAGATAAGATTAAATAAAATAGCATTTGAAAAATGTTCAGGAATAGTAATAAATGTAATAATATTTTAAAATAGCATTGGTAGCATTCTGATTGGTACAATACAATAGCATTTGAAAATTGCTACAAGACAAAAGGATTGAAGTATTAGACGTCAATGTCTATTGGTGATATGAAAATATGCTAAATAGAATATCAATTAATAATTTAATATTCTAAAAATTCTACAAGATAATATTAAATATAATATGTGGTAGACATCCCAGTATCTAATTCTCAATTTGAGTCTCAACAGATGTGGCACTCATTTATTTAATGGCGAATAACTAATTTTATAAGTTATGAATTCATCATCGAATAAATGTGTGATAAATAGTATTGGGTCTCAAGTTGAGACTTAAATACTAGGATCCCTAATATTATTATCAAATATAATAACATTATTGTTTGTGAGTAAATATAAAAGCATTTTAAAAATGTTATAAAATAGTGAAAATTATAAAAATAAAAAATACGCTGAAAATTAAGCTAAAGATATGCAAAACAGGTAGTTTTGGTAAAAGGCGGGTGCTTTTTAAAAAAAATTAAAAATGCCTAATATTTATTTCACTTCCCACAATCCCCTTCTAGACAACTTCCCTTTGCAGCTCTACTATCTCTTTTCCACGCCCATTGTTCTCTCCAACTCTAATTCCAACTAAATCTATTAAAAAAAAGATAAAAATAGAAAAAGACGAATAATGATTCTAGTGCACTTCACGTATGTTTTCTTATTTGAGAAAGATTACTTGGCTTTTTGGATGATTTAGAAGTGGCATCATTGATTTGGCAAGGATTCTTACTTACTCATGCAACTTCAGTTTCATTATTCCCACGGTCAAAGCAAATGCACATCCTCAATCTGGGTGCTTTTTCTTCCATCCACTTGAGTAATTAATGATTAAATTATTTATTATTATATATGGGTGTGATGGTTGAACATTTAAATAGAAAAGTCATGTTCTCTTGTTAATTGGTTTTGGATTATTGATAGTTTTATAGTTTATTAATTTTTTTTTCTCTCAATCCCTAGCATTCTAGCAATATTTACAATTAGTTGCGTCAATATAATTTTTTTAACTTATATGTCATTCTTATAGATTGGCTGCTTATATTTGGTTTGAAGGATGGGATAGAAGAAGAAAGGTACAGAATTAGAAAAGGAAGAGGATTTGGTATTTCAAATGGAAAGAAATGAAACATTTTTTTTGTTTGAACAGACATAATTTTCATGTTAAACTTTTCAGTATTTAATATTAAAACAAAGAATCTATTTTGTTGGTAATTTTTTTATGAAAAGGTAATAAAAAATAAAATGTATTTTTACTTTTTTATTATTCAATTTTAAATTGAATTAAATTTTATTTCACTTGTATTTAGCAAAAATCTATAAGTTAAATCGTCAATCTATTTTCCATGGTCAAGTGGACTTCAAAAGTCAAATATTCACATGTCTTTATATTTTATAATACTTCTAAAAAATTTTATGTAATAAATAGAATTGTCACAAACTATTACTAGTTGAAGAAATTATAATCAATATAAGGTATAAAAATAAAATTATAAATTAGGATAATGCCTAAAACTCAAGCTTAAGTTAAGACAATATCTAACCACAAAATACAACAATAAACAAGATTAGGATATAAAATAAATAAAAAATAAAAAAATAAAAGGCTCCACATATTAAAGTCTCATGAAGAAATTCCTATAGTAGGTGAAAGCCACCTTCTAGTTAGAAAAAGAATTCACTATAGTGTTTGCTTCAACACACACCATCACCAATACAACACTACCACCAATAACATAACACAGTCACCAATGACGCAACATAAACATGAAAAAACATCAAACAAAAATAAAAATAGGAAAAAAAAAGACTACGTAGAGCTATTAAAATAAGACAATTCCCCAAATAGCCTGCTCGCTGAACCCGCTCTAAGGCCATCAAAATATCAATGCACTACTTTTAGAGCCAACTTTTGACTCCAAAATAGGTATGCCCTCTCAATCCAGACATTGTAGCAATATCATTTGAGGACACTGAAAATAAAAAAAAATCCTTAAGCGTCAACACCATAACAACTACAACAGTAACAGACAACCAAACTATTAGAGATGAGTTGGTATTTCAAAATACCAATATCCTATATTGCTTAGATAAGAGAGGGAATGTCCCTCTTCAGCCGATTTTCTTTTTGTTGTTATAGAGTTCTTTTCTCATACAAGTGCCCTCATTTTTTTTTTCATGCAAATGTATTATTAAGTCATATGATTTAATAGAGTCAATGTAAACTTACTATTAAACACAAACTCGATTAAATCATACGATTTAATATTAAATTGAACACTAACTCTATTAAACCATATTAAGTTATAGTGAATTAAATACTGACTTTATTAAACTATATATATGGCTTAATAAAATGTTTACAAACACACACACACACATATATGTATAAGTATGAAACTTACTTCAAATAACTTAAGGGATCTCTTTGCAGATATCTATATTTTTTAAAATATAGATTTAAAATTTCACATTGTTGTCACATATTATCACGATGTTGTAAAATAATTTTTCGTTTATAATATTGTAAAAAAAATTTAGAACAGTGTGAAATCTTAAATTTATATTTTAAAAAATACAGATGTCCATGCATATTTATATATATGAGTGAAGATATACAGTCCATCTAAAAATACTCTTAATTTTACACTTTTTAATATCTCTAAATAAAAAATGGATATATGGTTGAGATTTATTAAAATTAAATACTCAAATCTACCAATAAAGTGTTGGCTCCACTAGTAATGGAGTTCTCTTAAGTGGCTTGACTGGATTTGCTCCCCATTTCGAGTCGCAGGGAAGTCGCCTTCGTTGGGAGAACATGTGCTTCTCGGTTCTAGCTAGGACTTCTAGTCTGGGTTGTGGTACGGGCTTAAAAGTGCCTCCCACAGTTGGGGCCCTCCTCAGAATACCTCGTGGTCAAAACAAAAAAAAAAAAATACTCAAATCTTTCTCTCTCATATATTTTCCATCGTTTTCTTTTGATTTTTATTTCCAACAACCTATAACATATACCAATTTACACAAGTTTCTTTATTCTCTTCGAATTCATCCCACAAAATGTAAATATGTCCTAAAGCATAAAAGATATTGTATGCTGTCACGCTTTTATAATTATTTTGTGATATCATCCTATGCAAATTAGAATACCTAACCCACTATACTTGTTTCTTCAAATCTTCCTCATCAATGACCTTTGGTGGCCAACAACCACTTTGGCAACATACTCCGATAACAGTGAAGCAAATCAAAATAACCATGAAAATAAATAAATAGCATTAATGGTACAAAAGCATGACAATATACTAAAATCTTTTATGCTTTTCAGACATATCTATGAGAACGAAGAAATTTTGCTTCTTGTGAGAAATCCAACTTATAAACTTTCGGGGAAGATTTAACCACTAGCTTAGTCTTCTTGTTTCAGCTTTCTGGCTTGTTAATGGACAGTCTTTGGATAGAATTTCTGCAGGTTGTGACTTCATTACTTGGATGAATTTGGAGAAAGAAATTGACAAACAAAAAGTAGTTATTGAAAATGAGAGGAGACAGACAGGGAGAGCATGTGAAAACTATAGGTAAAAATGGAAGAGAGTGAATGTGTTGGGTTCCACGAGGAGAAAGAACACAATTTCTTTAATATCCAACTTTCATAAATCTAATTTGATAATTGATTTTCAATCTAACAGATATTAATCAGTGTCAAATTAAGAGTATTTTTAAGAGTTGTTGATTAATCCTCGTTGGTATTTAAATTCTAATAAAGGATCCAACACTTTAACTATAGTGGGGATTCCAATTGGAGCCATTAGTGGCTCTTAAGATCTACACATGATCACCCTACACCTTACGATGTGTAGATTTTAAAATGAAAAGGCAATAAACTAATGGATTTGAATCTAATGGCTTAAATTAGGATTCCACACTTCCAACTAAAATATGGAATCCCTTATTGGAACACATCTATAATAATAAAAACTTAAAAGAGATACTTACTTTAGGTAAAAATTTCTGGAAAGACTTTTTTTTATTTTTTATAAGGCCATATTTTATAAATTAAAAATGGAGATATTTTAAAAAATAAAATTCAAAACGGGCATTATAAGGATTTTTTGCGGGTGTTAAAAGCTCTACTCTTTATCCTATTGAGTTAGGGCTTAACAATGTGTAATTTCGTTAGGCTTTGATCTTGGGCTTCCATTGGGCTTAATTATTACACGTAGAACTATTCGCACCCTTTAAAATTCCTCATCGAACCTCTCTACGCAACATATTCCACTAAATCATTCAAAAACCTATTATTTCTAAACCCACATAGTTTGACTCCAGAAACACCCATGGCTTACAACCCAAACCCCACTTTCACGTTTTCTTCACCATCTCAACAGTTTTGGAATCTGATTCCACCTTTAAATCTGATGACTCCAGCTTTCAAATAATCAACGTCTCCATTAAAACTTGTATCTTTTCACTGTTTCTTGTAGCAACACCCTAACATTCGTTATTGATATTTTGAGGTTTTATCTTAAAAAATAATAACAAAAGAATAAAATTTTATCAAGATTTAACTAAATAAGTTGTAGCTTAATAATTGGTAAATGAGGAATGTCAACCAAATATCGTCAAAATAAATAATAAATTGTCAAGTTGAGTTTTGATTTTTACAGAATCACTGGTGTGGAGATAATTTTTTTTTGTCTGTCATTTTAAATTTAAATAGGGACAAACTTGTGGGGTGCCAATATTATCACTCTTATACTATACATAACATTCTGAAAAGAAATTAGAGCAGTGATATTTTACTCCCTCAATTTCTCTTGATAACCTTCTTTTTTCAATTAACCATATCCTTTTTTTAAAATATTCTTATTAAAAAATAAAATATAATTAAACAAAAGTAAAAATAATTCTAAAAATCATAAGCACCTTCCAAAAATGCTCTTAATTTAAAAAATTAAAAAAATTGTTTTTCACATTTTTTTCCAGCTAGCATGACATTGCTATCATTGCAACAATTGAAAGTGCCGTAGTCCCCGTCATTGTTTATGACGTCTATTTCAGGCTTCCACTTACAAATCATTCTTTTGTTTTTTTTTTTTTTTGTGGGTTTGTGATAGGCCAAATCTTTCACTAAATTAGCAACAAAAGAATTCTTCAACAAAACAATTTTGAAAGAAATGGAAAGGCTGGGTATTGTGAAAGGAAAAACAACCCCAAAAGAATTTCACATAAAAAAGTATCAATTCAATTTCCAATTCTTGTTTTTGGTTCAATTTAAAGTCAACAAACTTCATATGGTAGAAGTTTTGTTCCCACGCTGCGTTTTAGCTGATATGAAATTAAAGTGAAAAATAGAACCAATGACAGGATAAGTTTTCCAACACTAACAAATAAAAAAATATTTTTGTTTTCTTTATATTTGTAACATGGTAGGCCCATTATCATTTTAACTTAAAATAAACAAAATTTTCAAGTTGCACATACAGTTTTAGGGTACTACCGTGATGCTATACTACAGTTGAATTTAGTTATTGGATCAACTCACAGTAGTCATTATTGTTGGATCCACTGATTGGATCCAGCTTTAGTATGATACCATTGTGATATCATAGTTGGACCCTATAATTTTATTGAAAGATTTGATATTTTTATTAAATTTGTAAGAAACATAAGTGGATAGGCATTTGTGGATTTAAAATCGATTTTTTTGGAAAAGAGATTTTATTAGGGTAATTTTAGAAATAAGTTGAATTAATTAATATTAGGGTAATTTTAGAACAAAACTATGGTACCACCATAGTAACATACCATAGCTAGATCTAGCCATTGGATCCAATTGACAGTTGTCACCATAATTGGATTCAACTATGGTATGGTACCATTGTGGTACCATAGCTGGACTCTATAGTTTTATAGAGAGATTTGAGATTTTTATTAAGTTTGTAAGAAACATAAGTGGATAGGTATTTGTGGATTTAAAATAGATTTTTTTTGGAAAAGGGATTTTATTAGGGTAATTTTAGAAATAAGTTGGATTAATTAAAAAGTAGGGAATTGATGAAATAAATAAAGGGAATTAAGTACAATTATTTTTTATATTAAATTAGATTGATTAAAAGGTAAAGATTGAACAGATAAATCGAAGAGTTAAATATCATTGCTCTTAATGTTGCTTCGTAATTTATTTTCACTAATTAATAAACTCAAATGTATCTTTTTAACCGTCTATTTTTTTCAAAATTCAGCCCTTGATCATAAAAAATAAAGAAAAAAAATTACCTCAAAACACTTCCCTAGACTCTTGGGGTTAATTAAGTAATTAAGTACAATTATTAAGTTTGAATAATAAAGTGCAATTATTTTTACTATAGGATAAACAGGACAACTATCATTATTTAGCAGATATGAAATTAAAGTGAAAAAATAGAACCGATGAACAGGACAATTTTTCCAACACTAAAAAATAAAACAAAATTTTTATTTTCTTTTTGTTTGTAACATGGTAAGTCCATAGTCATTTTAACTTAAAATTAATCATAACTTTCAAGCTGTACATAGAGGAGTTTTGTAGAGAGATTTGAGAGTTTTTATTAAATTTGTAAGAAACATAGACATTTGTGGAATTAAAATAGATTCTTTAGAAAAGAGAGTGGAGATTTAATAGATAAATGGAAAAGTCAAATTAATATCATTGCTCTTAATTCATTTTCACTAATTAATAAACTCAAATCTACCTTTTTAACCGTCTAATTTTTTTTTTTAACAAATTCAACCCTTGATCATGAACAATAAAGAAAAAAAAATGACTTCAAAACACTTCCCTAGACTCTTTAGGGTAACTTCAGTGCTTTGGTCTAATAAGAAATCATTAGTTTCATTAACTTTGTTCTGAATGTTTGAGGTCACTTTTGCTCGACAGCGAAGCGGAATATGCGAAGCTTTGACCCCACGATCTTATCTTCTCATCATGCCAACTTTGATTAAAAAGCGATCAACTCTAATGATTTATTAAATTTTAGTGACATTCTATCAAACAATTGATGGCATTGAACAATTTTATTTCTATATATTAACCATTTTCTCAACAATGGTTGCCCTAATCCCCCAACATTTATTTTCATCCTATTTTATTATTATATCTATATATATGTTTTTAGCCATTTTTTCAAGAAATCTTTAAGAGAATAGCCTAATTAATTTATGCCTTTTAGATGAAAGCAAGAAATTTATGGGTACTAAATCTCTCTTCGATCTCATCATCCTTGCAAGTTGATTAGTTTGTTTATATTTGTTGAGTTCCATGAGCTGTATGATAATTTTATAATAACAATAAGAAGAAAAGACAATGACATCTCTATAATTTAGCGAAATAATCACATCAAACACATAATTTCAATATAAACATTTTGAGAGATAATAAAATGGTAATTAATATCTCAAGATATGATTTTCATTTAGGTCGTAATTTGTACTGGGACTCGATTATTAGTTGGTTCAAATCTCGCAATTAACTTTAATAGCGACTGGACTTTCATTTAGGTAACAATTGAAAGTGGCATTTTGTTTTATGAGGGGAAAAAAAGGACATTTCAAAAAGCCATTTTGTTTTATGGAAAAAAAAAGGAAAGAAAAAAAGAAAAAGGTGTTTGATGCGTTTAAACTCTTGAGGTGACATGACTTGTGAATTTATCAAAAGGTAGTGAATATATATGATTCTTTTAATTGCAAGCCCAAATTAACCACTGAAGCAGGGAGCTGGGGAAATAGATTTATATTTTAAATGAATTAATGGAGTCTATTGGCACATTAGGAATTAATACGTTACACTTGTCACAAGTGTTTCAAGTATCGCCTAATACTTCACGGCACGCCATATTGATGTCATTTAAAAAAAATTATTATTATACTACTTTTATTTTTATCTTATTTTCATCCTATTACTATAAAATTTTAACATATTTTTTATATCATTTTTCTTTTTAAATTTATATTAATTAGTCACTTTTTTAAAGTTTATATTAATTAGTCACTTTTGCACTTACATCGTTAAATAATTTAAATAAAATAATAATTTTACCCTAAATAAATTAAAATATCATTTTATTTTATAAAAATTTTAAAAAATAAAAAATTATAATTATAAAAATGCATCTAAATTTAATAAAAATAAATCTCAAAATTAGAATTTTTATTTTTTAATAAAAATTTATTTTTAATAAAAAATTATAATTATAAAAATAATTGCAAAATTTTGAGATTTAATAAAAATTCCCTAAATTATTAAAATTTTGAGATTTATTTTTAATAAATAAATTCATTATTTTTTTATTAAAATTTGCAAAAATAATAATTTTTTAATAAAAATAATTTATTAAAATTTATGAAATCTAAATTTAATAAAAATCACCTGAGCACCTTTATTTGAGATTTATTTTTATTAAATTTATGGATATTTTTATCATTATATATTTTTTATTTTTCAAAATTTTTATAAGATGAAATGGTCTTTTAATTTATTTTAGAGTAAAATTATCATTTTTTAAATTATTTAACGGTGTTAGTACAAAAGTAATTAATTGACACAAATTTAAAAAAAATATAATACAAAGAACATATTAAAATTTTGTAGCAATTGAATGAATATAAGACAAAATAAAAATTGTGCAGTTTTAATTTTTTTTAAAAAAAAATAAAAATTAAATTTCTGTATGTATTGAATAGAATAATGGTAAGTTTCAAAGTTACAATAATCTAATCAAGCCCAAGTGTTATTTTAAGTGAGCTTCTGGATTATTGAATAGAATAATGGTAAGTTTCAGAGATACAATAATTTCATTAAGCACTATCCTTCCATTATTTATACATAGATGAATGCAGTTTCACTATTTCCAGAAGTGAGACCCCACCATTTCCTCGAATGTTTCGTTCTTTATAGGCACCACCGACCCCCATTTTCCATT